>CAJHNH020002890.1:354619-367119 GCA_905116865.2 Candidula unifasciata | reverse complement strand
GACCAACCATAGGGCGAGGAAAATCTGTCACTCAATACAAGCACTCCATATCAGAACAAGAATTTCTTGATGACGTGGAGTATGGGCTCAAGTAGCGTTGTCTTCTCTCACCATATGCTTCAGTTTCTCTTCTCATTAAAGCCTCACGTCTTCTTTGTTGCGTTTGGAGTGTCTTATAATATCGTCACACGTGTAGGTGCGTTAAATGTGTGTCTTATAAAATCTTAAAACATGCAGGTGCGTTATATGTCTGTCTTATAATATCTTCACAGATGTAGGCGCGTTATATGTGTGACTTATAATATCTTCACATATGTAGGTGCGTTATATGTGTGTCTTATAATATCTTCACACATGAAGGTGCGTTATATGTGTGTCTTATAATATCTTCACACATGAAGGTGCGTTATATGTGTGTCTTATAATATCTTCATACATGAAGGTGCGTTATATGTGTGTCTTATAATATCTTCACACTTGAAGGTGCGTTATATGTGTGTCTTATAATATCTTCATACATGAAGGTGCGTTATATGTGTGTCTTATAATATCTTCACACATGAAGGTGCGTTATATGTGTGTCTTATAATATCTTCACACATGAAGGTGCGTTATATGTGTGTCTTATAATATCTTCACACAGATGGAGATGCGTTACATTTATGTCGTACAAGAACGTGAAGGTGCGTTATATGTGTCTCTTACAATAACTTCCCACGTGAAGATGCGATATATGTGTGTCTTACAATAACACATGAAAATGCGTTATATATGTGTCTTACAATTACTTCACACATGAAGATGAGATATATGTGTGTCTTACAATAACACATGGAAATGCGTTATATGTGTGTCTTACAATAACTTCACACATGAAGATGCGATATGTGTGCGTCATACAATAACTTTATACATGAAAATGCGTAATATGTGTGTCATACAATAACTTCACACATGAAGATGCGATATATGTGTGTCTTACAATAACTTTACACATGAAAATGCGTTATATGTGTGTCATACAATAATTTCACACATGTAGATGCGTTATATGTGTGTCACAAAAACATACACATGAAGATGCGTTATATGTGTTTTATAAATCGTCACACAGGTGGAGGTGTGTTATATTTAGTTTTACAAGAACGTCACACACAAAAAGTGCGTTATATGTGTGTCTTAAAATAACTTCACATATAAAAATGCGTTATATGTGTGTCTTACAATAACTTCACACATGAAAATGCGTTATATATGTGTCTTACAATAACTTCACACATGAAAATGCCTTATATGTGTGCCTTACAATAACTTCACACATAAAGTTGCGTTATATGTATGTCGTACAATAACTTTACACATGAAGATGCGTTATATGTGTGTCTCACAATATCTTCACACATGAATATGCGTTATATGTGTGTCTTCTAGGAACCTCACACATGAAAGTGCGTTATATGTGTGTCTTACAATAACTTCACATATGAAGCTGCGTTATATGTGTGTCTTACAATAACTTCACACGTGAACATGCGTTATATGCGTGTCTTACAATAACTTCACATATGAAGATGCGTTATATGTGTGTCTCAAAGGAGCCTCACACATGAAGGTGCGTTATATGTTCGCTTACAATAACTTCAGACATGAAGACGCGTAATATGTGTGTCTAACAATAACTTTACGCATAAAGATGCGTTATTTTTGTGTCTTACAATAACTTTTTACTTGAAGATGCGTTATGTGTGTGTCTTACAGTTCACACAATTGAAGATGCGTTATATGTGTGTCTTACAATAACTTCCCTATGAAGATGCATTATATGTGTGTCTTACTGAAACGTCACACCATAATGCTTTATATGTGTGTCTTAGAATAGCTTGACACATAAGGATGCGTTATATGTATTTCTTACAATAACATTACACATGAAGATGCGTTATATGTGTGTCTTTCTATAGCATCACACAAAGATGCGTTATATGTGTGTCTTACAATAACTTCCCAAATGAAGATGCGTTATATGTGTGTCTTACTAAAACGTCACACAGAAATGCTTTATATGTGTGTCTTACAATAACTTGACACATGAAGATGCGTTATATGTGTGTCTTACAATAACTTGACGCATGAAGATGCGTTATTTGTGTGTCTTACAATAATTTCATACAAGACTGTTACACATGAGAGTGCGTTATAAATATGTCATGTGGGCTCCTCACATTGCGTTATTGTCTTATAAGAACGCAACACATGCAGATGTGTTTAATTTGTTTGAAAAAAAAACTTCACACATGCATAGGTATTTTTTTTTTTTTTATTGTGTATGTGTGTGTTATAAAAATGTTGCCCATTTAGGTGCGTTATATTTGTCTTATATAGATCTCACATTTTAATTACTTTTGTTTTTCTTATAAAAACGTCAATAATTTATTCACACAGTCAGCATGTTATCTTTACGTCCAATGAGATTTTCACACAGATAGCATGTTATATTTACGTCCTATGAGATTTTCACACGGTCATCATGTTATCTTTATGTCCTATGAGATTTTCACACAGTCAGCGTGTTATATTTACGTCCTATGAGATTTTCACACAGTTAGCTTGTTGTATTTGCGTCCTATGAGATTTTCACACAGTCAGCATGTTATATTTACGTCCTATGAGATTTTCACACAGTCAGCATGTTATATTTACGTTCTTTAAGGTTTTCACACAGTCAGCATGTTATATTTACGTCCTATAAGATTTTCACACAGTCAGCATGTTATATTTACGTCCTATGAGATTTTCACACTGTCATAGTTTATATTTACGTCTTATGAGATGTTTACACTGTCAGCAGTTTATATTTTCGTCTTATGAATTTTTTACACTGTGAGCATGTTATCTTTACGTCTTATGAGATCCTTTCACTGTCAGCATGTTATATTTACTTCTTATGGTATCCCTTCACTGTCAGCATGTTATATTTACGTCCTATGAGATCTTTACACTGTCAGTATGTTATATTTATATCTTATTAGATCTTTACACTGTCAGCATGTTATATTTACGTCTTCTAAGATTTTTTTTTTACACTCTCAGCATGTTTTATTTACCTCTTGTGAAATGCTTACACTGTCAACATTTTATATTTAGGCATATGAGATCTTCGAACTGTCAGCATGTTGGGTTCCCACCTCCTTTGTTTAACTAATATAAAATTGTTCGGCATCCTAATGTAGAGCTGCGTAAAACTATTGTGTGGTATGTAACATTTCACACATAATTATAGCTTGAAGACATCTGCAGTGAATGGTTCAGTGTCATTGTGAATTCCTTTTCTTGAGACAGGCACGCAAAAAAAGGGGGGGGGGGGATTTAACTTGACTACTGCTGATAAAGATAATCAGTTCTCATCAGAGTTAATTTCTTTCAGAACAACTTCCTCCAAGCGAATGATTTCATATGATGAAAAATATTCTATACAATATGTAACAGTTGTGACAAAGTACACAGGAAGACGAATGAGTTAAAAAAAAATACTGGAAGAAAGAGATGAGGATGAACCCAGGAAAGGCAAGAAAGCATCTTGTGTGATGTATGTGGCAGCGTCGGTACAGCTGAACTAACGCAGATAGGAATTGCCTACTGAAAATAGAATGTCTTGGCGCACTCACTTCTGCTGTGTGTTTCACTTCTGCTGTGTTTCACTTCTACTGTATGTTTCACTTCTGCTGTGTTTCACTTCTGCTGTGTGTTTCACTTCTGCTGTGTGTTTCACCTCTGCTGTGTGTTTCACTTCTGCTGTGTTTCACTTCTGCTGTGTTTCACTTCTACTGTGTGTTTCACTTCTGCTGTGTGTTTCACTTCTACTGTGTGTTTCACTTCTGCTGTGTGTTTCACTTCTGCTGTGTGTTTCACTTCTGCTGTGTTTCACTTCTACTGTGTGTTTCACTTCTGCTGTGTGTTTCACTTCTACTGTGTGTTTCACTTCTACTGTATGTTTCACTTCTACTGTGTGTTTCACTTCTACTGTGTGTTTCACTTCTACTGTGTGTTTCACTTCTGCTGTGTTTCACTTCTACTGTGTGTTTCACTTCTACTGTATGTTTCACTTCTGCTGTGTGTTTCACTTCTACTGTGTGTTTCACTTCTGCTGTGTGTTTCACTTCTGCTGTGTTTCACTTCTACTGTGTGTTTCACTTCTGCTGTGTGTTTCACTTCTGCTGTGTGTTTCACTTCTGCTGTGTGTTTCACTTCTGCTGTGTTTCACTTCTACTGTGTGTTTCACTTCTGCTGTGTGTTTCACTTCTGCTGTGTGTTTCACTTCGGATGTGTGTTTCACTTCGGATGTGTGTTTCACTTCGGATGTGTGTTTCACTTCGAATGTGTGTTACTTGTGCGTTTTCGCTTCTTGAGCGTCGTCCCCCTCCCAAAATGTTAAGGGGGCGACGGCCTCTCCCCGCCCCCTCAACCTCCCCCACTACCATCCCTGAAAATGTCAAGGATTCTATGTGATTTTTCCTAATCACGTATGTGCGTTCACTGTTTCTTTATTTGTCTATATAATTCATATTTTTTCTAACATATATTTTTACAAATTTATGTGTTAGTCTTTTTCTTTTTGTTCACTGCATCTCGGGAACTCCGAAAGTTCTTGCGAAGTTCCAGGGAAAATGAAGTAGAATAGGGGTGTTAATGAACACAAACTAACAGTAACCTTAACCTTAAACAGTGAAAGGGCGGGGGAAAATTACCTGTTTGTTATTAAGCAAGATATTATAATAATTAATATTATTAATACGTAGTTAAACCTTAAACCCCTTGAGGCTTTGTCTGTTAGATAATTACACAGTGGCTGAGCACCCTGGTTTCGCGTCTGCGCCCCTGATAGTTGATATGCTATCTGATTCTTAAACACGTGGTATTACACATGATGATGATGATGATGATGATGATGATGATGATGATGATGATGATGATGATGATTCATGTCTGGCGGGGTTGCCATGTTTGCTTGGCAGGAAGTGCTGTTTTGGTCACAGGCACAGACTTCTATCATGTTACATGTCCGTATTCTGGCAGCCCATATTGATAGAAGTCGATGTGGTGTTACATCACCACGCACGCTAGTTTGTGCTCGCTACTACACAAGCTTCAGATCAGTAGTCGCAAATGTCTGCGGGATGAGGGAGAGTGAAGAGATAGAGGGGGGGGGGGGGGGGAAGGGAGGAGATAATCAGGTCAGTTAAAAAAGTAAAGTACCTTTTTTCCACGCCTTCAGTTTTTTAAGGCATATAGGTCCCCATCACGCCAGCCAGGTTAACTTCCCAGGACTGCACCTGGTACTCACTCTAGAGTGGGTCGACCTGCCAGCAAAGGTCATTTTGAAAAGAATATCTAGCTCCCTCAGAATCCGAACCTACAACCTTCCAATCCGCAGTCTAGCATCTAGCCACTACAGCGCAGCGGCTCCCAGTTAGGTCAGCACAGAAAGTGTTATATTCGCCTTCCATGACCTCGTTCACCCCGGACTCAGGTCACTGTGTTATCCGTTGTGTTACTTACTTTACAATAGCAGACCCGCCCTTTCGCTTAACCGTGATAGTATCGTCTCTTTCCCGTATGGTCGGGGGGCTGTGTGGTCTCCATGTATGGTGTCCGCCTCAAGTGCTAGAGGTTCCGGGTTTTATCCCCGGTAACGGCTAGGATTTTTTCACGTAGACTTGGACTTCTAGTAATTCCCCCTGGTTTCCGGGTAGCGAGATCAAACGTCCGCGTGCATTGTTGCGCACTTAAAAAAAAATATCAGGCAGTTGGAAATTGTAAAGAGTAGCCTAACAGCTCTGCCCGGGCAAAAATTTTGAGTTAAACAACTACCCAAAGTATTTCAGGATCGTCGCTGGTGCTACAGAGCCTGTGCACTATGCTGAGCTTCTTCGAACTCAGACGAGATGGGAGAAGAACGGAGCACTTATGTGTTACTACACATGTGCCATGATGTTAGATCCATTGTTCAAACCTCAAACCTCAAACCTCCCTTATGGTGATTAATCCGTCATTTCACTTTATTTCTATATATTTACCCCCTTTTTTTTACAGCGAAAGATGCATCCTCGCAATTTTTTTTTTTTAATGTTGACCCAACTTAAGTTAACTGTGGAGGAGTTGGGGAGGGGGGGGGGGCTCAATTGGCAAAGTGGTCAAGCCGTTTACCTCGCGTTCTGAAGGTCGTTGGCTCGTTTCACGGCTGTGTAGTTTGGTTCACGCGTGCAATTTTTTTCCGTGATCCCTGAAGATCGTCACCAAAACTATGGGGTTCGTGCTTTGTGTGACCCTCTCAGCAAGTGGATTGTCGTTCTGCGGAGAGAGACCGAGTAATATGAGATTAAATCCAGGGCAGTGAAGTAGATCCTCTTAAGGGTAACTTCAACTCTTCACTTTTGACATTCTATTCCCGTAATACTTCAGCATCGTTACCTGCTTTATGTTCTTGTTCGCTGATGACGTCAGCAAGGCATTTTGCTTAGGTGATCTTCTTCAAAAAACTGACACCTATTTCATGTTTTCCATTTCTTTAACATTTTCGGAGCTTTACTGTTCTTAGTTATACTGAAGATTGGTTGGATCTGCACCACTGGGTGGTGAATTGATACGTGACAAGGCAGATATGGTCAAGGCCCTACGGAACAAGCAACGGAATCAGTAGAGAAAAAAAGATTATTATGGCCTGGAGATAATAAAGCACCTGGGTGTAACCAGAGGGTCTGGCCGGCTTACTACACTCAGAGGAAAAGCAAGACGGACATATAACTAGATTTTGACCGGTCCTATCAGTATTAAAACTCTGATTTGGCTGCTGAAGATGAGGAAGGAGTATGCATGTGAATGCCCCGAGTGTTGTGATGTCGATTCTTGACCCAGCTCAACTCAACTCACCTCAACAGATATACTGAAATATAAGTAATATTACAATATATTTCAAGCTGTAATATCGGTATTATTTATTTATACATTCATTGTTTTATAATTCGTGTGTTTTACCGGACTGAAAAAATTCGCTTGCCTGTTTGGCTGACGATCATGGCTGAAAAAGTCTTGCTATGGTTTATGTGTGTGTGTATGTTCTCTGTCGACCTCATAATGTATAAATTAGTTTCGAGAATGCACGGCTTATGTCCACATTAAAGTTACAAAAACCAACCTTGCATTTACCGTTAGAAAAGCCTATCTCCAAATAAGTTTCAGAATACCGCCTTTAAATTAGAGCTACTGTAGCCCATCTTCAAATTAGTTACAGAAGGTCACCTTTAAATTAGAGCTACTGTAGCCCATCTTCAAATTAGTTACAGAAGGTCACCTTTAAATTAGAGCTACTGTAGCCCATCTTCAAATTAGTTACAGAAGGCCACCTTTAACTTAGAGCTACTGTAGCCCATCTTCAGATTAGTTATATGTTACTACAGCCGCGTGCCTTTAACTCGTCAAAACTAACGTGCACTTTTATCTTAGCTGTTCGACTCTGTAACTTAGATATTAGTGAATGTGTTTAACAATTTAATGATCCTTGGAACAAAGACTAGATTTTCAAGCGGTTTATTATTAAAAAGAAACACTTTCGTTGTTTTCGGATGTAGGTGCGAGAGTCGCAGCGTCCACGGTACGAGAGTCGCACCAGTGAAAAAATGTACGCCTACTCACGTAATATTTATAAAAACAGCAGCGGATACATTGTAGCTTGCCTTCATTGTGGAGATGGTACAAGTGGTTTTTTGTTTTTTTTAATCTCAGTTGATAGACTTCCACGTGCAGCAGATAGACACGTCTCTTTAACGCCGACTTATCTCGTTACCTCAGTGGGAATCCTGGTAATCTTACATAGATAGATCAAGCCCTTAAATGTTCTCTGTCTGTGTAGACCTGCCATCTGACGAACGTACTCATTGGGTTTCACTGCTGGCTCGAGCCTCTTCCATTCCGGATCATTAAACACGATCAGTCCGAAGCTTTGAAACGGGAAAGAGTTTTGGGGTAATGGAGCATTTGAAAAAAAGATTGAATCGAGTCTGTGTAGATCAGGATATACAGAAGAATAGGTCGTCTCTCATGAAAACACAAACAACCAGTTACAAATGTTCTGAAAAGACTGCAAATAAAGGGTTGCTGAAACAGCAAAAGACAAAGTTCCATTTTTGCTCCGTTTGTAGACTGGAAGGATATAGTTACGTTGCCCAGCTTCTGAGTTGAGTGCATGGTGTGACACTGTGATCTGCGGTTTTCATTTTGAATGTTTTTCGTGGTGGTGTGAATTGTAGATTCAGAAAATGGCGCACTGCCGGTTGTCGCAATATTGGTGGTGCCATTATATGATTAATTTAGATCGCGTGTGCAGCTGCTGATTTGATGGTAACCTCTACTAGTCACTAGTGCTACCATACATGATGAACTGCATTTCTAATGTCGGACTCTTTGTGTTAGCACTTCGGATGGCTGGCGTATGCTTTTAATGCGTGTGTGATTGCTAGTGCCACCAAAAGCCCTGAAAAGGACTCGTGCAATGTTGATGAAATCAGAGGAGGCAGACCCAGATACTGTCCCGACAGGTGACGAAGTCGTCTACCGGCGTGCCACTTGGTGACACGGTGGCTGATGAATTATATAACATGCAATGCCGGGCAATTAAATATGTTTGTCACCTTTCTACAGTTCTAGTAATGTATCCAAGCCTGTAAAAACTTGTAACATTTACAGTTTCTTCTCAACCTTGATTAAAATTCACCCCAGATTATTGCCAGTCATTTCTTCAGATTATTTCTATCAGCGGTCTCAAGGGCGTCCACCAATCGATAATTCTGAACTTCCCTCCAATATCTCGGCCGCTGTGTGACCTCGAAATCTGGTTGCAAATGTCACACGACACAGTGATTCTGGCAGACAATCATTTTGGCAGATAGCCTGACCTCTTCTTGTTGTTAAACACACCCCGGCTTTTATGGCGTAACTTAAACATAGCAGCAACCAATCACAGTGAGCAGAATGCAGGCGTTGAATAATGGAGTCCGATTTTCCCAGTTGAATTGCTTTCTATAAATAAACTCACATCTGCCACCGTCTCAGTTTTGTTGTTATTTCAAAGTCCCGCCATGGCTGTCGTCGGGGAACCCTAATATAACCTAACCATTTAAGGGGGGTTTCTGGGACATATGCCCTAGGGATTCTCATCCAAATGGTGGCACTTTGTGTCATCGGATGTTTTATCACTCGTTTTACTGTCCTGGTGAGGCTGAACGTGACTCATTTCACTACCTTTAACACGTCATCCATGTTGTCCTTCTTGCAGACATCGTCTTCTTTGCGTTCACCGGCTGTAAACTCCGGCGGAAAGTTCTGAACGAACCAAATCCAGTTACATGCGTTAAGAAATCCCTTCCGGACTGGGAGTGTAATGTTCCTTCGTAACGTGACCGTCGGGGGCCCCCTAGTTTAACCCACGACCTCCTGGAGCTGTTTATTCTAGAGAAGGTGGTGTATAACCTTACAGTTGAACGGGGCCTACAAGGATCTGTACACGCAGGATTCTCATCATTGACATGTAATACCTGTGGACTGCAATCATAGAGAGGACAAAATACAACAAAGCCGTTAACCCCAGTTCTGTTTATGTGACCTTATGCAGTATGTTTATTTTATATTCTTTATTTCTTTCTTTCTTCTTCGCCTGCTGCTGCTACTAATGCTTCTGCCTGTTCTCATCCATTTTGTCTAAATATTTATTTTAGTATATTAAAATTTAGGTATGTTGAAAAAATAAAAAAATGTAGCTTTTTAAGATAATAATCACATTTTGTTTTTAATTACTTAATAAACTATAATTTTAAATAGACCTGATCCTATAATATTGTGTTAGGAGTATTCACACCAAATTTCACGTCTCTAGTCTTTATATCAGCTGAGATTTTAGGAGATCCCACACACAATCAACGGAAAAATAGAATTGTTAGAAAAGTGACTTTTAAACTCTTTTTTTATCTTAAAAAAGTGTATGGGTTGGTGTCTTTAGTATTAACTTTTCAATGCTAAATTGTTCACAAATGACACTAATTTTGTGTGTATTCTATTCTACGAATGCCGAACATTACAAAAACGAACACATTGAAAAAGTTATATTTTTGTCATAAATTGGACAAAATGCCGTGTAGTGACCCCTTAAACATCAATAACTGTCAGCAGCCAACCACATCAACCATACAGAAAGAGTCATCTCTATAATCGTGCATCAGTCTATTTATTGGGACAAAACATAGTATGACGATGAAAATGAACTGGTAATTCAGGACGACTGTCCATCTAATGCTCCACCTATACACACTGATATGCTTCCAAGGCGGTGTCACGTGAAAGGGAACACCTAGCCTCGACTTGACGTTGAGTCAACGCTACATACTTCAGCGACGCTACTCACTGAGGCATTCATTGTAGTCGTTTCTTTGTTGTCACTTCAGTTACCAGAAATGTTCAGCTTTTGAGATGACCAGTCTTTTTCGCTCTCGCTTGTCCATCGTCAGAGTACACCAAGCTTTGTGTTTTCCGGATGGACCAAAGAATGTAAAATATCTCCGTTTGATGTGGGAAGTCGTTTCTCTTGTTTAAAGTTCTCTTTGCAAGATCTACTCCCTGTTTATTTCATTCTCCCTCACCAGGGGATTTGGCTCATAGTTGACGCTCAGATGAAAGGCAAGACGAACGTATAATCAGAATGTCAATGGCACCATTGGTACTGGAACTCTGCGCTGCCTGTTGAAGATAGGGACGGAGCGCTTCTGGAAATGCCCCGAGTGCTGTGATGTCCGTTCTTGAATCAACTCAGCTTCCAAACCAGTCTCTTCTGTCTGTCTCTCTGTCTGTCTGTCTCCCTTTCTCTTGTCCCAATCCCATTCCAAATCTTTCTCCTTCGGTGTTTGATATGTATAGCTTCTCTTCTTCTTCAGACTTCGCCGTGAATAAAAATCCTAAATGTTGAATTAGTAAGGCAGTAACACGGGTGGTTACAGTCGACTAGTGGCGATCGTGCTCCGCTTTGTCCATCCACCCTGAACCCTTTCTCCCAACTGGCCAGTGGTCTGCCATGCTGTCTGTCTTGTCTGTATGTTTTTCAACTTATCTATCAGTATCCTGTACATCGGTCTTTCTGTCCATATCTCTATTGCACCACATTCGATTACCTCCATCCATCCTGCTTTGCGAATATGTACATTACGTTCTTCAGCTATCTTCTTCTTCCTAGGTTAGATTCACGTAAATCCCCCCAAACAAAGTAGTTCACTTTTCATTCACAAGTTTGTTAGGCTGGTCGACTTTCCTGAATTTACGGGTGTGTCCCGCTCTGTTTGCTTTTTGCATTGTCTGGCATTTACGGTTTCATTCCGAGAAAGAGAATGGCTGTGACATAGGTTGCAGCACTCTCCAAGGGGGTTGTGTTAGGGCCAGTTTTTCCATTTTTTTTCCTTGGTGGGGGGGGGGGAGTATTAAAAGCGCTGGCGTGCTGAAATATACAATATACGTTATCAACGGCATTGCGGAACACTCCCTAACTGTGTGCCAAGGTACAGGTTTAGGAAATACCAATCAGAAGTAAGCTAGTATGTATATGGGTGGGGCGTGGGGAGACTAACGTTACTTTAACCTCTTCTTCTTCTTTTTTTTTTTTCTTCTTCTGCTTCTTCTTTTTTTTTCTCCTCCTCCTCCTCCTCCTCCTTCTTCTTCTTGAATCGCCTTTAGAAGAGTCGATGGCATGCCGTGTTGTGGTTTGCAGCTTGTTTATGATATCTGCACCTTTCGGTTCAACAATTGGGATTTCAACCAATCCTTTAGTCTGTTTTTTTTTTTTTTTTTGCACTTTTTTTGAAGAAGCATGGAGTCTCCAATCCCCCCCCCCCCCTCCATCCCTCTTCCCCTCCCCAACCAATGGACATTTACATCAGCACGGGTAGATTCGTCTATAAAACTCTCTGTCTCTCTCACATAAACACACACACAGGCGCGCGCGAACACATGCACACATGCGCGCACATACACACACACACACACACACACACACACACACACACACACACACATTCACATAACACACTATTTATGTAACCTTATTTTCTCCCAAATCGCCTGAATTCTCCATGAATAGTGTCAAAGTACTCGCCGACTCTCTACGGGTGTCCGGGCTGACGAAACCGCACGAGCAAGGAATTCTCTCGGGGGATAATAGGACAGTGTGGGAACTATGGCCTCTCTTTCTTTCCTTTAGTATTGGAAATGTGTTTAACTGGTGCTGTTTCTGCCGGTCGATGGATTGACTGACTGCTCGAGTTGTTGGTCTGGTCGGGAGTAGAAAAAGGTTGGGGGGGGGGGGATGGGGCTGGCTATGTTGAGAAACTTGTGTTCGTGATCCACCCTGATATCAAGTACACAATACAATTGTTTAAAAACCTCAACTTCTTTAGATTTCAATATTTGTC
>CAJHNH020002890.1:22119-349619 GCA_905116865.2 Candidula unifasciata | reverse complement strand
TGCTTCCTCTGCAGCTTTTCTCCCCCCCCCCCCCCCTTCTTTTCTTCTCGGCATTGATTCACTCACTGACTTGGCCTCTCCCCTTCTCTACCCAGTCTGTTTCTACTCGACCTTCCCTCGTCCCAGCCTCAATGGCCACAGCTCGTTACGAACAAAGACACACAGAGATATAATGAATTGCCAATGAGTGGACGGAACGCGCGCGATCGCGTGCAGCCGTGTCGAAGGCTGATGAAATGAAGCGCGGGTGAGGCCCATTGCTGACGGAGGTATTCCCTGATGTGAAATTGTATTTGTCGTTACTATAGTGACGGCGGTGACACTTTGTTTTAGTGCCGTTTCTAATCTGCTGTTTTGTTTGACTATCACTTTGACTTTCTGGACGCAGGAAATCGTGTCAGTTTGTAGTTTATTGAAGTTATTCCTGGATTATATTGATAGTTTATTATATGATAAATAAGATTATCAATGTTAATGGCGATTTTTGTGATTTGTGATAGACTGTGATAAGTAAACGATTCTTTCTGCGCCTTCCAGGCACATTTGGGCATATAGGGCTGAGCCAGTATTTTATAGACTTGATGTGTTATGTGGTCGACATCACACCGACCGCCTTTACTTTCATTTACTTGACCTAGTACCGATTTAGAGCTGGGTCAACCGGAAGCCAGTCATCTTTGAAAAAAAAATGTCTGGCTTCTTTAGAACTCGAACCCACAACCTTAGGATCCGCAGACGAGCGTTAAACCACTACACCACGGCGGCGTCTAGCCACTACACCACGGCGGCGTCTAGGCACTACACCACGGCGGCATCTATCTTAATAGTCAACATATTTTTTTTAATCGGCAGGCAGTCTCTGTTGGCCTGTCGCCTCTCTAATATATGGCTGTAATCATAAAGTTGCCAGGACGACGTTGCCAGGACAGACCCTCCCCGCGACACCCCACCCCCACCTCCTTATCTTTCCAATAGTCGTAGCCGCGGTACTTTGATTTACTTGGAGCTCCAATCATTGTACTGTTTTGTTTACCACTGGAGTTTCTGGACACTTTAAGTGGTGTCAGTTTGTAGGCTGTTGAATTCTATGCTGGATTATACCGGCAGTTTTTCTGTGGTCCGTGTGATTACTGGTGTTATCGGCGATTACTAGTCGGATAGTCCCTTTGGCTGGGCGCATGACTGTGTTTCTAGAGTCAGGATACCGACTTTGCCAGGACAGACCAGACACACACGCACACTTGCGCGCGCGCACACACACACACACACGCACACACACTCACACATTATAGAAATCGTGACATTCTTGTCTTATGACAAATCTTTGGACAATGAAAGATGCAAACAGCGAAGAATGGAGAGTGAGAAGTAACAAGAAAATTCATAATCTGATTTTATTACCTATCCTTAAGCGGGCTAATATACTGTAGTGTTTGTGGACATATAGAGATAATGACAGACAACAAACACAAATTATGTACAAAAGGGACTTGAACGGGACATGACCGTCTCCACAGTAAGCCTGGAGATTCATGAACGGGAGTAGACCTCGAGGCAGACCAAGACGACTCTAGAGAGCTAACAAACAGGCAGACCTGGATACACTCGCGGTCACCTACTGAAAAGAGAAGACCAGTCCTGTGAATGGACGATGTTTGCAGCAATAAACCTGGGGCGGGGGGGGGGGGGGGGGGTTGGAATACTGAAGAAGCGGAAAGAAACCATTTCTACTTAGTTTTGTTTGATGCTCGCTTTTAGCAAGAAGCAGAACTTTATATCTACCTCGACATCGGAAGCGGTATAAGAGGAAGTGACGAAGAAGATCGTAAGGAGTCTCAAGGAGCTTGGAAATTGTCAGTTTATAGTTTGTAATAATATACATTTACTTTTCTGTTTTACTAAGAAAATAATATAGTCCGAAGCAGACTTTCAAAGTATTCGCAAGCCTTATCTAATCGAGAACGGCTGGTATCGAGTAATCAGTATCGCATAGGTGTTTCCTGACATGGAAAGAGTTAAAAAGATACAATGGCTGACGTGATCTTCATTGCAGACCGGAAGTCTTAACGTCTATGAACGTGTCTGGTGTGCAATCACCGCGGCCTGTTTTTCGTCTTGACACAATCTAATTAAAAGGAATTCTGTTAAGTGCAGTGTGGCCGTGGTTTTCCTGCCACACTTCCTTGATCTGCTGTGGTACACGCCAGGCAGAGTTAACGCCCAAATTTTACCTGTTGTGTTGAAATAAACCACAGAACATTAAAAGGCTGAAGTCAACATACGTCAAGAGTCAGGGGAGGAAGAGTTGATGATCTAGAGCTTGTTGGTTGTCATTTTAGGTGAAAGTACGTCTTTTATGTCGTCTATCCATGGTCTTCTTAGACACCCAATTACTTTATCACATTTGCATAATCTGGCTGGACCAGAAAAGACGTGAAATACGGTAGACCAAGAAAGAAGTAGATAAGCAGTTTGACTAGTTGTCATGGAAGTACAACTGTGCCAGACAGACTTACATTGGAAGCTTAAAGATGACAGTCGAGAGAATTGATTTCATTGTAACGGGTTTTTTTTTAATTGCACAACATATATGAATACCGTAGATCCGGCGATGATCCCTAGTGGGTCTCCATAAACATTGCGCTCATGAATCGAAGGATGCAGCCGGGAAACGAAACCAATTGCTTAAAAGAGTGAGGTAAACAGTCAGGCCACCCTACCACTCCCCTTATTACGGTTGTTTACAGAGACGATTTCTAACGCTGCGCGTTGTCGACTCTTAAGAAGTAAATCATTTTAGGGTCAGTAAGAATAGATAAATCTCCTTTGCTTTCACCGGTTGTAAACTCCAGCGCAAAGTTCTGGTTGTTCATCCACTTCTGGACTTTAGTCCTGTTCCAGAAAATGAGTTTCGCGTGCACATCACTTTCACAGGTCTGACTCATTTGCATGCAGACTGTTGGTTCCTTGCCTCTTAGGCAGATGTACTCCGACTTAGAAGTAAGTTCCCAATTAGTCGACTCTTACGACATGCTTTCGGGCAGGCATTGGGTCCCTTTTTGTTTTCCCCATAATAGGACCCCGGAACCCACACGGGAAAAAGATACGAATTCCAGAGAATCAAGAGGTGAGCAAAAAGTGCTGGCATTGATCGTGGCATACATTTAAAATATAACTATAATATGTCTGGACTGGAACCCACGGATCAGAAGAGTAAGAGCAGACACACACACACAAATCATGGAGTTTAAAGTTGTGAAAAAAGAGGCAAGATATGGCGTTATGGTTATTGAATCGGGGTAGCAGAAGGTAGGATGATTTGGCGACAGTTGGCTGAGTGCCTAACATCGATATGGGATAAGAGGCAGAAAAAAAATGAATCTGGTCTGAGAATCTACTGACTTCCTTTTTTTTTTTTTTTTATGAAACGTGATATAACCTTGACCCACATGTGACCTGGCAGGAAGAAGAAAGGATATCCTACCAAATATTCACCCACAAGTGAGTAAATATTCGCTTGTCTGCGTCAGTCTAGATGCGCTCAATATGTACGCCGACAAACGCAAACGAATGTTTTCTACGCACGTTGCCCACAGTCGACGTAATTCCCCATTTGAGACCATTGATGAACGCATAGTCATCGCCTGCGCGTTCGTTGTTTTTAGCCTCAGCTGATCTTTTGTTCCGTGTCTTATTTTATGAGCGATCAATATTTGTCATCTTCTTAATATAAAATAGGGGCGATGACTCAGGTTTTATTCTTTTGTCCTGCTATCTGACCGTACGTGCCGTGGTGGGTAGTGATTAGACACTTCTGTGCCAGCCAAAAGCTACTGGGTTCGAAACCGCATCGGTGGGAATTTTAAAAATAAATATCTTGGCTATAAGGTTCATCATCATCATCATGTAGCAGGTCCTTTGCAGAACGTCGCTCTCATCAGTCTGCCTGTAAGAAACTCGGTCTCTTGCCAGTTTTCCCGCCTCATGAACTTTCACACTCAAGGAGTCACTTATATCCTGTGCCCATCTTCATGTCGGTCGGCCTCTGCCCCTGATTCCTGGTACCATGCCTTCTGCTACAATTTTTTCCAATCCGTCGTGGCGCTTGATATGACCAAAATATTTCAGCTTTCGAGAAAGGATGCTGTTTATTAGCAATCTTCTTTGATGTTCAGATCTTTTAAGATGTCAATATTTCTCATCTTCTTTGTCCAAGATATTCTGAAAATCTTTCTATAGCATTTCAGCTCAAAAGCCCTATATGGTTAACCTGACGTAAATTGGGTTCCAGGATATGTGATGAGGAATTAGGACTTCCCGGACTGGCTGTGTTCGCCTCAAAACCCACCGAGATGCCGACTTATCTGGTAATATACAAGCTCCTCTTGTGGGCTCCGGGTCCCATTGTGGGTAAAACTCCCAGGTCGACCCAGCCTTGAGTGGGTACCTGGTTCAGCCCGGGAAGTAAAGGCAGCCGGCGTGATGCTGACCACATCACCCATCTTGTGCCGATTGGTCTATAAAAATAAAGGTCTAGCCCTATATGCCCTATACGCCTGAAGGCGTGGAAAAGGGTCCTTTATTTTACTTTTTTGTGGGTAAAATAAGAATATACCTACTGCCTCCCCGACAAGCATGTCGTAGGAGTCGACTAACTGGGAATGTCCTTCGAAGTCGGAGTGCATCTGCATCTGAGCGACAAGAAACAACTAACTGCACACAAACAAGCAACAACAACAAAACGTACACGCAAAACTCAGGCCCTGGCACGAAGCCAGAGTCCAAATGGACGAAAAACCAAGACTTTCCGCTGAAATTTACAGCCGGTAAACAAAGAATAAGAAGAAGAAGGAAAAGAAAAAGAAAAAGAAGAAGAAGAAGAAGAAGAAGAAGAAGAAGAAGAAGAAGAAGAAGAAGAAGAAGAAGAAGAAGAAGAAGAAGAAGAAGAAGAAGAAGGGAAATAAGAAGAAGAAGAAGAAGAAGAAGAAGAAGGAGAAGAAGAGGAGGAAGAAGAAGAAGAAGAAGAAGAAGAAGAAGAAGAAGAAGAAGAAGAAGAAGAAGAAGAAGAAGAAGAAGAAGAAGAAGAAGAAGAAGAAGAAGAAGAAGAAGAAGAAGAAGAAGAGATCAGCTGCGTATCATATGCCTGAAGCTCTGACGGTGGGACGTGGCCTCTGCTATCTAACCTGACCATTGACAACAGCAGTGTACTGTCTGAGGTATATGGTAGTTGGCTTCTTCCATATTGCGTTGTATTGTTAACTGTCCAGAAGTTAGATCGATTAGTTTGTTGCCTCTGGGCGCCGACCTACATCTTGGGATTAGAAACATCCCAGTTTGGATGGCAGACCAGCAAAATATCTCCCAGATGCCCTGTTTAACCTGCAAAGAAGTTATAATTATGGCACTGGTGACGGCTACAGTAACATGCAGTTTTTTCATGTAAGGACGTTGTCGAGAAGATTCCGTTTTCTTTATTCATTCATCTCTGCCGTGGGGTTTTTTCCCCACTTACCATTGTTAAGAATTTTTTACAGTATCATGTTTCATAATTTTGCTCGAGTATTTGGTGGCCGTTTCGCCTTTCTATATATATATATATATATATATATATATATATATATATATATATATATATATAGTGTAATATGTTTTGATCCATACTCACACAGTCCGCAGTTTTCACCCAGGCTGGTCTGGCCATATGGATATCCCAATCGTGACTTCTTCAGTGGTTGAACGCTGTATCTGTGATTTACCTTGTTTGGGCGCCATTCAGACTGAGTTTTGTAATCTCAGAATATCAGTTATTCAGACAGCAGACCGAAGGAACCGGAAGGAAAATATATAATTAGCATGACCTTTATCATATTTTTACCCCCCCCCCCCCCCCCCCCGCCACACCCACCTAAAAACTGGCCTTGGCTCACAAGTCGACCCAGCCTTGAGTGGCTACCATGTACAGTCCTGGGAAGTAAAGGCGACCGGCGTGTTGCTGACCACATATTTACTAAGTGCGGTTGGTCTATAAAATATGTGTCAAGTCCTATGTAGCCAATACGTCTGAAAGGCGTGAACAAGGGTCCTTTACTAACTACCTTTTACATACACAAGAGCATGATCTTGTCTCCCACGTGGACCCAGCCTTAAAAGGGTCCCAAGTAAAAGTCATGGGAAGTAAAGACGGCCGGTGTGTTATTGATCACATCACCCAACGAGTGCCCACTAGTCTGTCAAATAGAGGTCTAGCCCTATATGTTGATTACGCCGGAAGGTGTTGACAAGGGACCTTGACTTTACATGTAAGAGCATAATCGCAGACACATATAACATACATACAATCATACCTAGCCGCACACACGTGTACCTAAATACATACACATTAGTTCGTTAGTATTTCCTCTTGTGTTGAGTGCGGCACATAGGGCAGAGGTCATGACTCTCCATGCATGGCGGTTCGTTGCAATCTGTTGTAGGTCTTGGATGTTTGAGTGGCCCATGAGCGAGCCTTCCCTGATGATAGTTCTACGTAGAGTTTCCCTTGGTCTTCCACGAGATCTTTTCCCCTGTGGTGTCCAAATGAGGGCTTGGTAAGGAAGTCTGGATTTTTCCATTCTAAGGGCGTGGCCGACATAGTTCCAGCGGCGTTTTACGTACACATACACACAGATAATTCACCTAATCGCATGCATGTAATTCTGTATTTTCACTGTATGTTCATTCCCACATATCTACTTGTTTACCGCCAACATAGTTTCACATAGCTACGTCTCCATAGACACGCGCGCATTTGATATACGCCCATATATCACTCACATACACACGACACATCATCCTACTAATGCGCACATTAATGCGGTATTATGGATATCGCAACCTTTCGGCCTTGATTCCATTGTAAATACCGTAAATCTGGGAGAAATGTGGCTTTCCTGCCTACCCCTGGTATTGAACCCGGACCACCAGGAATTCATCACCCGGTCTCCGCGCAATTCGGTTTAGCCAACTATGCTAGAGAGCCGGGCTTACTCGTGTATATAAACACTAATAGACACGGCGTATTAAAACTTCATATTGACACAGCCACCCATAATTATACATTGCTAACATAGCTACAAATTTGTGAACATGCACACATCTGCACACTCTTGTATATCTTTATGCCCTATACTCACACTCACACACCACATTACACATCTCATTTACACACACACACACCTTATTTACACACACTCACACGCCTTATTTACACACACAAAAACAACACGTATGTTATTCAGAGTGGTTGAACTAAGCGGAAACAGTTCACAGATGAACCTGGAACACATTCTAGAAAATCAGCGGAGACGCGAAAACTGTTCTAAATCTTATCTTGTGTATCTTTATTCAGCACATTTGTCAGTAAGAGCTTGAAGGAATGAATGTCTCTTTGTCATAGAACAACCCTCTTCCTGTCTCTCATACACCGAGGCTCTTGTGGAAAGGTCGCGATTCAAATGAATGGCAAGGCTGTGGCATCAAATGTATACGTCCATCTCCTAATAGGCCGGTTCTCATTGCGGCCCGCTTGTAATACACGTTTTGCTGATCAGTTGTGAATACGTGGGTATGGACAATCATTTCTGAGCTAGAATCATTGAGAGGAAATCTTCCGATGTCTGGTGAGTCATGCGATGGTTTAATGATCATCAACGATTACCCGCTTGATTTCACACTGACGTTTTTTTTTTTTTTAATTTTTAATTTGCTATGGATGAACTTATTACGCATAGTTGAAAATGAGGGAGCCATGGAGGATGTGGGTGAGAGGTTGAGGGAGGAGGGGAGGATGAGGGTGCATGAAGTTAAGGGAGGCGAGGAGGATGTGGGTGAGTGAGGTTTAGGAAACCACGGAGGATGTTGGTGAGTCAGGTCGAGGGAGGAGGGGAGGATGAGGGTGCATGAAGTTAAGGGAGGCGAGGAGGATGTGGGTGAGTAAGGTTTAGGGAAAGGGGGAGGATGAGGGTGCATGAAGTTAAGGGAGGCGAGGAGGATGTGGGTGAGTGAGGTTGAGGAAACCACAAAGGATGTTGGTGAGTGAGGTCGAGGGAGGAGGGGAGGATGAGGGTGCATGAAGTTAAGGGAGGCGAGGAGGATGTGGATATGTGAAGTTGAGAGAGGCGGAGAGAATGAGGGTGCGTGCGGCTAACGGAGCCACGGAGGATGTAGGGTGATGTTAACTTTCAGAGACGGAAGTGAACTACTTCAACCACTTTGCCACCTAGATACCAAAGTCTCCACATATAGTCTCACTGCTATAAGGAAAAAACTTTTATAAGACTAAAAAGAGCCTGAAATGATATATATCAGTGCCTCACCACATATGGTGGATAGGGTTCCTGGACCCGGACTTAGAAAACCTGAACAACACATCAGAATTGAGAACTGTAACTGGTGTTCCTTAAGATTTACCGATCAAACACAATCCCACTGATTGAAATTATCTTATCGATTAATATTATCACAGTATCAAGTAGATCTACCCACGAAAACAACACCTCTGAAACCTACCCGTGGGAGCAATACAGATAATGACTTCAAACAATGGACTCACAGCTGGAGATGCCTTCAATGACCATAAAAAACGAACAGCTGCTTTTAGCATGATTCACGAAAAACTATCCTGAACAGTCGTGTAATCATGCTGATACAGATGGACCAGCAACCAGTGCGCTTAAAAATGGGAATGCTGGCGTCTTTATTACATACCCATGCAACCACCGCCACACAAAGTTTATATCCACTGGTAGATTTTGTTCCAACTACATAGCAGAAATTTTAGCATTAGAGCAGGGGACCGAAATGTTACACAACACCAGTTCTGACAGCCACTACTAAGTGGTCATCTTCACAGATGTGCTATCGGTGATCCAAACCCTCAAAAGTGAACAACTCCCTCACCTGAGATCTGAACTTAGAAAGGTGGCTGTCCACAAGCGTACTGTACCCCAGTAGGTGCCATCCCATTGTGGTATACCGGGAAACGAAACCGCAGATAAACTTGTCAAGAAAGGAGCAGAACGTGAACAGTGAGAGAATGCAGTAGCAAACTGTGAAAAGAAAAGGGCCATCCAGTCTATCAGAAGTGAACAGAATCTGGCCAGAGATGACTACCATTTATTTGACAGGCATGGGCACGTCATCAGTCTACCCCTCAGGACAGGACATAACAAACTTAACCAGCATATGTCCAGGCCCTGTCCAAGTAGTTCACCTTTGTGCTCTTGTGGGCTGGGTGAGCAGACTACAGAACATGTCCTGCAAGACTGTCCCTTGTACAACCCATTGAGAAGGAAATACTGGCCTATAATCAAGTTGTATGGAACTAAAAGGGAACTCCAGAAAACAGTCAAGTTTATCACAAGAACTTGTCAGTCGATGTAAATCAAAAAGCGAACACAAGATGAAGAATATTATCTCTGCAGTTGATTTTACCCACCGTTTTTGTTAACCGACTCTTTGATTGGAGCCGCCATGGTGTAGCAGCTATAAAGACGCCTGCGGTCGGATGGTCGTACGCTCGTGTCTTGACGGAACCTGACTTGTTTAAAAATGACATTGGCTTCCAGGTCGACCCAGCCTTGAGTGGGTACCAGGTATATTCCTGGGAAGTAAAGGCGGCAGGTGTTGGTGTGATTTTAAGCACATCATCCCAGACTACTACAATGCTGATTGGTCTATACAATGTAAGTCTAGCCCTGTGTGCCCAATTCGCCTGCAGGTGTAGAAAAGAGTCCTTCACTTTATTCTTTTGATTAAACCTCTCACCCTTTTTCTCTCCTTCTTTCTCTCCCTCTTTTTCTCTCTCTCTCTCTCCCTATCTATCTATCTATCTATCTATCTATCTATCTATCTATCTATCTATCTATCTATCTATCTATCTATCTATCTATCTATCTATCTATCTATCTATCTATCTATCTATCTATCTATCTATCTATCTATCTATCTGTCTGTCTGTCTGTCTGTCTGTCTGTCTGTCTGTCTGTCTGTCTGTCTGTCTGTCTGTCTGTCTGTCTGTCTGTCTGTCTGTCTGTCTGTCTGTCTGTCTGTCTGTCTGTCTGTCTGTCTGTCTGTCTGTCTGTCTGTCTGTCTGTCTGTCTGTCTGTCTGTCTGTCTGTCTATCTCTCTCTCTCTCTCTCTATCTATCTATCTATCTATCTATCTATCTATCTATCTATCTATCTATCTATCTATCTATCTATCTATCTATCTATCTATCTATCTATCTATCTCACTCTATCTATCTATCTATCTATCTATCTATCTATCTATCTATCTATCTATCTATCTATCTATCAATCTATCTATCTATCTATCTATCTATCTATCTATCTATCTATCTATCTATCTATCTATCTATCTATCTATCTATCTATCTATCTATCTATCTATCTATCTATCTATCTATCTATCTATCTATCTATCTGTCTGTCTGTCTGTCTGTCTGTCTGTCTGTCTGTCTGTCTGTCTGTCTGTCTGTCTGTCTGTCTGTCTGTCTGTCTGTCTGTCTGTCTGTCTGTCTGTCTGTCTGTCTGTCTGTCTGTCTGTCTGTCTGTCTGTCTGTCTGTCTGTCTGTCTGTCTGTCTGTCTGTCTGTCTGTCTGTCCATCCGTCCGTCTATTTATCCCTCTCTCTCTCTCTCTCTCTCTCTCCCTACCCCTCTCTCTCTCTCTCTCTCTCTCTCTCTCTCTCTCTCTCTCTCTCTCTCTCTCTCTCACCTCAATCCCAGTCCGTGCCTAAGAATCACAAACACCAACGGTGACCGGTTCCCATGAGGATTGATTGTTTTCAGATAACGACATGCTCTGAGGGCTAGCTTCCTTCTGTTCTCATTTCCGGTAGTGAATTAAAAGATCGCGGGATTGTTCTCAACAATGCATCCATCCCAGACCTTCTGTGAGTAAATGTATCAGGCATGACACGAACTTTTAATTGTGCTGAGATATTTACATCACAATTTTTTTTTTTTTCAAATTCACTGAAAAACTGTATATGAATGTGGTAACTGAAGGTCCCGTCATGATGGACAGGGTCGCTGAAACCAGGGTTGTTTTTAATTTTTAAAAATGTGGTTGACTGGACTTCATTCTACAATTCAAAACCAGATGAGATGAGGAGCAGAAACATCACCACAAATATAGCCGACAGGAAGGAGAGCAGCAGTGTTCATTGACCTAGCTGAAAAAGGTCATCGTTAAATGAATGAATGAATGCACTTCATTCTATCAAGGTGTCCGAGGCATTTTACTTATTGCCTCTGTATCAAATCAATGGAAGTAACGCTGGCTTTAAAGCTGGTAGCTTTCCTCGAGCTTTGCATTTCATTTGTTTCTTTTTATGCGATTTAAACAGCCCTTTGTGACATTATCATAGCGGTTTGTGCTCTTGGCTGATTAGACAGTCTGCTGGTACATTTCCCAGCAGATCAGCTCTCCGGTACGACTCTAGAGGCTGTTGCAAACTTATTTTCTTTTTAGCTTTCGCTGTCTGTAAACCTCGTCGGAAAGTTCTGGTTGTTTGTCCACTTCCAAATTCCAGTCTTGTTCCAGATCTTGAAACCCCACCCCCTCAGTTCTGTTCTATTCTGTCCTTTCGATATCGTGAAAACCATCGGGTCCACTAATAGAACACTGTAATATAATCAAAGCTTGTATCTTTCTTTTAGAAAACAAAATGATGCCGATTCTCACAACAGTTTGTTTATTAAGGTAGCTCTCCAAACATGATACATAGACAAAGGGTGCCGGTACTCAGCACCAGTGCATACCTAAAAAGACGGATTATAGTGTATTTTGCTGGTGATAGTGTAAAATAGCGAAAGATGACAGCCTGTGCTTACTGACCTGGCACGTGATGATGATTAAACAGTTCAGCGGGGTATCTGGAAAATGCTACTGTTGGATTCCCATCCTCCCTGTGTGGGTTCCGGGGCCCTATTATAAGGAAAAAAAGAATAGACTCACTGCCTACCCTTATTGGGAGCTTCCTTCGAAGTCGGAGTGCATCTGCCTGAGGGGCAAGGAACCTGCAGTCTGCATACAAATGAGTCAGATCTGTCAAATGGATGCACACGCAACACTCAGATTCTGGAACTGGACTGCAGTCCAGAAGTGGACGAACACCCAGAACTTTCCGCTGGAGTTTACATCTGGTGAAGAAGAAGAAGAAGATTCACATCCGTATATGGTAACGTGAAGTCACCTGGTGCTCATACTTCAGGTTGCAGTCATTGAGAGGGGAAAGGTAAAAATAAATATGCTGCATGGATTGCAGTGGCAAGGTGGAATTAGATCGCATGTGTAAGCGTTAGCAGCTAACGGTTATATTTTAGATTTTCACATGATATTTTTCTTCTCGTCGATTTGCTGTTTAGAATATACATGAGCCGCTAGCAGTGTAAGCATTATTACCTGGTAGATCTCACTCGTTACAGAGGATTTCTGATTCAGTGACGTGAGCATACAACGAGTGGTCTATTTGTAATAAATAGTCAGCACTAACCAAAAAAAAAGGTATATATATATATATATATATATATATATATATATATATATATATATATATATATATATATATATATATATATATATATATATATATTGCAAGGGAAAGTGTAAGCGGCGATTTCATTCGTTTCATGCAAGCCTCGCCACAGCCATCGAACCAATCACAACTCAGTTAGTAAACCAAAGCAAACATAACACCACTTTATTTATGCAACACTGCTATCGACGTCTGTATCAGTTCCTCCTAGCTAATTGCCACATTCTGTGTTTTTTGTTCCGCGCAATCGCATGTTTTCGTGAATTTTTTGACAGTCGCCAATTAAAATAATTCCAGCATCCGCCATTTTGTCTGCGTTTTAAATCGGTGTCTTTATATTTTTCAACATCCACCCCCCCCCCTTTCCCCCCCCCCTTTCCCCCCACCACCACCAACACCACTTCAAAATATCGACTTTGCCTCCATGCTGCTAGAAGAATCGATACACCATGTTGTATGTATTTAAGTTGACGTATCGATATTCTAGAATCATGTATTCAGGTGGTTACGTTGCTATATATTCCATGTTGTTTCTCCCTACCTGAAAATTCCACACAGTTCACTAAAAATGCATAGGATATATATATATATAGAATGAGATAACAGAATGAGAGAATATACTGCTGACCCTATGTGACGTATAACGACTTAGACGGATGAAGAAGAAGATGATGATGATAACAGCTGACAATATGTCATGCTATGTTATTTCGTAAAATCACATAAATCCGTTTTGCTTAACACAGACATGTATCTGTTCTTTCACTGGTTCCACCTGTCATCTAATTTGTCAGTTTGTCGTCGTATATTTCTATTGAGGTTGTTTAGTACACACGTTTTTTGAGTTCTTGGTCTCATTCCCATTTATGGAATTGTTCTGTAAATTTGCGTATCTAGTTCTTGGTTATATCATTTCCATTCATGTAATATGTCTGTAACCTGACGTTTCTAGTTATTGATTATATCAATTCCATGCATGTACTAGTTCTGTACCATGACGTATCTAGTTCTTTATTGTATCGTTTTCAATCATGTAAAATATCTGTACTCTGAGGTATCTAGTTGTTGATGATATCATTTCCATTCATGTAATATTTCTATACCTGGCGTATTTAGTTGTTGATTATATTATTTTCATTCATGTACTGTTTCTCAACCTGGCGTATCTAGTTCTTGGTTGCATCATTTCCATTCATGTACTATTTCTATACCTGGCGTGTCTAGTTCCTAATTAAATCATTTCCATTCATTTAACTAGTTCCCTACACTGGCGCATCAAGTTCTTGGTTCTACACTTTCCATGCATGGACTTGCTCCACACACTCACATATTCATTATCTTGTTGTCATTTCCCTAGCTTATTCTCTACATGTTGTTTCTGCTGTAGGTTCCATGGTAAGTTTCTGATCATATTCCCTGTCTCGGCGTATCTACACTTGTGGTGCTCTTGACACACATCAGTTTCTGAGTTTGTCAGTGTGTCCATATTCTTCAGCCAACTTTCTTTTTACTCTTCTTCTGCTTGTTAACCTCAAATAAATCATAGGCCCTCCTCAACCTCCTCACGCCAAGTCGTCTATCCACCGCACTCTCATTCAAGTCCTCGCCATCTCACCCCCCCCCCCCTTTCCCCAAAGTCACTCTCTAGTGCCCTTCTCCATATTTGTTGTCTGACTTTATTCATTTTACTCTGAAGGTTCCAGTACAAAGTTATATCAGCAGGTTGAATAGTTCTGCATGTTCCGGCTGGTTACTACCGGATTGACTGGACACTAGATGTGTTCTCTTGATATTTTAAAATAAATCAGTTTCTAACCTTGTATCCGTCTGGTTAGTTTCGTATGCTTTACAGAACGTTACAGAACCAACCCCTGATTTTATATATATATATATATATATATATATATATATATATATATATGTGTGTGTGTGTGTGTGTGTGTGTGTGTGTGTGTGTTTGCGCGCGTGTGTAAGAGACAGAGAGAGACAGACAGAGAGAGAGAGAGAGAGTTTACCAGGCAGGTTTATGGTCAGTAGTTTTGAGCTGTGTCCTGTGCGGTTAGCTGCCAGATCACCTGAAGCTGGGATCAAATCCGGTACCACAGCATGTGTGTATGTGTTTGTGTGTGTGTGTTTGTGTTGTATATATGTGCATGTATTTATATATATGTTTATATCTTTTTTTAAGTTTCAACAACAAAAATATTGATTCTTCACTGATTATCTGATTTTGTGAAACCAATATGGAAACGTGTCGATTTCCCTTCAGAGAAAACTGCATCATGTAACTGCCACAACCCCGCTGCCATTTGAGCATGTCTGACTCCGTGTGTATCTGTCAATGTGTGCCAGCCATAGTATGGGATATCACAAGCCAGCCAAAGAGAGCTGAAACCCCCAGGATCGTTAATTAATTATATAGAATGGTGCCAGCCACAGGACATAGTGGATCGTCATTATGTGGACATTACGTAATGATGTAGAAAGCGCAATTCTGATAGTGGAATTACGGGCTTTTGGTGGATAACTACACAAACAATCTGTTTGCTCTGCACATAGCATAACTCTAGCCTGATTACGTGACCTGGGAGTAACGTCTGGTCAAGCACGTCGTTGACATCTTCATTGTTAAGATATTGGATGTTATTACCAGCTTCTCAATGGAGATATCACTAGAGATGCAAAATGATGACTGTTATATGCATGGTATAACATAACGTTAACACGACTGCACGAACTGGAGAAACATTTGTGCCGTCTCCCACGTCAAGATAGGAGACATAACCACTAGCTTCGTATGAGAACAGCTGCAGAGATAACTGGGGACGGCTGCTGCATCAAGGGACTAAGCCCGCTTGGCGATGTCCAATGTGCAGTGACGCTGCCCGTGAAATGACATAACATCTGTTTGCTACAATATGCTGAGTTAGATATTCCAACAGAGGATGCATCTGATGTTTGCAGTCGCCGTTTTGTACACGGTAAGTTGTCATTATGGTATGTTTATTCTGTGCATTTTCTGTTCCTCTTCGTCTTCACCGCCTTCTCCTCCTTCTCCTCCTTATCCTCGGTGAAGTGTTGTGTGTTAGAAAGAGAGAGAGAGAGAGAGAGAGAGAGTGTGTGTGTGTGTGTGTGTGTGTGTGTGTGTGTGTGTGTGTGGGCTGTAACGATCTTCTATATGCTGTTTCTAATTTGTTGCATTTTAATTATTATTTCTCTAAAGTTGTTCATGATGTCTTCGTTCCGGTTTGTATGTGGTCTCTCCTTTGTTATGTGTTGATTATTCTTCTTCACCGTGGCTCTTTATGGCAGATTGTACATGACTTTCTCGTTAGATGTCCAAACCTTCAGACAGTATTGTATTTGATAAATATATTGGCGTTCTCAGACCATTATTAAATCGTTGTTTGTAGTTATCTTTCTTGTTTAATTATTTTCATTTAGTTAGTTAGTCAGTCAGTCAGTCAGTCAGTCGGTCAGTCAGTCAGTCAGTCAGTCAGTCAGTCAGTTAGGTAGTTAGTTAGTTAGTTGAGCGACAGATTATCCTCATTGCACATCAGACAAGTCCATATCTTCATTATATCCCTCAGCATGAGGCGACTGATAACACCAGTTCTTTGTTAGTTTACTATTCTTCTTCATCTACCTGTATAGTGTTTGGCAACACCTCTTTTGACCTGAAGTTCTTGTAGTCTTTTGAGTGTTGCCGATCAACGTTGTGTATATAATTTTATCATATATATATATATATATATATATATATATATATATATATATATATATATATATATATATATATATATATATATATATATATATACTGACACTCGTGTGTTAGTCTTAATGTGTATTTCCTTTTCAAATTTTTAAATCAGTATTTATTGGTTTCAGTGCTGTATTGTCAATGCTTTTAATCCTTGAATTGTGTCTTTGATCGCGCATTGATTGATTTCTTTGACCGGGATAAACAGGTCTTTGCACTCTCTGGAAACATGCTAAAATTGCCTTTTGAACGGCTCTGATTCTTGTTCATCAGCAATAACCGTTTTCTGTACCCCCCCCCCCCTTCCCACACTCCCGCCCCCTTTTTTTCTAATTCTCTCTTCCTCTTCGTACACATTCTCGCCCAGATGTACTTTTCTTTCTTTCTTTTAGCTTGCATTCGTTTTGACACTGGTATTGAAAGGCAGACTTTGCATGGTCCATTGGCAAATTTCTGAAAGAAAAATCGCTTAGTGAAATCACAAACAGCCATACCATATAATTTTCTGAAATCTAAATGTTTGTTTATTAGCAAATCGGCGGCTTCTGTAATCAACTTCTCAGTTTGAGCCGGCGGTTCTTCCATGGCTTCATGTGTCCCTGGCAATCTCTCTGGTGAAGTCTTACTTCTTTCTTGTGTTCGCTGAAATCTGGGTTGTAATTACGATTCCGTATACTGTCCGCGGCATATTTGGTTGAACTGTATTATGTTTTTCTGTCCCATATTTAAAATAACCCCATATAAGTTCCATGGCTCCCTTGTTGTAAAAGAAAAAAGGGGGAGGGGGTGAGAGGGATATCCCACTGCCCTCCTTCCCCTCCGCAATAAGTTGTAAAAGGTTCCACGTCCGGTAAAGTGTAGATAACTACCATTTTTGAGTAAATAGATCTTCGTTTTCTCTTCCTGTCAATATTGTTCCATGATTTTAAACTATTAGCTCATCTGATTTATGTTTGTTATATGTTGGTTTTCAACTTGTTCATCGTTTATTGCGTCATCATCGTTTATTGCGTCATCATTTCCCGTGTGTGACACATTCGTCGCCATCACCTGTTTGCAAGCGGTGTCCTTCATTATGACTTTGCCTTTACGTGAATGTCCTTGACCTGTCAGCATTCCTGCCTCTAACCCTAGCCCTAACTTGTGAGTATGCATACATGGAGACCGTTGCTCCTTTTCATGGCCCTTCCCCGTCGACACCAGAAGATGACCCTTTTTAGGGCCGGCCCCCATAATATCCACAATTCGCATCCCATTCCTAAGGTCTCTAGTCTTGTCCCAGAACCGGAGTGTTGCGGGCACATTCCTTGCCTCTCAGGCAGATGTACTCCGACTTCGAAGGATGCCCGCAATGAATGGACTCCTATGACATGCTTGTAGGGGAGGTCTGTGGGTCTGTTCTTGCACACCCAACAATGGAGACACGAACCCTACGCCGAAAACTCAGCTGTTTCAATTGACAAGCCATTGAAGCACATAGATGTGTCTGCCTTGTTCACCGTGCACTTGCACAAGAATGATCAGAGCCAGAGATATATAGACAGACCCTTACAATGTGAGGAAATAAGATAGGTTAGGTAGGTAGAGGCAGGGGGTGAGGATAAGGGAAAGAGACAGGGAGGAGAATAGAAGGAGAGATGGAGGTAACGATGAAAATAGAATTGGAGTTAGTTGCAAGCTATGTAAAAGAATAGAACAACTTGATGCAAGCTTGTTCAGGGTATGTTTTCCAATAAGGTATAAATGGCGAGGAAATGGGGAAGCAAAAATAATTTTCTGAAATCTAAATGTTTGTTCCGTGTACGAAAGCTTACCGCGACGCCCTCAATTCCAATTCCAGTTGTCCAACAAAAATTCCAAATTTGATCCTTTTTCAGCCCCCCCGGAGCCTCAAGCGTCTGTATGATTATTAATTAGCAAGCGGCTTCTGTAATCAACTCCTCAGTTTGAGCTGGCGGTTCTTCCATGGCTTCATGTTTCCTTGACAATCTATGTGGTGAAGTCTTACTTCTTTCTTATGTTCGCTGAAATCTGGGTTGTAATTACGATTCCGTATACTGTCCGAGGTATATTTGGTTGTACTGTATCATGTTTTCCTGTCCCATATTTAAAATAAACCCATACTGGTTCTATGAGAGGGATATACCCACGCCCCCTCCTCCCCCACCCAGCCATAAGTCGTAAAAGGTGTCTAATCAAGGGTTTGTTGGAATTAAATGTGTTTGGCCGAACGGCACAAATGCTGAAGCTGTAAACCAGTGTACGACCTACCAATGGCTCTTCTCAGGGCAAAAGATAAAGAACGAAATTACGTAGTCTGCCGTCTTCACAAGGGAAGTTGCCTCCGTGGATAAGCGTTTCCTCTGCTGTCTTTCAGAAAAATCAGGCTGTAATTTCCTCTACGGTGTGACTCTCACACAATTATATGAAAGCTACCACAATAGTCATTTTCTATACCGTTCTCATTCTCCTGTCTAAAAGCCACCTTAATAGTCATTTTGTAAACTGTTCTTAACCACAATCTGACAGCCACCGTAGCAGTCGTTTTCTAAACCGTTCTCACAGCCCTGTCTTAAAGCCACCACAGTAGTCATGTTTCTAAACGGTTCTCACAGCCCTGTCTTAAAGCCACCACAGTGGTCATGTTTCTAAACGGTTCTCACAGCCCTGTCTTAAAGCCACCACAGTAGTTATTTTCTAAACGGTTCTCACAGCCCTGTCTAAAAGCCACCACAGTAGTCATGTTCTAAACGGTTCTCACAGCCCTGTCTTAAAGCCACCACAGTAGTCATGTTCTAAACGGTTCTCACAGCCCTGTCTAAAAGCCACCACAGTAGTCATGTTCTAAACGGTTCTCACAGCCCTGTCTTAAAGCCACCACAGTAGTCATGTTCTAAACGGTTCTCACAACCCTGTCTAAAAGCCACCACAGTAGTCATGTTCTAAACGGTTCTCACAACCCCGTCTAAAAGCCACCACAGTAGTCATGTTCTAAACGGTTCTCACAACCCTGTCTAAAAGCCACCACAGTAGTCATGTTCTAAACGGTTCTCACAACCCTGTCTAAAAGCCACTATAGTAGTTATTTTCTAAATCGTTTTCATAGCCCTGTCTAAAATTGTTGTATGTGAAACCAGATCAATGCTTTTAATTTGGCCAAATTTATATTTCAGTCAATAATGTGTGAAATATGGAAACTTGAATATTACAAGAAGATCAAATGGGGGAAAGGGGGAGGGGAGCAAAGTCGGCGTGAAACCAAGAAGTACTAATTAGAAGGGGGGGGGGGGATTGTGTCGGGCTATAATACGAAACGAAATAAGTAAGAAGACGTATGAAAAAAGAGGGGGGATAGATCTGAACAAGTTAAATAAATAAAGACGCTAACAAAATTTAATTCAAATTAAATTAAGCCTGGTTTAAATATTGATCCCTATAGCATTAAGAACGCCAAAACAATGAATGAAACAATTTTTAAGGAGTGGCAGATGGTGTGATAACCGGTGTCTCTCTGAGGAACGGCTAGCTGTCTGTCGTAAGCGTTGCACAAAACTCGAACCCCGTAGCTCCGGCGATGATATCCAGGGATCTCATTGAAACTATTGCTAAACTGAAAGATGCAATCGCGAAACGAACCTACTATCTTGATAGCACGTGGTAAAAGGCCTGGCGACTTCACCGCGGAAACCCCAGAGAAGACTGTAAAGGTTTGTACTAACTCGTAATGGAGGTTTGGTTACTAGATAAATACTCAGGGGTTGACCAGCACGACCGTGGACTGATGATATCAAGGACATCCTGGGAATGACAGTTCACGAAGAAGCAAGGCTGGCAGGCAGTCAGTTGTTTTTCCTGCTTGAGGTGATGGGAATGACATTCTGCAAAGAACCTGCTCTACGATGATGATGATGATGATTGATTGATTGATTGATTGATTGATATTCTTCTTTTTCTTCTTCAAGTTTACCGGCTGTAAACTCCGGCGTAAAGTTCCTGTTGTTCGTCCACTTCTGGACTGCAGTCCTGTTCAGAACCTGAGTGTTACGTGTGCATCCTTTTGACAGATCTGACTAATTTGTATGCAGACTGTTGTTTCCTTGCCTCACAGGCAGATGCACTCCGACTTCGAAGGAAGCTCCAAATTAGTCGACTCTTACGACATGCTTTTGGGTAGGCAGTGGGTCTATTCTTCTTTTCCCTAAAATAGGGACCCGGAACCCACACGGGGAAATTGATGATATTAAATCCTATCTTGTTAAAAATCACACAACTGGTCGACGGTGACGAGTAACCCATTATCGACAAGCAACACATTCTGTACTAGATCAATACTTCATATTTGCTTTATTTACATTTCAATCAATAAGTCTTATCTTGTTGATGCACATTATCGATCGATGACTGCATCCTTCGTTATCCTGATCGTTTCCGACCGCTGAAGATTTCCATATGGAAATTAGACTTGTTACCAATGTGTTACAATATCGGCAAGCACTGATTAGTTGCTGCTTGGAGTCTGTGCTCGATTTAGACATAAACTATGCTACAGGCTATAGGCCGCACAGATTGCAAGGGCTTCAACCATTTCTTTTTCTTTTTCCACAAATGCAATTTTATTTTAATCTATTTCGAATGCAGTTTTCTTTTAATATATAAATATATTATTTTATTTTTTCCACTGGAAGTTAAAAAATTTTATTAATGCTATTTAAGGTTTATTATGTCAGGTTTGTATTCATTCTCGTAGCTTGACGAGAATGCTAGTGTCATTTATAACGATAGGGACCTCAGGACTTTATATAGATTAGGAAGACATCAAGTCTAAATCCGGTTTGTTGAAGCCCCACACCTCAAACTGAGACGTTGATTACAGAAGCCGCCGCTGCTTGCTAATAAATAATCATACAGACGCTTGAGGGCGAGGCAGTAAGCTTTCGTACACGGAACAAACATTTAGATTTCAGAAATTTATTTTTGCTTCCCCATTTCCTCGTCATTTATACCTTATTGGAAAACATACATAGCTTTCAACTAACTCCTATTCTCTTTTTATCGTTACCTCCATCTCTTCTTCTATTCTCCTCTCTGTCTATTTCCATGCTCCTCACTCTTTCCCTCTACCTACCTAACCTATATCTGTTCATCTCAGTCTTATTTCTTCACATTCTACGAGTCTGCCTATACCTCTGGCTCTGATGGTTCTAGTGCAAGAGCACACAGAGGGTGAACAATGCAGACAAATCTATGCGCTTCAATGGCTTATCAAGTGAAACAACTGAGTTCTCTCTCAGCGTAGGTTTCGCGTCTCCATTGTTAGGTAAGCAAAAACGAACCCACTGTATAAGCATTTCGCAGGAGTCGATTTATTGCGGGCATCCTTCAAAGTCGGAGTACATCTGCCTAAGAGGCAAGGAATGTGCACACAACACTTCGGTTCTAGAACAAAACTAGAGTGGGCAGACCTTAGAAATGGGATGCGAATTGTGGATATTTTGGGTGCCGGCCCTGAAAATGGTCATCTTAGGGTGTCGGCGGGGAAGGGCCATGAAAAGGAGCGACAGTCTTCATGTATGCAAGCAATTTTTTTTCGTTGCTACTTTATAACATCAATTAATATGTGTTTTCCGATGGTCTTTGGCGACCCCTGTGAAAGGTTCGTTTGGCCTCAAAAAAGGGTCGTGACCCACAGGTTGAGAACCGCTGCTCTGTACAGTTTGCGTCTAGCCCTGTATACTCAGTAGGCCCGAAAGCGTGGAAAAGGGCCCTTTACTTTGAAAGGACAATACTTGTATATTAATGTGATCTTTTAGGAAGATCCTTGGTAAATAGTAAGAGACTAGATCACAAGTGACGAAGGTCGCCGTACCATCACTACGCACACGACCAACAATCAACATCTTTTCAACAACAGAGAAAAGACAGAAAATTCAATTGTACGGGCGTGTAACAAGATCTAGTGACCTCTCCAGAGCTATGCTACGGTGTTCGCTAGAGGGCAAAAAGGGGGAGAGGGAAGGAAAGAGACAAAATAAAAAAAGACCTGGATACAAAATTTGACTGAATGGACTTGCTTACTTCGATCCTCTCTTCTTCTTCTGCTGTAACCAAATGATGAGGTCTGGTCCGACAATGAAATGCAAAACGCTTTCGGTACCAAGCAGCTCAGGATACGTTTGCTAGTTTGTTCTGACAAGTTCTGCTTTTCCTAGTTTTCTCAATCCATCTTAACTACACTGACCCTCTCTCTCCCTATTCTTCGCCCCACTCAAGTGCTACACTGACCCACTCGGTGAATTTTCTTTGTCCCACTTAAATACTACACCTACCCGCTCTGTCCCTATTCTCACTTTTACTTTTATGCATCGTGTTGTAAATTTTTTTTTTTTTTTTACTTATTTGGACCCAGCCATTTATTAAAGTAAGGACATTTAAAAATATGAGGGGTCTGAAGGGGTCAGAGTTCAGCGATCAAGACAGATGAAGAAAACTGATTCTACATAGTCTGAGACAATGATATAAAAGGATATAATCAATAGACCAGATTACTGATTTAGGAATCGAAATCACAGCACACGGGACATACACATAGATGCTCCGTCTCCCGCAGCAAATATCTTAAGGTAAATATGCTGATCAGTAGTACAGTAATTGTACATGCGTCGTTCGCTTCTCTCATGGGTCCTTTCCTACTGAATCTACACTTAATTATCTACACTTAATTAAAATTGCACAGGTGCTGCTGTTTTCTTACAGCAGCGAATTTATTTGATCTTTGTCGGACTAATAATGTCTGTACTCTTAAAGGATATGCACTAATTGCCACAAATCGCATTTTTTTAAAACCAGTCAACAAGCATTATGCAGTACATAAGTATCCACTTCACTAATCAAAATGAGGGAACCATAGTTTCTCGCTCAGGTTACCTCTAAAACGCGTGCTTGTTTGATATTTTGAAAACTTCGCCTCAAGCCGTTTACTTTAAACATGCTAATTGTATCGGTGTTTTTTTTTTTTTTTTTATATACCACAAACAGAGCAAAATGAAAACTAGATGTTTGTTTACATTAGAATCCTTTTTTCTACAAGGGTATGATGGTTAAGAGGTTCACATCGAAATGTTACCCAGTTGCAGATTTTTCAAGTTAGGTACCACTTTTGGAACTGACTAAACCATAAGACACCATAGACAAGCTACACTGATCCGAAACGATAACCTGGCGATCTTCCCGCCATCTGCCAGTGACGCAGATGGGTTGCATAAAAGATCAGGCGTACTGCGACGCCCAACCAGCTATCAGTGCAATCAATATATATATGCATTTCGTAAATGTAGGGCTTTATGATTCTGGGGCGCAGATTATACGTTCTGTCTCCCGAATCGCTGCAGGAGAAGATAACACTTGTTTAACTAAGACGTCTACGACCGCCAGAGTGGTGTTTGAGCGATCCATTCTTTTTCGCACTGCGAAGACGCCAACAATTTAGAATGTGCAAGAAGTAGGTTTGTGGCAAACGGGATTTCGGCTAAGACGAACACACAACACACAACACACAACACACACACACACACAACACACAACACACACACACACACACTCGCGCGCACACACACAACACACAACACACAACACACAGCACACAACACACACACACACACACTCGCGCGCACACACACAACACACACATACATAAAAATATATATTAAGAAATGTACGTATGTATGTATTATTTGTGAATGTTTTTATGCATGCATAAAATATTTCGGCCGCCTCTTAAAATTACACTGGAAGGGGAATTTAAAAGCAGGCCAGCAATAGGTAGGAGTCATTGCCATATGTGGCAACTTCAAGAAACAGACCAACAGCGGTCTGAGCGAGTGTACAATAGTGCCAGAAACAATGTCTGAGATTCACTGCAGCCAACCTTCATTGTGGAGACAACACTGCGAGATTGATTCAGACAAATAGGATGGTTATTGTTTTTAATTGTGTAGCTTTAAGCAGAAAAAAGCCAGAGTAAATGAGGGGAAGATGGTATTTTACGTGAAAATAGGCACGTCAGTGTATGGTAAATACAAAGGCAATTTTGTGCGCCACTGAACAAGGTAATTGTTGTTTGGGAAAGCTCAGATTGCCACACAATGACTGATTAATGGCAAATCAGGTTCTTCGCGTTCTTAGCGCTAGTTCACTCCCGTTATCTCCTGGGTCCTGAAGCAAATCAGCGGTTTGCAAACGATGGGAAGCTTTGCGGTGTATTAAGACTGGTGAGGAAAAGGATTGGGGGGGGGGGGGGGAGGGGTGTAGTGAAGTAATTTCACAATCCACCAACAGCGCTCGATTTTACGGCGGGTGGTTACAGAGCCGTATTAAAAGCGTTATAGACCCCTGGCCAAACCAGTGTGCTGGGACCTTTAACAATCACTGAAGTGGATGTTATGTAAATAGTCGATATTTGTAAACATTTTTTTTTTACTGAAACTTTAACAAAACCAGTGTTAAGTACGAAGGTATAAGGAAAAAGTAAGAAGGTATAATAAGATGTAAGAAGCTAAAAGGAGATGTAAAAAGGTATAGGGAGATGTAACAAAGTATAATGGGGTGTAAGAATAGGCACGTAAGAAGGTATAAAGAGATATAAGAATGTGTAAAGAAAATAAAACAGATATAAGGGAGAAGTAAGAAGGTAAAAGGAGAAGTAAGAAGGTGTAAAAAGATGTTAGAAGTTATAAGGAGAAGTAAAAAGGTGGAAGAAGATGTAAGAAGGTAATAGGAGATGTAAGATAGTATGAGGAAAAGTAAGAAAGTATAAGAAGTAAAAACGTATAAGGAGATGTAAGAATATATAAGGGAAAGAAAGTATAAGAAGTAAAAAGGTATACAGAGATGTAAGAAGGTATATAGCAAATTTAGGCAGGTATAAGAAAGTAAGGAGGTAATCGGAAAAGTAAGAAACATAAGGGGTTAGAAGCTATAAGGCGATGTAAGAAGTTGTGAGATATAAAGAGATGTAAGAAGGTATAAGCAGATGGAGAAAGGTATAAAGAGAAGAGGGAAGAAGGAAGATGGTATTAAAAGAATGAGGAAGGTATAAGGAGCAGGATGAAGGTATGAGACGGAGAAAAAAAGGTGTAAGGAGGAAGAGTGAGCATATGTAAGGAGGAGGTGGAATATGCAAGGAGTAGGAAGAAGATGTAAGGAATGTGTAAGAAGGAGGAAGGTTTAAGGAGAAGTAAGGTCTAAAAAGTAAACATTAGGAGATATAAGTAACATCTGATTGCATATCTGTGTTTAAGTTGCAGGAAGAAGGTGTGAGGCGGAGAAGAAAGGTGTAATAAGGAGGAGGGAGAATGTGTAAGGAGAAGGTGGAATATAAAAGAATTAGGAGGAAGATATAGGGACGGTATAAGGAGAAGGAAGAAGGTGTAGGGAGCTGAATGAATGTGTAAGGAGGAGAGCGTAAGGAGAAAAAAGTAAACATTAGGAGATATAAGTAACATCTGATTGCATTTCTGAAATCATTACAGTTAAATGCAACATCCACCTTCCACATATGTGTACTCTCACCTCCCGAACAGATAAGCACTTCAAAAACGGAACGTGCAGGAAGCATGTGGAGGCTGGCTAGACGTATCTGTTCCCCATTTAGATTCTGTACAGAGAGAGAGGGGTGATGCAAAGAGAGAAAATAAAGGACAAAAGAGGGGGGAGAAATGGAGGGTACGGCGATGCGAGAGAGGGGGAGGGGTGATGATAATTATCAGTGCCGGATTTTGGTATTAGTTAAATAAGCTGCAGCTTAGGGCCTCACAAGCTTTAGGGGCCTCATAGTCTGCAGGGCCTCATTAAAACAACTGAGAGCAACAGTGTCTCCACAAGAAAAATTATGTTAGCATCATGTGTATAGAAAGAGACATGTTGTTCAGAGAATCTTTTGATAACATCAATGATTCTGCATTTGGGAAATCAAGAAAAACGTGTTTTAAGTTGAAGCTTGAAAAAGCTTTCAGGAAGATAATATGATATAATTAATGTGATTTTGCAAGCACATTCTTTATTTTTTCTTTTATAAAGTGTGTATATTTAAGGTTTACTTCGATATGTCTTCTTCTTAAAGTCCATGCCTTGTGGCGTTGGTATTCATGTCTATCCACAACATGCTGTTTCGTGTACTTTTAGTCAGCTCCGAAGATCCTCCATGCCGTGATGTCAAACTGCCCAGCATCTGTTCTCTCGGTCTCCCTCTGCCTCTCCTCCCCTCCAACTTTCCTACAGTCACGATGTATTTCAGTTTTCTTGATCTCATCACATGACCAAAGAATGTAGATTGTCTCTTTCCGATGTGGACAGTCAGTTCTCTTTGTGAGTCAGTTTCTTTAAAGACATCCTCATTATTTTTTTATGTCCGGGGAATTCTCATCATCCATCTATAAACAAACCCACATCACCGCAGCTTACAAATAGTTTCTCTGAGATTAGCTTGTGTTTTTTTAAACGATAAGGGCCTCAGCGCTATATATTCTATATTTTCAGGGTGGGTTCCGGGGCCCTGTTATAGGGAAAACAAGAATAGACCGACTGCCTACTTAAAAGCATGTCGTAAGAGTCGACTGATTGGAAGCTTCCTTCAAAGTCGGAGTGCATCTACCTGAGAGGCAAGGAACCAGCAGTCTGCATACAAATGAGTCAGATCTGTAAAACGGATGCACACGCAACACTCAGGTTATGGAACAGGACTGCAGTCAGAAGTGGATGAGCAACCAGAACTTTCCGCCAGAGTTTACAGCTGGTGAACGCGAAGAAGAAGAAGAAGAAGAAGAAGAAGAAGAAGAAGAAGAAGAAGAAGAAGAAGAAGAAGAAGAAGAAGAAGAAGAGGAAGAAGAAGAAGAAGAAGAAGAAGAAGAAGAAGAAGAAGAAGAAGAAGAAGAAGAAGAAGAAGAAGAAAAAGAAGAAGAAGAGGAAGAAGAAGAAGAAGAAGAAGAAGAAAAAGAAGAAGCGAGTATATATTAGGTCTTCTCAAGTCTGAAATAAGCACTGATAATTCCGATGATCATGGTGGTTGTGCGATGTTCATGTTAGTTGCGTATCCTTCACCGGACATTACAGAACCAACCCCCAGCATTTTTCGGCTGTTATGGTTTTTCTCTGCAAATTTACGTCCAAAAGTTTGTCATTACTTCTGGACGGTCGGCTTCTCGATAACACTGTCCAAACCAACGAAAGGCCCACAGCTGGGATCGAACCCGGCACCCTGGCATTACGAAGCGGGTTCGCAACGCCTAAGCCCCAGACACCGACATGTTTGTGTTGATGCACCTAATATGAAAACACGGTACGGAGTGCGGGCAGCAAGTTCCAGCTGTACGTGCATGCTGGCTGGCTAGCCAGACATAGGTTTCTGCATTCAGATTCTAGTTTGTATGGCCGTATCAAAACTGATCGGCTACAATCTGTTTGAAGTTGTAAATAGATGTCTGAGAGCAAGGTGCGTCCGGGGGTTGGGAAGGGTGGCGGGTGTTTTGGCGCCGGGATAATTTGTTAGGGCCATGTTTGGTGTATAAGATTCTCATTTCACCATCTCTATGTCTATCTGCCTCTCTCTCTCTCTCTCTCTCTCTCTCTCTCTCTCTCTCTCTCTCTCTCTCTTTCTTTCTTTGTTTTTCCTCGCCCCTTTCTTGTATTTTGACTTCTTTGTTCTCTCCATCTCTCTCGTCTTTTCTTTCAGGCGGTCTCCATTTCTCTCCTTTCCACGTTCTCTCTTGTCTTTCTGTATCTCTCTACCCTCTGGTCTTTCTCTCCTGTCTTTTCATGACCCCTCCCCCACCCCCACTTCCCCCCACCCCTTCTCCTCTATGTATTCACCTGGGCGAAAATGCGCGTGTATGTGGAATAAAAATGTTTTAGACCTTAAAATTATACTGTTGAAGTTGTCTACACTCAAATACTGCAAGTGTTTTATGTGCACGTACATGCAAGTAGGTGTATGTCTGTGCGAATGTGAGTGATGTTTAACCCCACCAGGACCGAACAACCAGTGATAAAAAACCGAGTGTCACCATTCGGATGAGAATCACCCGGTAACAAGTCCCAGAAACCACGTTCAACAGTTCAGTTATATTAGGGCACCCAGATACAGTGGTAGTGAGGTTTTATAAAATCAAAGAAACAAATATGCGCCCCAAATTGAGGCGAGGTTACTAATTTGTGCGTATAAACACACACACACCTGAAGCCGCCGTGGTGTAGCGGGTAGATGCTCGACTGCCGATCTAACTGTCGTGGTTTCAAATCCTCAGGGAACATGATTTTTTTTTTCTAAACAGGTCGACCTAACCTTAAATGGGTATAAGATAGAGTCCTGGGAAGTAAAGGTACCGGCGTGATGTTGACCACTACATCACCCATTGGTCTATAACAATGTGAGTGTGGCCTCATATGCCTGATGCGCCACTTGCGTGTAAAGGGACCTTTACTGTGTTTTCTTTCTAGAGAGGGACAGTGTATTATATTCAGACTAAGGACTGGGCACAACAGACTTCGTCAACAAGTGTTCAAATTTTATTGGTATAGAAACACGGAGACGTGTCACTGCAGAGTGGCACCCGAAAATGCTGAGCATGTGCTCCAACACTGTCAACTGTATGCTGACAACAGAGACACAATCTGACCTGTTCCAACCCAATAAAGACAAGGCTGTATGGTACATGAAAGTATATGGACTGCACGATAGCTTTCATAAAGGCTACCGGCCTCCTGATATAATAAGTGTTTTGGACAGAAGGATTGAAAAAGAAAAAGAAAACACCTGATGATGGCGATGATATTGTTGATGAAATCGATGTTGATGTTTGTTATTATGGTGATGAAGATGATTATACTGATGCTGCTGTTAATGAGTCAGCGTCTGTGGCGCAGGCGTTGAGAACGAGCTTCGTAATGCCAGGGTGCAGAGTTCGCTCCCAGCTGCAGGCCTTGCGCCTTGCGTTAATTTCGACAGTGGTATCGAGAAGCCGACCGTCCAGAGGCAATGGCAAACTACTGGACGTAAATTTGCCTAGAAACACAACAACAGCCAAAAAATGTCTGGGGTTGGTTCTGCAATGTCATGTAAAGGATACGCAACTAATTGTAACTTGCTATTTATGATCCTGAGGGTGATACGTGAGATGATGGTTATGCTGATACTATAATGATGTTGTAGATGGTGCCGATGGTGGAGATGTTTATAATGATACTGGTGATGTTTGTAATTAATGCTGGTGATGTTTGTAATGATGCTGGTGATGTTTGTAACTATTGCTGGTGATGTTTGTAATTATTGCTGGTGATGTTTGTAATGATCTGGTGATGTTAGTAATGAGGATGTAATGTTTGTAATAATGATGCTGGTGATGTTTGTAATGATGATGTAATATTTATAATAATGATGGTTGTGATGTTTGTAATGATGATGTAATAGATATAATAATGATGGTGGTAATATCTTTTAATGATGATGGTGATGTTTGTAATGATGGTGGGGATATATTTGTAACGATGGTGGTGATGTTTGTAATGATTGTAGGGATACAGTCATGTTAGTGATGCTACTTATGATGATGATACTGGTGATGATGATGATGATACTGTGAGGGCAATGATACTGGTCATGGGGATGATATTCGTTATGGTGATGATACTGGTTATGGTGATGATACTGGTTATAGTGATGATACTGGCGATGGGATGATACTGGCGATGGGATGATACTGGTGATGGGATGATATTGGTTATGGTGATGATGCTGGCGATGGGATGATATTGGTTATGGTAATGATACTGGGTATGGTAATGATGCTGGCGATGTGGGTGATACTGGCGATGTGGATGATGCTGGCGATGTGGGTGATACTGGCGATGTGGATGATGCTGGCGATGTGGATGATACTGGTCCTGGGATGATACTGGTTATGGTGATGATACTGGTTATGGTGATGATACTGGTTATATTGATGATACTGGTGATGGGGTGATACTGGTTATGGTGATGATTCCCCAATTATAATGATATCCCTGATGATGATATTACTGGTGATGACAGGGGTGGTAATGATACTGGTGATATGGATGATGGTGCTGATGATACTAGTGCCCGTGGTGGTTATGATACTGGTAATGATAGCTGTGATCAGTATCGTAATTCAATTTATTTTAAAGGTGATGATGGTGATGTTAACAATGATTCTGGTGGTTATGCTTAAATTGTGTTGATGATTGTGTGCATGGTGACGATATTTCCTCTAATGATAACAATAGAAACGCTTGTCAACGAATCAATGTCTACAGTTCAGGGGGGCGTTAGGTCGACGAACTTCCCCGCTGATCTCTGTGTACTTACTAGACAGGGACAATATTGAGATAGCTTGACACTGGTTTCCGCCCGACCTTTTGATGGCCTAGATTTATCAACATTAAATATGTAGTTCGTTGCCAAGGAATTGCTCCGGAACGATGGCCGTAAAACTAGGTTATAGTGATGGACGGAAATAGTGGCTAGGGTGAAGAAATGTGATGTGGTAAGGGAGATGAGGGGTGAATGAAGAAATTATTGAAGAAGGGGTTAGGAAAACTGTGTTAGTGAAAAGATAGGTGGGGAAGAATGGAGAGGAAAATGTGGCGATAGTAGTTTTTGTTGTATAAGCAGCCGCAGTAGTAGTAGTAGCAGTAGCAGCAGTAGCAGCAATAGTTGTGGCTGAGGTCGTGATTGCATTAGAAGCAGCGGTTGTAGTAGTGACAGGGCTTGATGAGGCCCTAAGATACATGAAGCCGTGAGGCCCTTCTATTTTAAATTACACCAGCTAATCTAAGAAAACTTAAAAATATAAACGCTTTTTATTTATTTAGATGCTGTAAATATATTATAGTGTAATTTGTAGTAACAGAAATAATAAAGAATAAGTCTGCAAAATCACATACTTTACATTATATAATCCTCGTAAAAATTATATTAAAAGAAAATTGCACACATGGAGATCATTAATAGGAATTTGTTGAGGCCCCTGGAGATTGCGAGGCCCTAAGCTGCAGCTTAGTCAGCTTATGCTTGAATTTAGCACTGGTTAGCAGTAATAGCACCGACAGTTGTAGTAGCAACAACACTTGTGGTGGCAGTTGACGTTGCTGTTGTCATGTATTGAAACCCTCATATATCTGTTCACGATTCGCCTCGATGCTTGAAACCGTTGCACCAAGTTTACTGTACGTAACATCTTTCCACTTAGTGTGTCGTATCTTGTGTCGTATCTTGTGTCTTCTTACAATTAACTCCGAAGATACAAATGCTCAGATTGGCTCTTCTGTGCCTGTCTCCCTTTCTGTTCATGTCTGTTTGCTTGTCTGTATTGTCTTTTCTTTATTTGTTTAGTTTTTTCCTATAAAATGTTTCTTGATAGTCGTCCTTGTCATTTCTTTCTTTTTTCTTTCTTTCTTTTTGTCTTTCTTGCTTTTTTTCTTTCTTTCTTGCTTTCTTTCTTTTTTCTTTTTTTTTTCCCCTTTCTTTCTGTAGCTGCTACCATTGCTTTTGAGTCCATGCCGTATAATATTGATCCAATCTATCCACAGCCTTCTGTGTCTTGCAGTACTCAGTCATTTATGATATAGATGTTTCTCCACACTACCAAGCCACATCTAACATATCAGAGATGTTTGTATAAACTCTTTGACCCTTGAAAATGTCTCTTCACCTGGACTTTAATCAATGTTATTACTCAAAGACAAACGTGTCAGCCCCTCCCCCCCCCCCCCCCCCCCGTAACTGCACCGTTCCCGTGCTAATGAGAATCACACAAAATGACCGTCAATGAGTTGGGCGACAAGTCGGACAGACAGACAGACAGCAGTCCCTGTTAAATCCACCAGCGCGCACACTCATTAAACACACACAGCAGTCGCTAGAGTTGCCAGCGCCAATAGTGCGGTGATAAGGTTGTTTGATGTGAAAGATTCCGTTCTGTTTCTTGCGTCATCAGTGCGAAATTCCGAAGCTCCTCTACTGATCCTCACTGGAAACTACGTGATCCTCACTGGAAACTACATGATCCTCACTGGAAACTACGTGATCCTCACTGGAAACTACATGATCCTCACTGGAAACTACGTGATCCTCACTGGGAACTACGTGATCCTCACTGGGAACTACGTGATCCTCACTGGGAAGTGAATGCGACCCACGTGATATTTACCACAGCCCCATCGGGCTATAAAAATATTGGTCTAGCATCTTATTTCTGCTGATCCAGTGGCAGGAATAAGTTCCTGTACTCCTATTTTGGCGCCGCCTCCACAGTAAAGGTTGGCTGGCTACAGGTTGCTGATTGCTGACTGCCCTTTTCTTTTTTAACTATGACCTGGTGAAACCGCAATATTCTACACGGTGCGAGACCGTCTGAAAACCACTATTTTGTTTTTCTTCTTCTACTTCGCGTTCACCAGCAGTACACTCTGGCGGAAAGTTCTGGTTGTTCGTCCACTTCTGGACTGCAGTCCTGCTCCAGAACCTGAGTGTTGCGTGTGCATCAGTTTTACAGATCTGATTCACTTGAATGCAGACTGTTGGTTCCTTGCCTCTCAGGCAGATGCACTCCGACTTCAAAGGAAGCTCCCAATTAATCGACTCTCACAACATGCTTTTGGTGATTCAGTGGGTCTATTCTTGTTTTCCCCACAACGGGGCCCCGGAACCCACACGGGGATATTTTGTTTTTAATAAACTGTCCTCCCTGATACGGAAATCCGTTTATGAAACTGTTAAACTCATTGTCACTAACCTGTGAGCTACAGGCCCGAACACTATCTATCTTTACTGACTACTTCAATGTGAGCTACAGACCCGAACACTATCTATCTTTACTGACTACTTCAATGTGAGCTACAGGCCCGAACACTATCTATCTTTACTGACTACTTCAATGTGAGCTACAGACCCGAACACTATCTATCTTTACTGACTACTTCAATGTGAGCTACAGACCCGAACACTATCTATCTTTACTGACTACTTCAATGTGAGCTACAGGCCCGAACACTATCTATCTTTACTGACTACTTCAATGTGAGCTACAGGCCCGAACACTATCTATCTTTACTGACTACTTCAATGTGAGCTACAGACCCGAACACTATCTATCTTTACTGACTACTTCAATGTGAGCTACAGGCCCGAACACTATCTATCTTTACTGACTACTTCAATGTGAGCTACAGGCCCGAACACTATCTATCTTTACTGACTACTTCAATGTGAGCTACAGGCCCGAACACTATCTATCTTTACTGACTACTTCAATGTGAGCTACAGGCCCGAACACTATCTATCTTTACTGACTATTTCAATGTGAGCTACAGGCCCGAACACTATCTATCTTTACTGACTATTTCAATGTGAGCTACAGGCCCGAACACTAGCTATCTTTACTGACTACTTCAATGTGAGCTACAGGCCCGAACACTATCTATCTTTACTGACTACTTAAATGTGAGCTACAGGCCCGAACACTATCTATCTTTACTGACTACTTAAATGTGAGCTACAGGCCCGAACACTATCTATCTTTACTGACTACTTAAATGTGAGCTACAGGCCCGAACACTATCTATCTTTACTGACTACTTCAATAGCCCAAATGTCGGTATGCACGTTAAACTGATGTGTAAGCTAAATACAGGCACGTTATTTGCGTTGTCTGCTCTGATTGATTAGTCGGTTTGACTTGACAAGCTTTATGCATCATGCAGATATTGTAGGCATATAAATGGTTCTGGCTGCAGTCTTTACTCTCTGTAGTGCAGACGGTTTCGTTACTTATATGTATTTCTTTGCACGTTTTTTTTTTTTTTTCGATTTTCCTGCTGCGTGTTCTGTTGCAAACTACAGAATGTAAAGTTGCCTAGTCATGTGTTAAAACCCGACATCATAGCACTCGAGACATTCCCATGAACCCTCCGTCCCCACCAGCAGCAGCAAGCACAGAGGTCCCATTCTGATGAACAGTAGTTTCATTACACGTCAGTCTTGTTTCCTCCGAGTGTCGGCCAGATCATCTAGTCACTCCTAGCTGCACCATTCTCTTCAGACAGTAATCGTCTTATTGCGCTTCCACCTGCTCCTACAGGGCCTTGACTGCACCTAGCTTGGCATGCCTCAGCTCACCACCTAGTGTTAAGGAACCAGCCAATCCAGCGCCCTAATAGTTGAGAACAAAGAAGACACAGGCTACAGAATGTGTGTGACATGTTTAGCCGCCTCTGGGACTAGGCTCAATAAGCTAACACATATAAATGAAAGATGCGTAAACATGACGGCAAGTCACTTGCCTGCTGGCCCTGCGCCTGGGAATTAAATTCACCTCCAAGCTATTTTCCAACCTGTCTTTGCCTCTCGGGTTGATCTAATCGAAAATGGGTGCCATATACTGTTCTGGAAAGTAAAGGCGACCGGCGTGATCATGAGCACATCGCTCAAAGAGCTCCGATTGCTCTATAGATGATGTGGGTCTAGAACTAGGTGCAATTGGACAGATTTCAGATCCACTACGCAAATAAGACAAGAGACCAAGCGAGATCAAATCAGTCCAGTTTTATAAGACAGCGCCGCTAGAACTACATCCGCCATGCACTCGGAATGGATAGGACTGGACTCCCCCATCAAACCTTTATATGGACACCGGAAGGGAAAAGAAAACGGGGAAGATCAAGAGATGCCCTGCGTAGAATCTTCATCAGGAAAACCTCAGTCATGGGCCTTATGAAAATTCAAGACCTAAAACAGGTGGCAACGAACCGCCAGATATGGAGAGCTGTGACCTCTGCCCTATGCGCCGCCCTAGACTTGAGAGGAAAGACTAACTTGTGACCTACGAGCCAAATGCTTCTATGAATGTAAATAGCTGGGGGGGGAACAAGTCTGCTTCTACTCATGACAAACAAGACACCCTCAGTGCCAGTCAGTGTGGGTTCTGAGACCCCATGGGGGAGGGGTGGAGGGGGAGAAAGATCCCTTAACAAGCCTGTCGGTAGAGACGACCAATTACGAGTGTTTCCTTCGAAGTCAGAGGACATCTCAAGAGCAAAGTGTGCAGGGCAAGCTATAGGAAACCACCAAGGACCTACAACTGGCATGTGAATTCCTAGAGGCAGCCCACCCAACGATCTGACCTGAGCATACGAAAACGAACACAAAGAAGGAATCGAACAACCACAGCTTTCCGTCGGAGTTTACAGACGTTCAACTTCCGGCCTCAAAAAAGAGGATTAGGCATGGCAGATTGTTCAGCTTCAAAGTTATTTTTGCAGCCTACAGCGCTTGGCTAATGCAGTTTCCACATAAGGAAGGTAGTCTACGGTTTCTCTGCTTTGGCTACTGAGGTTAGTTCTTGGTGCAGTCCTGTGAGCTGTGTTTTTCCTGCCGAATGCCTTTCATTTGTTTAGCGGTTGTGTCGTGGTATTCAATATGGTCGGTAGCCGGTTTAAATGTGAGCTGGTGAAATACGTTATGTAATAATTCTACATGTGTATGGCCAACTTATCCGGCCCCACTACTTCCATCAATGAGACAAACTGCATTTCTGGTGGCGACTGTTGGCTTTGGCGCCTCTAGCAACTGAAATATGTATTTACTGCGTGCGCATATTTCTGCATTGTTCTGTGACTAATTGTTTGTTCACCAGTTTTTCAAATGGTACAGTGAGGGACATTTTATTTGATTTTCACTGGTACAGGGACGGAGCAAGTATGGGAAAACCCGATTGCAGCGCAGTTAAAACCTCGACTAAGACTTAGACTAAGCCGTTGAACACTCACAAGAAGAAACATGCTAATTGGTGCATGTCAGGTTGTGTCTATATTTTTACAGACCAATTTACCTTTAAGTCTATTCCTGGTGCTTTATTAATGTCCTATCCAAAACAGGGAAAATCCACAGGTCACGGGACAGTGTAATATTGCAGGGGGTTGTAGATAGGCTGCATGCTGTCGTGGGACCTAGGCTGCATGCTGCCGTGGGACCTAGGCTGCATTCTATAGTGGGACCTAGGCTGCACTTTCTCGCGGGACGTAAGTGCGTTGGAGTTAGAGCCAGTTCTAGGTGTTTTGGGGTCGTTAAAAGCATCAGAAAGCGGGAAACCCAGTCTTACCACTCTCTAAAATGTTGGACTGTCCTGTGACGTCATCTGGGGGTAGGATATTAATAAAGTACCCTATTCCCTTTTGTCATGACACTGCGAGGAACAGCAAAGAAGAAAGATGCTCTCCGTGACACTAACTCTCCATGTGTTTACCTGATGTTGCCAGGTGATGCTGGACTTATGTGAAGACCGATCCAGCTGTGCTGTCCTGGCAAGTCCAGAGACTTTCACACAAGATCCGTGTGTGGGCACTCCCAAGTACTTAGAGGCTTATTACAAATGTCGACCCGGTGAGTAAGGATTCTCTCTCTCTCTCTCGCTCTCTCTCTCTCTCTCTCTCTCTCTCTCTCTCTCTCTCTCTCTCTCTCTCTATCCCTCCCGATACCCTTGTTTCTCTACCATTGTATCTCCGCCTTGCTCCATCTTTCCACAATTAACTTCATTCGTTGATTTTTTGCCTCTGCGCTTTGTCTGTCTCCCTACCTCGATATATATTACAATCCCTATATCTCGTTCTCCTTCCCTTATCTATCCCAGTCTTCCCCGTCTCTCTCTCTCTCTCTCTCTCTCTCTCTCTATATATATATATATATATATATATATATATATATATATATATATATATATATATATATATATATATATATATATATATCTTCTCTCCCTCGGTATATTTCGCGCTTTCTGTCAGTTTTCGTTGTTGAAATCAAAAGTTATATTACGTGAGCCATAATTTTAATAATTCATCTGCTTTCGGCCATTAAGTGGATTTTTTGGGGCCATTATTTATACATGTATGTATTTCTTCGAATCCACAAAGTTAAATTTTTCGATGTTTGTCAGTTACAAATCTGTATCGAACAAGTAATTTCACAAGATATGCGTGTTTAAAGGGAATGTGCCTGAGAGGCAAGGAACCAACAGTCGGCAAATAAGCTGATCTGTCAATCGGATGTCCTTGCACGACTCAAGTTCTGGCACAAAACTGAAGTTTAGAAGTCGAGGAACGACCAGAACTTTCCACCGAAGTTTACAGGCAGTGAACGCTAAGAAGAAGAAGAAGAAGAAGAAGAAGAAGAAGAAGAAGAAGAAGAAGAAGAAGAAGAAGAAGAAGAAGAAGAAGAAGAAGAAGAAGAAGAAGAAGAAGAGGAAGAAGAAAAAGAAGGAGAAGAAGAAGAGGAAGAAGAAGTAGAGGAAGAAGAAGATGAAGAAGAGAAGAAGAAGAAGAAGAAGAAGAAGAAGAAGAAGAAGAAGAAGAAGAAGAAGAAGAAGAAGAAGAAGAAGAAGAAGGAAGAGGAGGAGCCGGAGCAGAAGAAGAATACGAGATTATCGACTTCATTGCACCGGGTTTTATCTCCTGCGGTACAGTCTCTTTCCACAAAAGATCTACCCACCTGTCTAAAGCGTTGCACAGAGCACGAATTGCCTAGCAGCAGCGACCATCCTCTGGGATGTCTGTAAAACTGGCAATACCACGTGGTTTGGAAACGCACCTACGACTGTCAGAGTTCAAGGCAGGCCGGCTTATCCACTCAGTCATGAAGATACCAGGGCATTTCTGGAAGGATTTCATGCCTGGCTTGTCTACGGATCCGAAGGTAGTGGGTTCAGATCCTGGCAAAGCCGGACTTTTTCACAACTGACCTTGGCTCCTAGGTCGACCCGCCTTAAATGGGTACCAGGGGGAGTCCTGGGAAGTAAAGACGGCCTGCATGATGATGACCAAATCACCTATTGAGCCTTGATTCGTCTGTAAAATATAGGTATAGCCCTATATGCCCAAAATGCGTGGAGGTGTGGCGAAGAACCCTTTTATACTTCTTTATATCTCATCAGATGCATTTTTTGTTTACATTTCAGTTGCCATGCAATAAATTGTTTGTGTCTTCTTGCTCAAAGCAACTGATTGATCCTTTCATTGTCTAATAATAGTTGACAATAATGTGGTCCTTGTAGATGAGTTTGAGCACAAGACAGTCTGTGATGGCGAGACGATGAAGATAACCTGTGGTCGAGGTAACAGGATCGCTGTATATTCTGCAATGTTTGGCCGGACACCTAATGGAACTGACCGCTGTCCAGCCACCCAACAAGGGTATATAGGTAGATGGTTTTATTCATATTCTTGCTTGTAACTCTATGAGTTTTCTCTATGCTTAGTCTTTGAATGCTCAGATCTCTAGGACATATTCTGAGGACGGGATGAGGAGGATGTTAGTCCCTATGAAGAGCGAATGTTCAGATACAGCAATGGGGAACATCAACAACAGTACACTGAATGCTCAGGTACAATAAATGAGAAACATCAACAACAGTACACTGAATGTTGTTCAGATACAATAAATGGGAAACATCAGAAACAGTACACTGAGTGTTCAGATACAACAATGGGGGAACATCAACAACAGTACAATGAATGTTCAGATACAGCAATGGGGGGACATCAAAAACAGTACACTGAATGTTCAGGTACAACAATGGGGGGACATCAACAACAGTACACTGAATGTTAAGGTACAACAATGGGGGGACATCAAAAATGTACACTGAATGTTCAGATACAACAATGGGGGAACATCAACAACAGTACACTGAGTATTCAGATACATCAATGGGGGGACATCAACAACAGTACACTGAATGCTCAGATACAACAATGGGGGGACATCAACAACAGTACACTGAGTATTCAGATACATCAATGGGGGGACATCAACAACAGTACACTGAATGTTCAGGTTCAATAAATGGGAAACATCGACAACAGTGCACCAAGCAATGAGGAGGATGTTAATCCCCAAGAACATCCTCCATTGGGAATTACAGATGGCTAGAAGACGCCAAGGTCGGCCTCTACTACGATATAAAAATGTGCGAGCGGGACATGAATGATGCAGCTGTTGAGATAAATTCGTGGAAACATGATGCATTGGGCCGTGTTGTATGGACGGGCACATCAGGAAGGGAATATGGATAACAGAGTAACATTACTGCATGTTTATTACAATTCCATAACAACTGGTCCTGAAAACCCACACTTTAATTTGAAAGACTACTCGATACGAGCGGTTTTTGCTAGTCATGTTTGCCACATCAATAGGCTGTGACTCCCATGCCACCCTGTTGTTGTTGGTACCTTTCCATCTTTCCAGATGATAGTGTTGTATTGTGTTATGAGGACGCATAGAACTTGCAGTTTATGATCATGGCGAATGTTCCTAGAAAGACTCGCCTGTGTTGAGAAAAGTCTTTCACAAACAGAGCATGTGATTTCAAGATCATTGTTACCATTGCAGTATTTAGTGTGTGTCTTCTCAGACTCTCAGCTGTCCTCCTTTCTGCAATAATTTCTCTTCAGTATAATTCCCTACCTAATTTACCCCCCTGTGCTCAATATGGCCCATGGAATTTTGTACACATCAATCTACATCAGGTACAACAAAAGGGGAACATTAACAACAGTGCACGGAATGTTCAGGTACAACAAATGGGGAACATCAACAACAGTTCATCGAGCAAATGTTCAGATAAAACAAATGGGGAACATCAATAACCACACCAAATATTCAGGTACAACAAAGAGGGATCACCAACAACAGGGCCATGAATGTTCAGGTACAAAAAATCTAGAACATCAACATCAGTGCACCGAATGTTCAGGTAAAACAAAGAGGGAATGCCAACAACAGTGCACTGAGTAAATGTTCAAGAACAACATATAGGGAACATCAACAACAGTGCACTGAGCGAATGTTCAGGTACAGCAAATGGGAAACATCAACAACAGTGCACTGAGCGAATGTTCAGGTACAGCAAATGGGGAACATTAACAACAGTGCAGTGAGTGAATGCTCAAGTACAGCACATAGGGAACATCAATAACAGTGCAGTGAGTGAATGCTCAAGTACAACAAATAGGGGACATACACAACAGTGCACTGAGCAAATGTTCAGGCACAGCAAATGGTTAACATCAACAACAGTGCCCTGAATGTACAGGTACAACACATGAGGATGTGCCATAGAATTATATTACACTGAAGGAGAGAAGCAACGGTCTGACGTCACTGAGTAGTTTCCCTCACATCTGGTAATGTTGTTTAGCTACACGAGCTACATGAAGGTTAAACATAACCAAAGTCTGGAGCATGTTCGGGGGTAGGGAGGGGAGGGGGATATGAAATTAAAATGTATCATTGCCTGTCTTTAACTTCTACTGATTTGCAGAAAGTCAAACTCTGTCACTACAATTCTTTTTATTGCTATGGAGAAGATAAACTTCATACCTGGTCTCAAAGGTATCCGCAAAAGGCTTAACCCCCATGCATCCCTATGTCACAAAGACAACACTGTCGACTGGGAAAAGCGAAATGTGTTAACAACAATAATAAAGCCGAAAGTTTTTACAGGATTGAGGTGCAAAGAGAGTGTGAGTCCAGGGATTTAGTGCAGTTATCAGAAAAGCAGAATTATAATTGTAATTACAAACAAATGCAGTATCAAAATAAATGAGACAAGTATGATACATTTAAGTATGTAAGTACAACAGATACAATCTATATTAGATACATCAAATATAGAATAGCTCAAGCAAAGCAACATTTCATATGATAAGTAATTTGTCTTCCTCAGCTGAGGTGAAGGGCGTCTTAAGAGCTATAAAAAGTTAATTCTGTTGTACAATATATAGCTGCATGTCGTCCTGTTTAGGATGCAATTTTTTATTATTTGAAGCCCCACCCTGGCTTTTGCCAGGCGCCGTAATATTGGCAGGCCATTAATATGGCCAATTGTCTGAACGCGGTTTCTGGGACCTCTCCACGGCGATCCTCATCCACATGGTGGCACTTTGTGTCATTGTGTGATGTCCTGGTGGGGTAGAGAGTCAGTCAGTACAGAAGTTAAGTATGACCATCAGCCGATTTATGAAGAAATATTTAAAAGCTGTTGCCATCCTTTGTGCAGTTGTATTTCACCTAAGTACCGCAGTCTGGTCCTATATTTCTTCTTTCTTGTGCAGTCCTTGCTATATCATGGCTGGAATCCAGTCTATGACCCTTGTTCTCCTTCAGCAAGGTTCATCTTAAGGTTTCTCGTCAACTTCTTTGCTTTTTCAGTCGATTTGTTTCCCATTTTAGTGCCTACCTGTAGATTCAGTTTCCGTTGCTTTTCATGTTGTGTCAGTAGATCGCCATCTTTATGAAAGCTGTGAATATGTGGTTTTTAGGAGGGAAACTCATGTCACATTTTTCGGGCAGGTCTTGAGTAGAAAACTCAGGACACTGAGACACTGAAGAGAAAGTCGGAGGGACACTAAGACATTCTCAAGAGTCTGCATCATGACATGGAAGAACATTTTTTTTTTTTTTTTAGAGATAGAAAGTACATGAAACAGAAGTCTGTAGATAAAATATGATTACCAACGCCACATTGCATTGATTAGAAGACGTTAGCTCAAGTCGGCATTTCTTTCCGTGTTTAAGTATTTTATTCTCCTTTTGGGTTCCACGGCCTCATTGTTAAAGAGGTTGAAATAGACCCCATGTCTCTGAACACACATGTCGTAAAAAGTGACTGATTAATGATTTGTTACAATCGGATGTGCGGGGTCGAAAACGCAATTCGCATTTGTACGAACAATCTCGTCGTAGGTTATCGGTTAGTTGCGTATCCTTTACAGGACGTTGCAGAACCAACCCCAACAGGCCCTGGCTGTTGTGTGATTTTTCTAGGCAAATTTACGTCCAGTAGTTTGCCATAGCTTTCTTGATACCACTGTCAAAACCAATGCAAGGCGCATGGCCCGCAGCTGGGATCGAACCCGGCATCCCGGCATTACGAAGCGTTCGCATCGACTTAGCCACAGAGCCGACAGGTTATCGGTAGATTAGCTTAAATTCAAATCTAAATGAAGATTTTAGCCAGAAGCTGTCAGTTCGAACTTACTGTCCAAATTTTTACACCGAGTATAGCAAAAAGTGGCCAAAAACATTTAATGAAAATTTGAGTGTATATGCAGATTCTGGCCAGAAGTTGGCAATAACGTCATTCTCCGTTTCCATACTTAAGCATGTATCAAGAAACTATGCAGAAATTGTCAGCAATGATCCTCGGTATTGACACATCAATCAATTCAACGTGAACTTCTTGTCAGGATAAGAAAAGTAAGGTCAGCTCACTTTACTCCCCAGAAGAAAAAACATCACGAAGAATTCCCCCCACTGCGAGCCTGGTAGCTTGGCCCCTCGATCGTTACGCCTATGACTGTAATATGAATATTTGATGACGCACATCGATTGCATATTTCTCTAACTTCTATAGTTCTCTGTACTGGTGCACTGTGTCTGCAAGTAATTTTACATTCTCTGTACAGTCTTAACAAATCTCACTACCTAAAAGGGACTACGGTTTACTTGGTAATCGGTGAGTGCACTAATATAACTGGGTTTTACCGATGATCGGGGTTTGTGGTATTTGTTCTTGACTGATTCTCGTCCTTGAGATGTTGATCTTACAGTCAGCAATCCCCTAGAGGGCGGACTCTTATCCTCCCTATGGTAAACGCCCTGTTTTTTCTTATCCTATTTTAACTTCTTTAACACACAGTTCAAGGCCACATGATCACGTGGCTGTCTGTCATGTGTATGTGGGGGAATTGTGTAAAAACAGGTGTTTCGTGTAAATATCAATTTCTTAAATCGACCTTTAATCTATTTTTACATTCGCATCGCAACACAGCCAAAGCTTTACTCACCAGCCTCAAACGTGTAACTCACCCGCCCAAAGTGTGTGCAAAACCGCTCACGATTTTAACACATGTGACCCCACAGATTGTCAAGCTCCCAGAACTCTGTCAGAAGTGAGTAGTCGCTGCCAGGGAAAGAGAGACTGCGCCCTGCCAGCCAGCCAAGGCGTGTTTGGAGACCCATGTGCCGAAGGGATCAATACTTATCTGACTGTCTCGTATGCCTGCGGTATGTTACAACTTACGTTGTCGTGTCTTTGTGTTTCTCAAGTATGTCATTATATGGCCGGTTGCAAATATCATTACGACCGGTCTTTATCAGAGTAAACAGTTCTTCTCTACGCTTGTGGTAGGTGTTGTATTTTTTTAATATGTAAATATACGTTTTTTTCCCGTCGTCTAGTTTGTCTCATGTAATGTGTAAATAAACATCCTTAATGGTTTTTAAATCTTTGCAGAGATTGCTGTGGTGTGTTTGTGTTGTTTCTTTAGATTTGCAGTCAGTTCCGAGATTAGGCGTGGTTGTGTTTCTTAAACTACGCCAAGTCGTGTTGTTGCACCGGTGGTAAAGATCATTACGTGCAGTTGTGTACGTTATCAACACGCAGGCTGTAATAAACCTTGGCTTGACTTGGACTGCGCTTTGGCTTACTACTTATTGGCTTTAGCCACGGCTCACTCTCTGGATGTTACTGCTACACAACTTGCACTGCTTTAACGTCTAGAGTTGACAACACAAACGCCTCTCAGCTTCTTGGTACATTCTGTCAGTTTATTCTGGTCCATTTATTCCACATGTTCAAACATTATTCACACTTTATCACTCGCGACATATTCGAACACTAACCAGTCACAACCTAAAAAACTACATCTTCAATTACTACAACCGTCTTCTCTGACCTCTGATGATCGACTGACCACGAGTCTAGCTCGGGCTTTCCCTCGCTTCCTCGACTAGGCACAAGTATCTCGTGCTGTCCCTTGTTGCACGGACTTTCTGCTTGCCACTATGTAATCGTGAGGACCATGCAAAGCAGGGTCATTACATCCTCCCGCCTTTTAACAAAATGATACTTTATGGAACATCAAGTATCATTTTCCATTCAACTTTTAAATGAATCAATGGCACTAAAATCTAACTTCGCTATTCGGGATTAGTGTTCCTAATTAGCATAAATTACTGCCCTTATTTTAATTTTCTACTGTATGCTTTTTCTAGTACTGAACTGGTGAAGGGTATCTATCTTTGCACGTATTGCAAATGTAGTATAGCTTCGTCACTATATCTATTCTATCAGGTTCAAGTGAAATGATCAGTGTGATGATGGTGATGATAATGGTCAACTTTGATATATTTACTACAGGAATAATAAATCAATTTAAATGTATTACTGCTAGGAATTATAGTTCCTGACTATCCTTAATTACTGCCCTTTAAAACTGCTTTCAGTATTTACTGCATGCTTTCCCTGTACTGAGCTGGTGAAGAGTTTATACCATCTTTACACCTATTGCATCTGTAGTATTGTTTAGTCACTATATCTAATCTATCAGGTTCAAAGTGAAATAATGATAATGATGATGATTGTCAGCTTTGAGATATTTACTGCATAGAAAAATGGATTCAACCAATATTTCTACATCACCTTTTACAGGGTGTTAAACCCCAAGGACTCTTAGCCGATATGATAGTGGTGAGATGATTGTCAGCTTTGAGATGTTTACTACATAGAGAATTGGATTCAACCAATATTTCTACATCACCTTTTACAGGGAATTCATCCCCAAGGACTCTTAGCCGATATGACAGTGGTGAGATATATTTTCATAGTGCTTTCGGTTTCCCAAAAGCCTCTATAACACCTTTTACAGGGTAATTACCCAACCCCAAGAAATCTACCACAGAAAAAAAATGCATGTTGAGATATTTTTTTCATAGACCAAAGTCTCACCTTTCACAGAGTAATTACCCAACTCCAAGGAATCCAACATGAAAACAATGATAGTTGAGATATGTTTTTCATAGATCTTAGAGTTTCCTCCAAGTCTATAACCACCTTTAACAGAGTATTCAACTCCAAGGAATCTCAGATGAAATGATGACTATTGGGATGATCTTTCATAGAGTTTAGGGTTTCCCCACCAGTCTCTACATCACCTTTAACAGAGTATTCAACTCCAAGGAATCCCACAACCTTTTCCCCCTTTAAATGGATACAGATGAGTTCAACTCCTCTACTGTGCTTGTGCTTTGATGTGTGCACTCTTTCTTTACCATCAGTCCATCTAGTCAGCATCAGTATAATTAAAGCAGTTTATAATCTTGGGTGTCGTGGACCAATTTACCATGTCCCTGTTCTGTACACCTATGTTAAAACATTTTAAATTGAATTTTGTATCTAAGTCATTCTGTGGAAAAAAATTTCTATATGATCTATCGCTAAATCTTGATCTAATTCTTCTGTGCTGTTCCTGGGGAGAGAAATTTTTTTTTTTTTTTTTTTTTTTTTTTTTTAAACTTTTGAACTACTGACTCTGTCATTACATGAATACTAAAATAATCCTAATGAACTACTAACCTAAGAAAACTTCATGTACACTATTAAAATACTACCCACAAATCTTTCATTCATCATTCATACCTGTTTTATTCTCTTTCATTTCCATTCATTCCATTAACTATCCTTGATCTTGATCCATCCCTGCAGGCTGTGTATGTCTTGCTTGTACTCTGACGCTTGCTTTCCAGGTTCTCATTACTTGGTTCCCTCGACAGTCTTGTCTGCTCTTGGGTCTTTCATGGTAGGATAGCTGGTAATCTTGGAAATATACTGACTAAAAATATTATAATTGTATAAGTTAACACAATATTATTAACAGTGTTCAGTGACTGTATACACTGATATGCCACCTTTAAAATAATAATTAAACAGAAGGTGTTCAATACACACAGTATGTGGCTGTTTTTTATAAATGAAATCAGGTGTTTATGCACTTTTTTAAAATACTTCATCATTAATTTGATATTTATTTACACAAAACTTTAGGTATGTAACATAATCTAACTTTCACAGTAGCTATCACAATTGTGTAAACATGATGTAATACTGACGTTTTTGTTGTTCTTGATTGCGTTTAACGGTCGGAATGCTTCATTATTCTCGCATTCTTTATTTTATGATACGTTTGGTATTCGATGATCTTGATGTCGATTTGTATAGCTGGTCTTGAAGTGTCGCTAAATATTTGATGATTTAGAGATGTTTCAATGGTCGATTTTGAGGTGTCTGGAGAAAATAATTTTGTGTTCCTTGATGGTGATTTTGAAATTTGAATAATTCGGTGGCTGATATGTTTCTGTTCATTCACTGTACAGTACTGGTTGGTGATTTCTGATTTTGATTGAAATTTGATAATCTTGAAGGTGAAGACTGCTAAACTGTCAATTCTTGATGATTGTTCAGGTTTACTCTTGATTGTTTGGTTGAAATAAGACAATCTTGAAGGTAAGAATGATAAAGTATTAATTCCTGATGATCGTTTAGGTTTACTTTTGGTCGTATGGTTGCAGGTGGTTCTATGTAGCTTCTTGACTGATGATAATATTGAATTTTATGCGTGGTGATATGTTAGATTGATGTTGATGTTCAGGATGATGGACCGTACAGTTTCAAGTTAGTAAATAATGATACTTCAGTTCATAAATAAAGATGGTAATTTTCCTTGAATCAGCTGTTATTTTTGTTGATGGAGATGACTTTGTTCCCAGACTCTTATATCTTCATCAGAACAGTCTCTAATGTTGAAGTCTTTGTATCCCAGAATCAGATCTGTTCCGATATCGTTCGTTACCAGTACTTTCAATGGTTTTGATATATAGGGCGACTTCAAATAAATATAAGCTGTCCGTAATCGCATCAAAAAATCTTCTCTGTCTAAACAGTAAATCATGTCTTCGCTTAAATCTGATTTTTCTATAAATTTTTCACGAACCAAAGTGATATTTGATTTTTTATTTAATTGCATTTGTGCTGGTTTGTTGTTTATCAAACATTTAGTTGACTTTCCACGATATTTTTTACTTGTTGCTATGTGGAATTGATCATAATCTATATATTTATTGTCCTCTAAGAATGAAAATTCTTTGTCCACAGTTTGCCTATCTATTATTTCACAATCTGTCTTTTTCATACACTGAGTTGCTTTTGTCTCGACTGATGTCATTGTTGGAACAGTGATATCCTTTGTTTGATTAATTTTCATTGTTTCTGAGTTTGACTTTTTCTCTGTTTCAGTGGCTGCTGTCTTTTTCGTTTCAACTTTCTTGCTTGTATTACTACTCTTCTTGCTGGATTCTAATTCTGCAATCACGATTTCGTTCTTAATTTTTTTAGTTCCTGGACATTTCAATTGGCTTTTTCCTATAAACATGATATGTGGAGCTGTAACTTTTCCTTGATTCTTTCTCCAGTAGCACAGTGAACAATCTAGAGTAGGAATACCTTCTGAATCCATTGTAACTGAATTAGTTTTTGTAAACAAGGATCTTTTCTTGTCTTTTAACATCTGTTTCCCAACACAGTGTTTTACAATATGTCCGAATGCCTTACAGAAGTGGCACTTTTTAAGGTTATTCTGTTGTTTATTTTGCCACTTTTTATTGACCAAGTCTTCAATATAACTTGAATATTTAGGATCTCTGTCGCAGATAGTTGCAGAACTGTGCTGGTACTTACAAAAACTGCACATCTTGATCTTCTGGTTACTTATCGATGTATCTTTCATTGTTGTCGCTGAAGATACTTGCAAGACAGTGTTCTTACTTTTTACCAACCTTTTAGACGACATTCTGATAAACGTACATCAATGCAAAAAATGTCACCGCAGTAAGAAAACTTAGCATACCTTTGTAAATAAAATTAGTTCATAGTCTGCTGGTTTCCGAAACAATAATCGTCACAAATCTGATTTAATTCACAAACTTGATATATAATATTTACGATGTGTAACTCTGGTGACCATGAAACTTCCTGAATTCGCCAAACTGAGTGATCCGGTGTGTGGCGCAGGGCGTAGATGACACACCGGTTTTCATTGGTCGGCAGCTGACCTGTCGGCGCTTGCTGTGTTAATTATAGGCCCTGCTCGGGTAAAAACGTTGTATTGTACACTGTTTTCCGCATGTTTGGTCTTACCTTGGAAAAAACAAAGATGTTTGCCTAATGATTGTGGTCCGTGTGGTTCTCAAATTTTCTTCGGACGAGCCTCCATTTGTAATAAACCTTGGCTTGACTTGGACTGCGCTTTGGCTTACTACTTATTGGCTTTAGCCACGGCTCACTCTCTGGATGTTACTGCTACACAACTTGCACTGCTTTAACGTCTAGAGTTGACAACACAAACGCCGCTCAGCTTCTTGGTACATTCTGTCAGTTTATTCTGGTCCATTTATTCCACATGTTCAAACATTATTCACACTTTATCACTCGCGACATATTCGAACACTAACCAGTCACAACCTAAAAAACTACATCTTCAATTACTACAACCGTCTTCTCTGACCTCTGATGATCGACTGACCACGAGTCTAGCTCGGGCTTTCCCTCGCTTCCTCGACTAGGCACAAGTATCTCGTGCTGTCCCTTGTTGCACGGACTTTCTGCTTGCCACTATGTAATCGTGAGGACCATGCAAAGCAGGGTCATTACACAGGCCATATAATACTAGACTCCAGAATGTTGTAGGACAATCGGCACTTGACGGTGATACCAAGACTAAAGTAAAAATCTCAAAGGTGATGTTTTAGAAGCCATCTAAAGTCATGAGGCCAATACCGTTTGAAATTACAGCAGCTTATGTAAAAAAAAAAAACTGTAAAACATATACACCTGTTAAATATGTGGATAATTGAAATTCATTATCGTTTAATTTTTCGTTAAAAAAAAACAAAATAATAAAAAAAAAGTATTTGCAAAATTTTATAAATTATATAATCTTCTGAAGGGTGTATTAAAAAGAAAATTGATATGTGTGTAGGGGGAGTGACAAATATGAAGGTCACCTACCCATTTGTCAAAATATCGCGTGTTTCAGCAAATGTAATCATATAAAGCAGTTATCAGTTTGAAAATGAATTGTTAATCTACACAGTGTTTGCTCTATCATCACCATCAGGTGCCTTTGACTGGCGTGGGCGATCATGCCTCTCATGATCATGCCATGCAACAAGACTGTCAAGAATCTTCTGTCGTTGTCTTCCATTATCCCTCCTTCCACAGATATTTCCAGTGGTCACAACATGTTTGCTCTATACCGGTTTTATTAAAAGCCAAAATATGCTCTGAATGTGTTGGACATTTGCAGTAAATGTGTAACCGTCATTTTACCTACTGTGCATTTACATGCATCTGTGTCCCCTGTCTTCACTTCGTGAAACAAATGGCGTGTAGACTGCTTTAAGATCCAAAACAATAATCGCTTAACTTTGTTAGATGCTTTTTGTTTAATACACATTTTGTCTTAACTTGTCATTGTATCTGTAACTTGTATGCCTTCTTCTTCTTCTTCTTCTTCTTCTTCTTCTTCTTCTTCTTCTTCTTCTTCTTCTTCTTCTTCTTCTTCTTCTTCTTCTTCTTCTTCTTCTTATCTTCTTCTTCTTCTTCTGCTTCTGCTTCTGCTTCTTCTTCTTCTTCTTCTTCTTCTTCTTCTTCTTCTTCTTATTCCTCTTCTCTTTCTCCTTCTTCTTCTTCTTCTTCTTCTTCTTCTTCTTCTATTTCTTCTTCTCATTCTTCTTCTTCTTCTTCTTCTTCTTCTTCTTCTTCTTCTTCTTCTTCTTCTTATTATTCTTCTTCTTCTTCTTCTTCTTCTTCTTCTTCTTCTTCTTCTTCTTCTTCTTCTTCTTCTTCTTCTTCTTCTTCTTCTTCTTCTTCTTCTTCTTCACCGTCAGTGAATTCCGGCGGAAAATTTTGGATCTTCATCCACCTCCGGACTTGACTCTTGTCCCAGAACTTGAGTTTAGCCTGCACATCCGTTTCAGAGATCTGCCTTATCTATAGGCAGACTCTTAGTGCCTTGTCTCTCAGGCAGAGACCGTATTGTGGTACCCCAGTATAACTACCGTATTGTGGTACCCCACTATAACTACGGTATTGTGGTGCCCCAGTATAACTACGGTATTGTGGTGCCCCAGTATAACTACCGTATTGTGTTACCCCAGTATAACTACGGTATGGTGGTTCCCAAGTATAACTACCGTATTGTGGTGCCCCAGTATAACTACCGTATTGTGGTACCCCAGTATAACTACCGTATTGTGGTACCCCAGTATAGCTACCGTATTGTGGTACCCCAGTATAACTACCGTATTGTGGTACCCCAGTATAACCACCGTATTGTGGTGCCCCAGTATAACTACCGTATTGTGGTGCCCCAGTATAACTACCGTATTGTGGTACCCCAGTATAACTACCGTTTTGTGGTACCCCAGTATAACTACCGTTTTGTGGTATCCCACTATAACTACCGTATTGTGGTACCCCAGTGTAACTACCGTATTGTGGTGCCGTGTATAACTGTGTTAGACGGTTGAACGGGGTTTCAGAGACCTACGTCTGTTTCATTCTCATTCTTGAGGTAGTACTCATATGGACTGTAGTCCTGAAGGCGACAAAGTAAGAAGCAACAGTGAATGAATCGAACAGCGCTTTCATCTCTCAGAAACAATGCCCCAGTGCCGAATACAAGATTTTCTGGCCTCTAAGCGGCAGAACATGCCTCCTTGGCCGAAAATTGAAACTTTTTAAAGGTTATTTAATAAATAATATACCATCTACTTTCTTTTTCACCGTGTGCTGATTCGCGAAATATCTTTCATATTTTCTGCTCTAATGTATCCTCTGAAGGTTAAAGAAATACATACAGATTAATAAACACATAGGTAAGATAAATGAAGAACCAGATGAGAATAAATGTGGAGCGCAAGGTGTGGGCTGCTAGCGATACCAAAAGATAAGGACGATTTCATGAGGCTGGTTTAAGGGCCTATGCTTCTCGGGAGATATACAGAACAAGATAAGAGAGGTGTTAGCGCCCTGTTTGGAGGCAATCGTCACTTCATGGTCAGTGGGATCTGTATCGCGCCAGAAGCTTTTACTTCCCACACTTCCTAGTACCCCTTGTCGAATTGCTTGATCTAGAAGTTCATATCAGTTCAGTCCTTTTTCCCCGTGTGGGATCCGGGGCCCCATTGTGGGGGAAAACAAGAATAGACCCACTGCCTACCAGAAAGCATGTCGTAAGAGTCGACTAATTGGTAGCTTCCTTTGAAGTCGGAGTGCATCTGCCTGATAGGCAAGGAACCAACAGTCTGCATTCAAGTGAATCAGATCTGTAAAACTGATGCACACGCAACACTCAGGTTCTGGAGCAGGACTGCAGTCCAGGTGTGGACGAACAACCAGAACTTTCCGCCAGTGTACAGCTGGTGAACGCCAAGAAGAAGAAGAAGAAGTTCAGTCCTTTTAATTTAGAGAGGTTCAAAGACTCAGTCACTGGACAATAGGCAAACGTCTTAACTGCTGCACCACGGAATCTCCCGCTGTCAAATCAATGCTGGTTAGAATATTCTGCCGGCAGTTATAATAGTAATAAGTCAGTGTCATTTTCAAAAACAGCTCGAGTCACTTCAGCGCACCTCCTGGATAGATCGACCACTCAAAGGTTGCCGTTGAACCACTGACTCCATTTCATTTTCCTTCCTTTTTTTAAATACTTTTCAATATTGCCATTACAACAACATTGATCTTACAAAATATGTTGTTTGTGCTGTCATTTCTGTTGGGTGCTTGTGCATTAAATACTTGCGTGTGTATGCTTTTTGTTTTGCCGAGATAGCAGTTTTTAGAAGGGACTAACCCTTATGACGTTTGTGAAAATTATTTCTAGTTTATGCCGTAAATAATAGTTTTAATTCATAATTTTTATACGGCTATGTTCTTCTATGAACTTGTTTGGTATTTTGTTCGTTGTCATACTCTCTGTATTTCAGATGTTTAGTTTGTCAGGCATTCTGCGTGGTTTTAACTGGAACACGTACGGAAGGAACATTTATGGGACGGCCCGTTCTTCTGTAAAACTGGAACTATAACAAAGTAACTAATTCCTGTTTAGACAAGAGTCGGTTTTGTAACAGTGTGCGTTAGTAATTTTGATAGCGAAATTCGGTTGGCAACTGCTCACCTGAGTTTGTCTACTGATGTTTCTGGGCCTTCTGAAATTCGTGTGGAGTAAATAATACGTTTCTGTTGGTAATTTCTATACGGTTCTGTTTTTTTTTTCTTTTTAATAATCTGTTTGGTATTCTTTTTGCTGCTAATACTCTCTGTATTATAAATGTTGTAGTTTAATATATAATTACGTTTTCTATATAAATTACTTGTTTACACACACACACAAAATTACAAACGCTGTAGTTTAATATATAACTCCGTTTTCTGTATAAAGTACTTGGTCACTAAAAAAAAAAGTACTTGGTATTGTATACATATTCCGCTCTTTCTGCAGCACATTTGATTGTACACTGTTCAGTTCTTTATGTTGCACATTTGATAGTTTGTACACTGGTATGCTCCTTTACAGCACATTTAATTGTTTGTACACTGTTCTTTCTTTGTATATTATGATCTTTATATAATAGATTTGGTAGTTTTTACACTCTGTTCTGTAAATAGCACATTTGATAGTTTGTAGATAGTTCTGTTTTCTATAACTTATTTGAAAGTCTTCACACTAGTCTGTTCTTTATATAGTACATTACATTAAATGTTACGTTCTTTATATATCACACTTGATAGTTTGTATACAGAGCTCTTTATGTAGCACAATTGATATTTTTTTACATTATTCTTTCTTTTATATAGCACACTTGCTAGTTTGTAGACGGTTCTGTCATTTATATAACACAATTGATAGAGGTGGGGAGAGGACACAACAGATTAAAAGGCCAGTATCCACCTGTGTCTGTATTAGATATAGCCCCTGTTTCTAAAGACCAATCGACAATCTGCGGATAATGTGGGCAAGGTTACTCCGGTCACCTTAACTTCCCCGGTCATTTCTTGGCACCTATTGTAGACTGGTCGACTTTTATTTTTGAAGGCTAAGAAAAACCCTGAACTGCACTTAACAGCCTACCAAGGGGACAATTCCACCCGAGTTATTATACTAGCGGAAATTCCCCCTCCACCAGATAGGGTATTCACAGCAGATCCGCATTCTTGATAGACACAAGGGCCGTTGTCGTTTGGAAGGTACATGATTTTTTACACGACGTTGCGAACCGACCTCACCATTTGTAGGTTGTTTTATGAATTCGTGTGGTTTTGTTTGTGTTTGTTATATTGTGAAGCTCGCTGGTCTACTTTTAGTTCGGTTTTATATCGCTCCATGATATTTTTGCTGAAATCAATACAAAGCCCTCTGATGCTAAATCTTCTTCAGTTAAACGGATCGCGTACTTCGGAATAACACACCGCGTTCGTAACCCCTAAGCCGCAACCACTGACAGGGAACACAACTGGGGCAGACTAACTTTGGGTGATCATTCACCCCTGAAGGTTATCCTTGTGACCAGAAGTGACAGTCACACTGCATTAGTGCAACTTGTGAGGCGGCTGGCACATACGTTCCGTTAAGCTGTTGTTCTGACAGGACAGGAAAGCGGAAGAGGACGGAATCGCACACACAAGAGGCGTTCATGTTCACGCTCTGTGATTTCTTACGAAGACGATAAGTCACGGATATTTGGTCAGTATTTAATGGATTTAAAATATATTCTTAATGGATGCTATATATGTTTATTAAGGTTGTTAAATCGTTTCCTAATGGGTGCTGTATATGTTTGTAAAGGTTGTTATATCGGTTCTTAATGGGTGGTATATATGTTTGTAAAGGCTATTTAACGGTTCTTAATGGGTGCTATATATGTTTTTAAAGGCTGTTATTTTGGTTCTTATTGGGTGCTACATAAGTTTATTAAGGTTGGTAAATCAGTTTCTAACGGGTGCTGTATATGTTTGTGAAAGCTGTTAAATCGGTTCCTAATGGGTGCTATATATGTTTTTAACGCTTGTTATTTCGGTTCTTAATGTGTGCTATATAAGTTTATGAAGGTTGTTATTTTGGTTTTTAATAGGGGCTATATAAGTTTATAATGGTTGTTTTTTTTGGTTCTTAATAGGTGCTATATAAGTTTATAAAGGTTGTTAAATCGGTTCTTAATGGGTGCTGTATATGTTTGTAAAGGTTGTTATTTCGGTTCTTAATGAATGCTAAATGCAGGCGAAATGGATTGATTTCTAGTGGGTGCTTTGTATAGATAAACGATTATATACATACACACACACACATTATGCTGTTATTCTATCTCAAACCCATTATGCTGTCCTGTGCTGTTATTCTGTCTCAAACCCATTATGCTGTCCTGTGTGTTATTCTGTCTCAAACCCATTATGCTGTCCTGTGTGTTATTCTATCTCAAACCCATTATGCTGTCCTGTGTGTTATTCTATCTCAAACCCATTATGCTGTCCTGTGCTGTTATTCTGTCTCAAACCCATTATGCTGTCCTGTGTGTTATTCTATCTCAAACCCATTATGCTGTCCTGTGCTGTTATTCTATCTCAAACCCATTATGCTGTCCTGTGTGTTATTCTATCTCAAACCCATTATGCTGTCCTGTGCTGTCTAAAAGCATCAAAGCGACCCTTGTAAACTCTCTTGTGAGTTATTCTCCAGTAACAACACCTCCTCTCTGTGCGTTATTCTCCCAAACAGCAAACCTTATGATAAACTCTATTTCTGTTAGCAATAAATCACAGGTAGAGCTGTTAACAAGGAGATAATCGACTGGGAAATGAGGAGGTCAACGTATTAGTAGTTCAGATCATGTCACCTGTGGGCGCTGATTTATATTCTGTATCATATCAGCTTGTGACATGACTTCATGTCTTATCGTTTTTTATAGACCCTGGTTGTGTCGACCCCAATCTTGTCGATGCCAGGTCATGACCCTGTCCTTGAATTGAGTTAGGGGCTCCCAAACCTGTTTGTTTTCCTAGTTTAATATCCGAAGGTAAGGTAGAGACAGGGTTAATGAACGGTTGTGATGCCGGATCGTTTTTAGAAGTCACTAGTTTTAATCAAGGGTAAAAACAGCGGATATTTATTTACTTCCGGTATATTAATTTATAGAAATCTTCATGTAGAGAACGAGAATGGGGGGTACAGTTTTCGGAAACCGAGACAGAGGCAGACCTCTGCGATCGTGGGTGCAAGACATTGAAGTTGCATTGGCCGTAGTCGTAATGTTTGGTTGGCAATAAAGAGAGGGACTTCCCTTCCAATTCAAGCCTCGTCGGGTCGCAGGGCCTCTCCTGTGTTACGGGGGTGTTATGATATGGCATCGTTCGGCGTTCTCTGGCTGCATATAATGTTTGTGGGAGGCTGTATTGTCGTGAGTCTATGTGCCTGTTTACAAGTAAGAAGTACTGCAGGGGGAAGCGCCGCAGGCGCTCCGTTTATAAATATCGAAACCGAATATTTTCCAGACCTTCAGGCTTATTGGGCATATAGGGTCAGACCTATATTTTATAGACCAATCGGCACTAGATTTGTGATGTGTTAAACATTACACTGGCTAATACAGACAGTATGATAAGCAAATTAAAATTTATTGGCTTTCGCTCAAAGCAGTAATGATTAAAGAACACACTAGAAAACATTGAGGGGAAAAAAGGAAGCTGCAGATACCATGCCAAGACTAGAACCTGTCACCTTCAAATCAGGAGGATGCCTCGCTGTGGAAATATGTGGAAAAACTGAACCTCTCGATACAAATGGTATCAGGTATTTTTTTTTTTTTTAAGCAAACAGCGATAAACAAGCCGTGAGATACAGTTAGATTTGGAGATGTGGATATACAGAAGGTCTTATTTCATGAAAACAGTTACCGAAGAAGATGATATACAGCCATTTCATGGAAACAGTTCCTGAAGAAGATGATATACAGCCATTTCATGGAAACAGACCCTTGAGATGAGGATATACAGGTCTTATTTCATGGAAACTTCCTGAAGAAGATGATATACAGCCATTTCATGGAAACAGTTCCTGAAGAAGATGATATACAGCCATTTCATGGAAACAGTTCCCGAAGAAGATGATATACAGCCATTTCATGGAAACAGTTCCTGAAGAAGATGATATACAGCCATTTCAAGGAAACCGTTACCAAAGAAGATAATATACAGCCATTTCATGGAAACAGACCCTTGAGATGTGGATATACGGGTCTTATTTCATGGAAACAGTTCCTGAAGAAGATGATATGCAGCCATTTCATTTAAACAGACCCTTGAGATGAAGATATACAGGTCTTATTTCATGGAAACAGTTCCTGAAGAAGATGATATACAGCCATTTCATGGAAACAGTTCCCGAAGAAGATGATATACAGCCATTTCAAGGAAACCGTTACCAAAGAAGATAATATACAGCCATTTCATGGAAACAGACCCTTGAGATGTGGATATACGGGTCTTATTTCATGGAAACAGTTCCTGAAGAAGATGATATGCAGCCATTTCATGGAAACAGACCCTTGAGATGAAGATATACAGGTCTTATTTCATGGAAACAGCTCCTGAAGAAGATGATGTCAGACGTTTCATGGAAATCCCCGTGTGGGTTCCGGGGCCCTATTATTGGGGGGGGGTGGGGGGGGGGGTGGGGGGGGATAGACCCACTGCCTACCCAAAAGAATGTCGTAAGAGTCTACTAATTTGGAGCTTTCTTTAAAGTTGGAGTGCATCTGCCTGAGAGCACTCTGAGGGGCAAGGAACCAGCAGTCTGCATACAAATGTCTTAGATTTGTAAAAAACAGTTGCACATGCAAAACTCAGGTTCTGGAAAACGACTGCAGTATAAAAGTGGATGAACAACAAAAACTTTCCATCAAAAAACTTTTCTTTACAGCTGGTGAGCACAAAGAAGAAGAAGATTTCATGAAAACAGGTTCTTGAGATGTAGATATACAAAAGCCTTATTTCAAGGAAACAAACCCTTGGGGTGCGGATATAGGAAAGCCATATTTCATGGGAACAAACCCTTGGGGTGTGGATATACAAAAGCCATATTTCATGGGAACAAACCCTTGGGGTGTGGATATACAAAAGCCATATTTCATGGGAACAAACCCATGGGGTGTGGATGTACAAAAACCATATTTTATGGGAACAAACCCATGGGGTGTGGATATACAAAAGCCATATTTTATGGGAACAAACCCTTGGGATGTGGATATACAAAAGCCATATTTCGTGGGAACAAACCCTTGGGATGTGGATGTGCAAAAGAAGTCTTATTTAAGAACTAATCAGATACAAAGCTTCTGAGGAGAAGAGGCTTGGGAGGAAAAGAACTGATGAAAGAAATAAACATGAAATGACCTATTTCAAAACATTGACGGACATAACAGTTATGCTAGAGGTAGAAGGCAAGAGGCAGACAGCGATATCAATGCAAGGATAATGTCAAAAGATTTATCTGTTGCAGTTTAAGAGCATTTGTACAACCTGGATAAACAGTTTTAGAGATAAGTTTAGCAAACTTCATTATGTGAAGGGCAATTGTTTAAGCATGTGCACAGTGTGAAGACCTTTTTTGGGGCAGCAAAGATGTATAGTATCACTTTTTCCTAAATCCATCCAGTGTGGAATCCAAGACTTTTGGGCAGGCAGGAGCAGCTTTTAGCCACTGGGTGACCTTGGCTTTCTTAACGTTTCAATACTTTCTGACAAAATATCTTTATGGTCACCCCGTCTTGCCAAGACCACTTCGGGGCCGGGTTAGCGCAGTCGATAAGAGGCTCGGTTTCAAATCAAGCTGTGACTCGCTGCAGCCACAGTCGGTGTTCGAAACTAGGCGGCTCCCGGGGTTCACTCAGCCTCTAGGAAATGGGTACCAGAATTGACACTCTGGGGTAAGTGGATGAACGTCGCTGTAGCTACAGAGTTACGTGCGAATGGCGACACAGGCGGACAATTCTTATCAGCTGTCCGTACTGGTGGCAGAGCACTTATGGTTTATAACCGTGTGTAATGACACTGGTTCACATCTCCCAACTTTACCTTTACCTTTTACCACTTCAGATATGTATTATTCTGACCACTAAATATCTAGTACAGTGCAGACTAGTTAAGTCAATTTTTGATGTGGTGAATTTCTATTGTGAAGAACAATTTCTTTATCCTCAGCAGTTTATTTTGCTTGAACTCTTATCCAGATAAGAGAAATTACTGATAAGAAGAACCATTTCTTGGGTCCCCAGAGAGTTCTGTTATGCACTGTTGTAATTTAAACAATATCCTGTTCAATCCTTCTGGTTATAATTGAGATAGTTTTTTTTTTAAATTTATTTCAGTACTAGACTTTTATGCATTATGCATGTCATTTACTTTTGGTTTAATATTGCATAGATTTGTTGCTACATTTTGATGTACTGACATCCTGTTATATTGTTCTTACAGTGCCAAGAAAGATTCTGAAACAGATTCACCACAGAACAAATAAGAAGAAAAAGAAGAAGAAGAAAAAGAAGAAAGATGATGAAAAAGGCAGCGAAGTATTGGATACTGCAGCAAATATTACCACAGATACAGTAACATCCCAACACCCCAGTACAGCTCCTTCAGTTTCAGAGGGGTCTGACCAGCAAGACAGTTCTCATATTGCCTCTGTCACAGGTGAGAGACAGCAGATTTTAACCTAAACCCTATTGTTCCCTAGCCATACACACCACATTTAACAGTGGTAAAGCTGCTCAGTACAATGGTGTGTATGGGTAATGAAATCTGTTGGCCTTTCCCAAACTATACTATATGGCTCTGTGTTCACCCTCAAAAGAATGGTTGGCATGTTTTCTTGTGGTGTACAGCTAGGCTGCAATATCTGCACCTTTGGCCCAACACATCTGGTTTCAGATGGGGCCCTAAGTCCACATGGGAAGGCTCGGTGCCAGGATAGAGTAGACAGGGCAGGTTAAGATGGGCAAGGCTCTTAAAGTTGATTGACTGGGCTAAGAGAGCAGATGAGCTGGCAAGATCTAAGAATCATCTTCCATAACCTCATCTACCACACCGTAGGCAATGGAAGATACTGTAAGAGAGGTTCACAGACATATGGCTGGCCCTGATCCTAACCACAGCATCAGCCATCTAACAAGGAGGGACCAGGCCACCATCTTAAGACTCAGAACACAACAACAAATTCCACTTAATGGGTATCTAAACAGAATACAGTCACAACACTCCCCAGAGTGCCAGCCATGTAACAACCCCAACGAAACTGTTAACCATTATCTCTTTGAGTGCTCAAAACTCGGCGAGACTAGAAGAACGCTACTCCCTCCGAGACCAGACAAGTAGCCCACATTGTATGGAGGAAGAGAACAGCTTGTGAAAACATGTAAATTCCAGTACATGGCGCTGGGCCAAAGGGTGAAGGCTCATGCACCTCTGGTTGTATAATAACAGCAACAATCTACCATACAGGTACAAATAAGGGGGAGGGAGGGGGGGGGGGGCAACAGCCCTAAAGCAGTCCTTCAGGAGATAGTGGAGAAGGCAGACTGCCGACCAGAGAGTGACAGCATAAACAGTCTCAACAGGACAGACAATAATTGTTAGACTTCAGACAGGATACTGCAATCTTAGAGCACAACCACACAAAATAAACATTACAGAATATGCCACCTTTGGCTATGAAGCAGATAGAGTTATGAGCATGCACTGCAGGGTGGGTGCAAGACATTGAAGTTTTGAACAACGGATCAACATCATGGCACACAGGTAGTAACCCATAAGTGCTCCGTTCTTCTTCTAACTCTAGTCTGAGTCCGAAGAAGCTCAGCTCGGTGCACAGGCTCTGTAGCACCGCCAAGGATCCTGAAATACTTTTTGTATATTTTTAACTCCAAATTTTGCCCGGGCAGCGCCGTTAGGTTACTCTTTTCGATTTCCAACTGCCAAAGGATTTTTTATGTGCACAACAATGTACACAGGTGTCCGATCTCACTACCCAGAGACCAGGGTGAATTACTAGAAGTCCAAGTCCATGTTAAAAAAATTGCATCTCTTACAGTGGATTGAACCCAGAACCTCTACCACTCAGGGCGGACACCATGCCTCGAGACCATGCAGCCCCCCCCCCCCCCCCCCCACCGCCGCCAATTACAATGCAAACTGCAGTGAACTGGTCATGACCTTTGATGCACTGTCCTGTTTGTGACCCAGACAGAAATTAATGTTTAGCGTGGCTGATGAAGAATTCAGAAGTAGAAGAACTGACTGGATAAGCCTTTAGTCTGGAAACATTATGTCCAGATGATTTGATTTACAACAAATGAAAGACCTGATCACAGTCCACTCAGGGACATCATGACAGTGTTCTAGGACTATATATAAACAGAAGCTCTACTTGTTTTAGGCTACTCTTTTTGTATATCAGTCATTGTAAATTATGTAACTGCACTTCTTAAATGTTATTTAGAGTGCACTGTAGAAATCTGTTAATATATTTATCTGTGTCAGTTAAGGTGAGACAAAGAGAGAATGGACGTTGCTTAGTGCAGCATAGCCTTGCATACAATATCAGGCCGTCTAGTTTGAGAATGGAAATGGAGGCAGTCTCTGCTGCCTTCCCCTGGTTTGAGATTCAGCTGTACAAACAAGCCATGATTGTAAGTGACTCACAGAGCATGCTGAGAAAGTGGCAAGCATCACTTCAGAGGTCCAGAGTAGTTAGCATCCTTTATATATTTTCTCCTGGTCATGCCGGTTTGTTGGGAAATTAGCAGGCAGATAGACTGTCTGGCTTTGCACCACTTGGTGATGAATTGATTATATGACAAGCTAGATATTGTGAGGGCTTTTTGGGAAGAAGTGAACAGTGCGGAGGTGCAGATAGATGATTACGGTCTGAGGAGAATGGTGCTGCGAGAAGTTACCAGGGGATCTGGCCAAGGCTTAGCACTCCAGGAAAGGATGAGACGGATATAAAATCAGACAGTCACTGGTGGTATTGGAACTGGAACTCTTCACTTGCTGCTGAAGATGGGGATTGGAGTATCCTGAGTGCTGTGATGTTGATTCCTAATTCAACACAGAGAGAGAAAGAGAGAGAGAGAGTAAATGAAGAACAAACTCTTATAGTGCTCGCAGGCCAGTTTAACATTTAGTTCTTCTGAATTCTTCCTTGTAATTTTCAACAATTTCCTTAGGTATTTACTTTCAAATGCATTTAACTTTCACTCTGTGTTTTTACAGACAGTAATTTTGTGTTTATTTTGTGTGTATAAAACCTTTATATTATAATCGTCACTTTTTTTTTTTTAAAGGATTAATATTTTATATATTGAATTCTTCCCTTCAGAAGACATCCAAAACAAGGATTTATTCAGTGAGGTCACCAGTGAGAGTCCGGATGTAACAACTGTGCACTTTGACCCTACCACAGATGTCGATATCCTCACAGAGGCACCATATTATCCAGAAGAAACCTACAAAGGCCAGCCTGAGCAGAACGACAAGACTAGTACAATCAGTTTCGTTGTTGATTCCAAAGATGGTCATCATTATGATGAAGGTGCAGAACATGTGGTATCTTCACCACTGAGTCCTGATATAAATGAGAACAAAGAGGATAAAATAGCAGCTTATAACGTGGATAGTACCTATAATAAAGAAACAGATTTTCAGAATGCTAGTCAGCAAAACAATGTGGTTAGCAGTGAAGAGAATTTTGACAACACACCATTTGACCAGATTTCTTACAACTCGGGTCAGGATTTTGAATCCATGAGCAGCAATAATAGAGAGGGTGAAGATCAAATTAAGAAAGTTTCAGATGTTGACACCACTTACAGTCCTCCATCCGTGACCACTACTTTGAATCCTGCGTCACTGAACAGTACCAAAGGCCTTGGTTCGAGGACAGAATTAGACTCTGAGCAGTCGGTGCATTCAAAGAAAATGAATGAGGTGCCAGAATCTGGGTATGTCACAGAAAGAAACTTAACTGTGTTGTGTGCCAACTATACAAAGCCGGATGTTCGGTGGGTGCAGTTCGTTAGACCCAGGGATACGTTCACTATTGGATTTCTCAGGGACTGGTTCAGTGCCATTCACTATATCCAAGGTAAATAATTTTTTTTTTAAAAACTAATAATTGTTTTGTTTTCAGGTTTGAGTTTCTTGTTTTGAAGAGTAGATGACTTAAGTCCTAATGACATATGAGATGTTAACAGCCGAGAACCAGAAGTTTAACATGGGCAACAAATGCCTACAGGAATCAGCTGTGTCAGCCAAAAGGTGCTAATATCACACAGCCCTGTTGTAAATGAACACAACATATTTACATCTTCAGATGAATACAGAAGGGAAACTGAGAAGATTGACACTTTACTGCACTGGAGTTGATCCCATGTGGCTTAGTCTCTCTGGGCAGAGAATTTTATGTGCCTGCTGAGAGCTTTGCACAAAGCATGAAATTCCATAGCTCCAGCAGTGACTCCTAGGATTTCCCCAACACCCACACTTGCCACCCGGGGAGACTGATTGAATTCATAATCTTCAGAGCATGAGGTGATTGGTTTGACAATTTCACTGTGACTCAGCCACTCCATGATGTCTCAACCACTCCACTCCATGATGTCTCACCCACTCCACTCCATGATGTCTCAACCACTCAACTCCATGATGTCTCAACCACTCCACTCCATGATATCTCACCCACTCCACTCCATGATGTCTCAGCCACTCAACCATGGAGAAGTGCAGATTTCAGTGACTGTAACACAGGCAGCATCTCATTAATTTTTTCATTACTAACAAGTTGCTGATAACTAATCTTCTTCTTTGCTTACCTTTATAAGGGTTTCTATCATGTTGTATTGTGGTTTACGGCTAGGCTGCAGTATTTAGATTTTTCTTTGTCTTCTTATCTTCTCTACTGAGCCATATAGTATAGCTTTGGAGAGGCTGGCAGTTCTTACAACATGTCTCTATCATGTCATTTTCCATTTTTGTTTTTGGTTGAAATTGGTTCCTAGTTGTTATTAGCATTTAAGTAACTTTTCAGTTAACTCCTTGGGCATTTATTTAGAACTGTATGAATGGTATGTTTTGTCCTTTACATTCATACACTCTCTTGCAGTGGCTCCTTTACCTCGTCCTCTCTGTATTTCTACTATGGCTCCTTTAACTCGTCCTCTCTGTATTTCTACTATGGCTCATTTAACTCGTCCTCTCTGTATTTCTACTATGGCTACTTTAACTCGTCCTCTCTGTATTTCTACTATGGCTCCTTTAACTCGTCCTCTCTGTATTTCTACTATGGCTCCTTTCACTCGTCCTCTCTGTATTTCTACTATGGCTCCTTTCACTCGTCCTCTCTGTATTTCTACTATGGCTCCTTTAACTCGTCCTCTCTGTATTTCTACTATGGCTCCTTTAACTCGTCCTCTCTGTATTTCTACTATGGCTCCTTTAACTCGTCCTCTCTGTATTTCTACTATGGCTCCTTTAACTCGTCCTCTCTGTATTTCTACTATGGCTCCTTTAACTCGTCCTCTCTGTATTTCTACTATGGCTCCTTTAACTCGTCCTCTCTGTATTTCTACTATGGCTTCTTTAACTTGTCCTCTCTGTATTTCTACTATAGCTCCTTTAACTCGTCCTCTCTGTATTTCTACTATGGCTCCTTTAACTCGTCCTCTCTGTATTTCTACTATGGCTCCTTTAACTCGTCCTCTCTGTATTTCTACTATGGCTCCTTTAACTCATCCTCTCTGTATTTCTACTATGGCTCCTTTAACTCGTCCTCTCTGTATTTCTACTATGGCTCCTTTCACTCGTCCTCTCTGTATTTCTACTATGGCTCCTTCAACTCATCCTCTCTGTATTTCTACTATGGCTCCTTTAACTCGTCCTCTCTGTATTTCTACTATGGCTCCTTTAACTCGTCCTCTCTGTATTTCTACTATGGCTCCTTTAACTCATCCTCTCTGTATTTCTACTATGTCTCCTTTAACTCGTCCTCTCTGTATTTCTACTTTGGCTCCTTTAACTCGTCCTCTCTGTATTTTACTATGGCTCCTTTCACTCGTCCTCTCTGTATTTCTACTACCTGAATCCACTGAGACTCAAAAAGACTATGGCTTTAAAGTACACAAACTCTAAGGAAGACAAGAATTCAGTTAAGTTATCTGGAATTGAATGGTGAAGTGTTGTAGGTGTGTCAGAAATCCGGTAGTTGCTGTAGAATTTGTTGCATTGTCTAATGCTCTTTTCAGCGGACTAACTGCACTTTTTAAACACCTTTAGTCTCACCCTTTAAACACCTTTAGTCTCACCCTTCAAACATCTTTAGTCTCACCCTTTAAACACCTTTAGTCTCACCCTTTAAACACCTTTAGTCTCACCCTTTAAACATCTTTAGTCTCACCCTTTAAACACCTTTAGTCTCACCATTTAAACACCTTTAGTCTCACCCTTCAAACATCTTTAGTCTCACCCTTCAAACATCTTTAGTCTCACCCTTTAAACACCTTTAGTCTCACCCTTTAAACACCTTTAGTCTCACCCTTCAAACATCTTTAGTCTCACCTTTCAAGCCCCTTAAGTAGTCTAAACTTTTAAACCCCTTAAGTAGTCTCACCTTTTCAATTTCCACAAATGTCCTAGTGCTATAAAAGCTCTTCTTGCCGTTTGTATCTGTATTTTTATTTCTCTATCAGTTCATCCATCTTTGTCCTCACATCCTTACACATGTTTATTTTATATGACATCCTATCTTCCTTGTTCATATATGGTCTTTACAGTATCTCTTGTCTGTTGTGAGTTATGTTATGTTATCACAGCCAACATCACTTCACATTGGGCATTCCCATGCATGCTCAGTCCTCTGATGCAGCAGCCACTTCAAGGTACTTCTACTAATTGTTCCCTTGAAAAGTTGGTTATAATGTCTTCTCCAAGGTGACATAGACGTGCTTCATTAGTCATCAGGGATAATGCCAGTATTCATGGTGTTAGATTCAATATCCTGGACAGTTCATCCATGTCTGTCTGTCTCAAGGCTTTTGAAGTCGCTGTATCTAATGGACAGTCTTCAGTGTTGCTCTAATGCATTCAGTCGACATGTATACTGTATCATCGACATGTATACTGTATCATCGACATGTATACTGTATCATCGTCTTCCTCCATCCCAGCCAAGTGGATATTATGTATTCTCTGTTTCATCTGCTCCCTCTCTTCCCTGTCTATCTTTTTCATTTGCAGGAGATATCTGTGCAGGATAGCTCTGCCTTTGTCTTCATCCGACTGTAACACCACCCCGTTGTCCATCCTTAGCTCGGACATAACAGAGATTTGTTTTTTCTGAGAGATTTTTCCTAACCTATTTCTTGCCAAAATTTTCCCACTTTGTATGCTTAGACTCTTTTGCAAGTTGTTTAAAATGTTCAGTAAGTCTGTCTTTTCTGTATCTAATGTCTTTTTTTTTTTCTGTCAAAAAAATTTGAAGACTTTTTGTATTTCTCCCAGTCTTTGGTGGCACCTCATTTCTCTGTCCAGGATTCCGCGACTTTAGGTTTCCTCCATGGGGGTTATTGAAACATAGCTTCCTTTTTTCCCAGTGTTCTATGTGACCTGTCGTGCAGACGCCCAATTACGTCAAGCTGATGTGCAGGGTACTGGCAAGTGGAAAGTAGTGGCTGGTTTCTGCTACCTTGTGCATGCTAGTTTTTTTTTTTTTTTTGTGGACCAGAATCCAACACTGAAGATGGTCACTTTCATGATGTTCCTATATGCCCCACTGGCAGAGTACACTCATGATGGGAGAGACCAGCATGAGATCGAGGGCACTGTCTGTATCAATCTGTGTCTTTTATGAGTTTTCCCATATGTTGTTTTTAGCTTTAATAAATGTGCTCTTTCAATACCGCCCACTATACGAGGCAGTATATCCACATGAGTCCCTGTAATGCTGATGTGCTGATGCTTGAAGGAAAAAGTCCCATACTCACATGTTTAAGTAGACATTTAAGAAGTATAAGATGATAATGTATGTCGGCTGGGCATATGGTAATAGCCCTATATTTTTAAAGTCTGTTTGGTGCATGAATGACTTGTTGTCAGTTTCACTGTTATTTTTACTTTCCAAAACATTACCTGGCAACCATTTGGTTGATCTGGAACCTATGTCAGTTTAAAAGTATTTGTTTTGGTGATTTAAACACATGACTACCAGCAAGCTAGTCCCTGAGCTAACCTGTCACTAACTCCACATTTTAAAGATTTATACAGTATTACATTTTTCTTAAAATTAAAAAGGTTTTTTTTAAATAATTACTTTGTCATTATCATCATTGTCATCATCATTTTTTTAATCATTTTTATTATTTCAGTAATTATACCATTATCATAATTATCTTCACAATTATTGGCATTATTACTCATCATCATCATCAGCAGCATTAACATTATCACCCTCATAATCATCATTATTATTATCCTCACTATTATCATAATCATCATCATCATGATCAAAGACTTGACAGTTGTTTTCTGTTGCAGTGCATCAGGAGAAGGCTTGGTTGTATTTCACACTAGGAATCTGCTTTGGGATCATAGTCATGCTTCTGTTTGTCCTCATCAAAGTGTGCATCAACTTCCGCAGAAACATCCGGGCCCGCTTGGACGTGTCGGAGCCCACTCATCGTAGTGCTCACATAAACAATCATAGCTCCATGGATGCACCAATGCTGGAGCATTCAGATTCTGTTGATCGGATTGAGGTTGTCCGATTCAGCCCTCGGAATACACTCCGCAGTCAAAGAAGTAATTCTCATCACCGAGATTTAGTGAACTATTACGGATGATGCCATAAAAACAACTGCAGCAGTGCCATATAATCAGTGAGATTTTTAGCAAGTGTTTCAAAATACGTCACTGTCAACAATATTATCACCCTATATTCATCTTTATGTGTTCACTGAAGTCTTGAAACGCAGCCATGCTGGAGATGGTAATCTAAGGTTTATTTGACCACAAACCTGTATTAAATTTCATAGCATCAACGTGATCCTTTGATTGTCCCTATATTTCAAGACTGACAGTCTGTGAGTGAATTAATTCAGAGAACTGCAAGCAAAGATAACCAGGGTAAAAAATTTAAACATTCTAATATCCTGGGAGTATGAGCAAAACCAATCTTCTGAACGATGCTGTTGTCTTGGAATTCATTCATTCATTCAGTAGCATGTCCCTCGCGGAACCTCGCTGCCATAACAACCCTCCGGAAAACCTTCCTATCATGAGCAAGATGTCCTGCGTCTGATACACCCATCTGGAGATCATCTGCCACATCCTGCACCCATCTTCTCCTTGGCCTTCCTCTTCCTCTCTTCCCAGGCATGTACCCCTCCATTATTGTTCTCTCTAGACTTCCATGACGTTTCAAGTGACCAAAATATTTCAATTTTCTTTGTTTTATTGTCTTTACTAGCCAACCCTCTTCAATATTCAGCTCTTGAAGTATGGATGCATTTGTTCTTTTCTTTACCCAAGATATTCTTAGAACCTGTCTGTAACATTTGTATTCAAATGCATTTATGCGCTGTTCCGCTTGTTTAGTAAGTGTCCAGGTCTCACAGGCGTATGTTGCAATGGGAAAGATGCATGCTCTTAAAAATCTGACCTTTGTAATTCTATCTGTACAATTCCATAATTTATTCAGTTGTTTTAGTCTTTGAAGAGCAATTGATAGTCGCCGTTTAATTTCTTTCATTGTGTCACCATTGTTGGTAACCAGTGACCCAAGATATTCGAAATTTTCCACCACTTCCAATCTTTCCTCATTAACATATATTTCCTTCTCCATGGCAGTTTTGTTTGTATGCTAATGTATGCTAATTACAAGCAAAAAATGCCAGTGCAGATTACATATTTAATAATCAACATCATAGCACACCTGGCATACCCACTGATGCTTCATCTCCCGCAGCAAATGTCGTAAATACTGTCTTAAATCTGCCAGTTCAGAAAAATTTGGATGTTATGTCAAAAAGGTGGTAGGTAAATCTGTCAGTACAGAAATATGTGGTTTTGTTCTAGTCTGGGAAATGCAAGCAAAAGTACCAGCACAGAACCCTGTTAATATTTTGTAAGTGCAAGCAAAAACTACCAGTTCAGAAACCTGTGAGCAATTTGTTTCATATCTAGGAAGTGCAAGCAAAAGCTGCCAGTATAGAAATCTTTTCATCGGTGAATGTTCTGGAAGAAAAACAAGCAAATACTTCCAGTACAGAAATCTTAACAATCTGTTGTCTGAGAATTACAATTTCTGCTAGTAAGAAACTTGTGAATACTGTTCATATCTGAGAAATACAAGTAAAAACTAAGTGCAACATTGAATGATTCATTCCTGTTTGGGAAAAAATAAAACCAAAACTCTGCCAGTACCGCTGCTTGGGAGTATTCCGAAAGTATGAGCAAAAACCAATACAGAAGTCTGAACTTGTCTGGCAATTACAAGCAAACTTCTGGCACAGACACCTGTGAGCAGTCGGTTCATGTTGCCAGATTTCATGCAAAAACTGACATGATACCAATAATCCATATATGCTAGTTGAGGTTATAGCTAATTGCAAAATTCTACCACTACAAATGTTGTTCTTTTCATTTTTACATAAAACTGTAAATAAATGTGCATTTATGCTTACCATTGATTTGCGAGAAGCATATAAAAAAACTATGGCATACCATATTGCTTTTTATTGTTATTTTAATAGAATGTAGTATCATTTTTTTAATTGAAATTTGTTGATTCAAGTTATGAAAGGCATTACATATTTTTGTTTTAATAAAATAGTGTCATTTCTAATTTATTGTTTTATCAAGGATTGTTCTTAAACATTAGAGCATGGTATATTTTTTCTCTAAAGTATAGTTTTCAGTTTGATTCATTATTATATCAATGATTCAAAACAGTGTTATCCCATGTAGCTAACATAAATAATGTGGAAACAAACACATATGTTGCACAATTTATTGCCTGGCATTTTTTTGCTAGACACCTGACTAGATATAGATATATGTGCCAGGCAGGAAATTGTGCAATGTATTTGTTCATTATCTAAATATTAAAGATTGTTCTGTCAGATTTTATATTGCATGGTATATATATATTTTTTTAAATAAAATTTAGTTTCCTTTTTAATTGTCTTTATTAGTGTTGTGTAAGATTATGGTATGCCATATTTGTTTTTATAAAGTTTAACTTCCTGTTCAGTTGTTTCATTAAAAGTATGGCATACCATGTTTCTGTTGTCTATCAGATATTGTTTTATTTTGTTTTATCAAAGATTGTCATAGTATGCTTTGCCATATGTTCTTTTATAAAATATTGTTTCATTTTTTACTAAATGTCAGATTATGTCATAAAATGGCATGCCATACTTCTAAGTCCCGTCTGTGTGTGTGTGTGTGTGCATGTGCGTGCGTGTGTGCATGCATGGGTATGTGTGTATATATATTTATAAATATATACAGGTTGTTTTTAAAGTCGCAGAATGAATTTAGGGGAAAAAACGAGTACATGACATCATCCAAAAAAATGTGCTAAAAATCATTAAACTGGTTACAATAATCAATGCTATGGTCTAATGATGATTTGAGGAAGCTGGAAAGCAGCAGTTAAATATTCATTATAGCTTATTAAACAAATTTCTAACCATAATGCGATAAGGTTGTTTATCAGGAAATCTTGCTATAAATCTTGGAACAACAGTCCATATGTATTGACTGCCATTTTGAAACATTTGTTCAACCAAAAAACAGTTATTTCTTCTGTTGTTAGCACTATTCTGTTTTGAGTGCACAAAATTACTCCAGCAGACAACAGCCATTCACTGCATATAGCTTCACAGTTGTTTGTGGAGTATATTTTTTGATAACATCATGAATTTTGTTTCTCAAATTTCTTCTATATAGAAAGCGTTGTGAGACTTTACAATATATATATATATATATATATATATATATATATATATATATATATATATATATATATATATATATATATATATATATATATATATATATATATATATATATATATATATATATATATATATATATATATATATATATATATGTATATATAAAAAAAACTTTATTTCAGCTTTTGTGGTTTGTGTTTGAAAAATATCATTTTACTGTGTACATTGTTAACCATTTGTTGGGCTTGGCATGCTAATTGCTTTTTCCTGGAGATTTTTTACTGACTTTTTTGTTTTCCATTCATTCTCTTGATATTGTAGCAAGTATATGCACAATGTTAGGACAGACGATGGCACAAATCTTAGGATAACAATATTTCAGGACAGTACTTGGGGACATGTTAGAACAACATTAACTCTTTGAGTCCCAGGGGGTTTAGCATCACAGGTCCAGGGGGTAGTAAAGAAAGTAATAAAATCGGCGCATCATGCGTTCATTGGGCTTATAGGTAGGAACCTATGAACGTATGATGCGTTCCTTGGGACTCAAAGAGTTAATTCAGGTTAGAATTAGTAACCTGTGTTGAGATAACAATTTGAGGACAAATTTGGGCATAAGTAATCATTTGAGGACAGGCTTAGGGTCAAGTGTTAGAACAGCGCCATTTGAGGACAAGTTTTAGAACAACACAGCTTGAGGACAAACTTAGGAACAAGTGTTAGAACAACACAGCTTGAGCACAAACTTAGGAACAAGTGTTAGAACAATACAGTTTGAGCACAAACTTAGGAACAAGTGTTAGAACAACACAGTTTGAGCACAAACTTAGGAACAAGTGTTAGAACAATACAGTTTGAGCACAAACTTAGGGAGAGGTGTTGGGACAACACAATTTGATGACAAGTAAGTGTTTGGACAGCACAAATAAACACACTGCTGTCTTTACCCTTTGACTGCCCAATATACCAGGGTAATACTGTATAGCTACTGTGGCTATGTAAGTACTACACAGCATGCAGAGTGGGAGGTGTCATGGGTAAGGAGCATTGTCTGGATCTTTTCTCCAGGGTACACCGGTGTGTTTGGAAATGAACAGGTGGACAGATTGGCTGGCCCTGCACATCTTAGTGGAATATTGATGCATGATCAGGCAGACGTAGTTAGGGCCTTGTGGGAGAGCGTGTACAGTTCGGAGGAGCAAATGGATCACCACAGTCTGGTGAGATTGATGCAGCGGGGAATAATCAGGGGTTCTGGCCAATGCTGGACGCACCGAGGAAAGGCAGGACAGATGCTTAATCACAATGCTGCTCGCACCATTAGTACTGCAACTCTGCACTGACTGCTGAAGATGGGGAAAAGATGTCAGTTCTTGAATCTTGTTTCAACTACATAGCAGTGGTTATTGGTCTATAAATATGTGTCTAACACCATATGCCTGACAAATCAATGACATTAAAAGTGTCCTTTTATCTGACATTTTACAAGTGTGACCACATTGCTGAATGGAATCTACAATATGCATAATACTCAATATTATATAATTGTCATCAGTGTGTACAATCTGTAGTATATGCGCAAATCTAGTGCTATAAGAGTTTAAGATATGCACACTTCATGTGACCTGATAATCGTAAAATGTTGTAAAAGTTGTAATCAACAGGCCTGACAATAAAAGAATGTATAAACATGAGTGGAGTGCTATAAAAGTCATTATCAATTGGCGTGATTGTAATACTGTAAAAAAATGTGGGAGCAGTGCTATATGATTAAAATTAAAATGCTGAAAAAAGTTGTATTCAATAAGTCTGACTGTAATACTATAACAGAATTGTGACAAGAATGTGAAAGCATGATTGTAGTGCTAGCATTAAAAGTTGTAACTAATGATTAAAATTAAAGTGTTATAAAAGCTGTATTCACTCAATCTGGCTGTAATGCCATAAAGATTACATTGTGTAAGCATGACTTCAGTTCTGTAAAAGCTGTCTGAATGAATTATGAACTGACATCCTGCACTTGGGAAATTCCCACACTTGCACTATCTTCTTCATCAGTAGCCAACTGTTACCATGCTGGTCTTGTCATTGTTGCTTGATTAACATTGCTCTTAACTGTTCTCCTAATTAGTCACAATTTACGACACACTTTTAAGGGAGTGGTGGGTCTGTTATTCTCCCCTAAAAATTGGACCCCGGAACCCACCTGAGGTAGTACTACAGTGCTATACAAGTTAAAGATTATAGTCTATTACTATAAGAGCTGTAGACAAGTAACTTGGGATTGCCCCCTGTGAGGTACCTCTTTTTTTGTTCAACAGTAGTTTCTGAGACTAAGCGCCTGTGAGCATATCACAAGGGCAATGATGTTAATTCCGGTACATCAATCAGTCAGTAATAGTGCAGCAAAATTAAGACTGTGTATATAATGCTAAAGTTAAAACATAAAACTCAGATACCTCTGCACCCTAGGGTACATGAGGAAACACTAAGAAAAGATATTTCTGTAAGGTGTATATGCATAGATGTATATATAAATGTATGTGCTTATGTTTATATGAGTTCATAAATACTGCTTACCCATGTAGAATGTGATGACATTGAGAGGGATGGGCAGAATACATAAATCTCCTAGGATCACAACTATGAAAGTAATTATGGTAATGCTTTGGTTTATGTGAAGAAAAGGCCACACAATTATGAAAGTATTGATGGGGATGCTTCGGTTTAGGTGAAGGAAAGGTCAAATAGTTATGAAAGTATTGATGGGGATGCTTCGGTTTAGGTGAAGGAAAGGTCAAATAGTTATGAAAGTATTGATGGGGATGCTTCGGTTTAGGTGAAGGAAAGGTCAAATAGTTATGAAAGTATTGATGGGGATGCTTCGGTTTAGGTGAAGGAAAGGTCAAATAGTTATGAAAGTATTGATGGGGATGCTTCGGTTTAGGTGAAGGAAAGGCCACAAAATTATGAAAGTTATGAAAGTATTGATGGGGATGCTTCGGTTTAGGTGAAGGAAAGGTCAAATAGTTATGAAAGTATTGATGGGGATGCTTTGGTTTAGGTGAAGGAAAGGTCAAATAGTTATGAAAGTACTGATGGGGATGCTTCGGTTTAGGTGAAGGAAAGGCCACAAAATTATGAAAGTTATGAAAGTATTGATGGGGATCATTTGGTTTAAGTGAAGGAAAGGTCAAATAGTTATGAAAGTATTGATGGGGATGCTTTGGTTTGGGTGAAGGAGAGGTCACAAAATTATGAAAGTATTGATGGGGATGCTTTGGTTTGGGTGAAGGAGAGGTCACAAAATTATGAAAGTATTGATTGAGATGCGTTAGTTTAGGTAAAGGAAAGGTCACAGAACTGGGATAGATGAAGTAAGGAAAGTCCCAAGATTAGAGAAGCACTCACTTCATTGGTGCTTTAATGTCAAGAAACAATCCAGTGAGTGAGGGGGGTAGAGATTCAGGAAGTTCATGGAGAAAGATTCAAGCTTGCCGTCAAATGAGTCAGTTGACTAAGCAGACTAGTCTGCAATGGATTCCAGGAAACTGCAACATTTTGATAAATGAAAAAGCAGAATACTTTGTAAAATTTGCCGGATGCATTTAGGAAAATAAAACCCAGATCAAGGTAGCCATTAAATCACAATCCTGAAGATCTAATCAACCTCCTCACATAAAAGCAACAGGCCATTTTTGGGGGCTGTGAACTGAACACCACTGGTCTATACAAAAATGGGTATAGTATTAAATGCTTGATGTGCCTTCTTCTTCTCCTCTTCCACCTTGCACCTCAGCAAAGTGTCAGTGGAAGGGGGGGGGGGGGGGGATGTAACATTCATTAGTGAGCTCTGTCAAGAGTACAAAAAGACTGATGTTCATTTCTGTAAGGCTGTTCTTAATCCTATCACTCCATTTTTCTGAGGTCTTCCACTCGCTGTCTACCCGTTGTAAGATTTTAGTGTGGCTCGCTGTGGCACATAGTACCAGGGCATTCTTGTTAGGTGTCCAAACCACTTCATTTGTTGTTCTTTGATGACTTGCAAGACTGGCTTTATTCCTAGCATTCATCTGATTTTGTGATTTCGTATTCCGTCTTTCCTTGAAACTCCTGCAGCTCTTCTAAGGCATTTCATTTTTGTTGTCACAATTTTACGTTCATTGGAGGATGTAAGTGTCTTGATGTGCCACTGGGGAAAATGGTTCTTTACTTTTCCTGTTTGCACATCTAAATCTTTTTTACCAAACTGCGAAACGTGCAAGCGGTAAAATTCTTCCGGAGGTCAATAGGCACAACTATCTGGGAACAGTCATAACATCTGATGCCAGATGCCTTACTGAAATCAGAACACAAACTGCCATGGTAAAGGTAGCCTTTAGCAAGTTGCAGAAGATTCTCTCTCACCAAGAAGATGTTAATTGCAGTGAGAAAAAAGAGTGTTGAAGTGCTGTGTAGAACTTGTGTATTATGTGTACGTGAACCATGGACAATCAGCAGACAAGCTGAAAAACATTCACTCATGGAGTAGATGGGGTTTCTAAAAAGAATGCAAAGAATATCATGGAAAGATAGGAAAAACAAACAAAGCAGTCCTGAATGAGAAAGATTAAAGTCACAAACTTATTGGAACAATTAGTCAAAGTTTTTTAGATATGGCATGAGAAAAAGTGAGAACTTGGTAACAACTGGCAAGAGTGATGATAAGAGAGCAAGAGGAAGGCAAAGAGATAAATAGCTGGATAGCCTGACCCTATGGATGGGGCCAGACAAACATTGAACTGATCCGTGATTCTGGTGATCGTGTGATATGGTGACACGTGACAGCCTACACTGACCGGCACAGCACTCGATGCTGGTGACACGATATTTTTTTTGGGGGGTGAAGATATGGTCACCACAGTGTCCACTTGCTTATTTGTATGGTCACCACAGTGTCCACTTGCTTATTTGTATGGTCACTACAGTGTCCACTTGCTTATTTGTAATTGTGTTCTTGTAAAGTTGGCTTCTAACACTTTTGTTTTTGTGTGCCTAGTTTTATTCCTATATTTTTTTATTTGGACATGGCAATGCATAATTGCTGATTGGTTGATATTATTAGCCTTCTATTTAAGCACAAGTGTATTCATCTAAAGTTGCTGATTTGTTATAGGTTTACATGTAATTATCCACGATTGATGATCGGTTATTTGCAAACTCTGAATTTAATTGTGATCGTTCATGGTTGCTAATTTTTTGATATTTTAAACCTTCTATTTTAGTATAAGTGTATTCATTCATTCACTGCTAATTCGTCACTTATGATCATACATAGTTGCTGACTGGTCGATATTGTCAGTCTTTGAAATGAGCATCTAATTTACATTTGCAACCTTTCAATGAAATTGTCCAATGTTTCTGATTGGTTTATGTTATCCTCCTTAGGTATCAGTGTTATCATCCATAGTTACTGAATAGTCAATATTATCACTGTAGCCACCTATACTTCCTGATTGGTCAATATTTTCAACCTCTTTATATGTGTAGTCACTCACATAGCTGCTGATTGGTCAAAATTCCTAGTCTTCTTTTAAGCCTAAATGAAGTCATCCATAATTGCTGATTGGTCAGTTTTATTAGTATTCTAAATACAAGTGAAGTCATTCAGTTACTGACTGGATAATATTATCATTTTTTTGCTGAGTTTCTTTGTCTGCATTCACCGGCAAAAAGACCTGGTGGTTAGTCCATTTCTAGACTTTGGCTTTGTTCCAGCACCTGAGTTTTGCATGTGCTTCCATTTTACAGATCTTGCTTATTTGTGTGCAGACTTTTGGCTCCTTGCCTCTCAAGCAGATGCACTCCTACTTTGAAGGATGCCTCCAATTAGTCGACTCTTACGACATGCTTGTGGGGAGTCAGTGGGTCTGTTCTTGTTTTCCCCACAATGGGACTCCGGAACCCACACGGGGATTTTACTGAGTGCAAAGTGAGTCATCCACAGTTGCTGATTGGTCAATAGTATGTCTTTTGAGTACAAGTGAAGTCATCCATAGTTGCTGATTGTCTACTGAGTGTCAGTGTAGCATCAGAACTCATCTTGTGTATATAAAGAAATTACACACAAATCTAAATATCAGGATCACAGAGTTAGAGTTAAAATTAGATTGCCTCAATAGGTTAACAGTGTTGACATATTATGTGCAAATAGTAGTGTATATGTGTATATTCATTGTTTGCATGTGCTAGGTAATCATATTGCAGATACTGCCATAAGGATGTACATTTTTAACTGTGTATATTTTCTGAGATATAGCGTAAATATTTGATAACAAGTTTCCTTGCCCGGCATTTGTCATTCTTGAGTTAGAAAATTCTAAAATGTTCTGTACCCACTTTGAGGCTGGGTCTATCCTTGTGTTGGTTACAGGGAGAACAAACCAAGAAAGTTGGTTTTTTTTTATCGCCAAAGGCTATGGCTGACTGTACTAATATTTTACAGGAGAAAGGAAAGGAGAAGGAACAGAGGGGAGAGGAGAGGGAGCAAATAGATGGGAAAGAAGAGAGAGCAGATAGATGGGGAAGGAGAGAGAGCAAATAGATATAACAGTGATTACACTAGTCATCCTATTTGGCTCTGAATGCTGACTGCTTTTTGAAGAAAAAAAGATAAATCTTTATTACCAACTATTGTGAACAGTCTTATCTATCTTTGGAAGTATCAAAGATTTTAAAAGAGAATGGTGAGAAGCAGCGAAATTCAAGATGTTTAATTTAAATCACTAATAATTACCGGCATCATCAGGAGTAATACAAACTGCAGTAAAAGACAGACAAGAGCTGCGTGACAAAATTGCTGACTGGGAGTCAACTATGAGAGCAGACCACCAAGCAGATAAAGAAGACGATTAAGAGATAATATACTGGCAGATTTAGAGACACTCATGACTCACCATCTGGAAGGAGAAGGCCAATCACAGAGATGATTGGACGAGAGAGATGTCTGCATTACTGAATATAGAGGACGGAATACTGAGATTCAAGAAGGAGGTATTTTTTTCAGTTGGTGTGGATTCAAAGAGAAATTGTCATAATTTTCTCCAAGAATTAAAAAGGCATCTAAACAAGTCTCTCCGCCTAAATAGCTTCCACAAAAAATATGTAACTGATATCTCTATCACTGCCATATAATCTTGCTCTGAAGATCAAACCACATGTCTCGTCTTTGGAAAATCCATTTATAGTTGCCAGCAGGAATCAATGTTCCTTGCATTTAAAGCATCAATCAGTCAGGTTCCATCTCTACAGTGAAGGTTAGCATCATCTCTCTCTCTCTTCTCTTGTCTTTGTAGTCTCAGACTGCTGTTTCTCTCTCTCTTTCTCGATGTCCTCCCACTTGCATTGTTGTCTGCCTCTTACTCTCCTGCCTTTGACTTTTCCCTCCATTATAGTTTCTTTTAATGTTACGAAAATATTTCAGTTGTTTCTGTATCTAAAGTAATTATTTTCCCCTGTCTGGATTCCGAGGCCCCATTGTGGGGAAAACAAGAATAAAGCCACTGCCTTCCCATTCCCAACAAGCATGTTGTAGTTCATGTTGCAGATCATCTTCATCGTACATCGGACATGACCACTAGCATGTTGTATAGGAGTCAACAAAGTGGGGAACAAGACTGGAGTTCAGTACTGGACAAACAACCAGAACTTTCCATCTCAGTTTACAACAGGTGAGCGCGAAGAAGAAGAAGAAAGCATATCTTCAACTAAATAACTTTTTATTATCACTTTTTTCATTCATTTGTTTCATTTCCCAGCAGTTCTTCTTATTCCCACTTTTTACATTTCTATGACAGTTCTTTCTGTATGTGATTTCCTCATGAGGAAGCTAGTGCTTAGAGGATTTTTGCTGTTTTAAATCTCAGTACAAAAGACTGGTTGCATTTGTGCAGTTAGTTATCCTCTTGCCCTTGTTGAGCTTCGTAGTCAAAAGTTCAGTGAATTCATTTCTTGATATCAGCTTGAGTGAGTACAGTCACCTGTATGTTCTGTACAAAGTCCTTTCTGTGCTGTTTCAGGAATTTAGAGAATAGCATTTGTAATTGTATATGTTTCATCTGTGTGTCATTTGTAATATCATACACTTAACATCTTTGTGTCATTTGTAATATCAAACAACATCTGTGTGTCATTTGTAATATCATACACTTAACATCTGTGTGTCATTTATAACATCATACACTTAACATCTGTGTGTCATTTGTAATATCATACACTTAACATCTGTTTGTCATTTGTAATATCATACACTTAACATCTGTGTGTCATCTGTAATATGGGTACATATAACATCTGTGTGTCATTTGTAATATCATACACTTAACATCTGTGTGTTTTTTGTAATATGGTACAGGTAACATCTGTGTGTCATTTGTAATATAATACACTTAACATCTGTGTGTCATTTGTAATATCACACACTTAACATCTGTGTGTCACTTGTAATATCACACACATAACATCTGTGTGTCATTTGTAATATCATACACTTAACATCTGTTTGTCATTTGTAATATCACACACTTAACATCTGTGTGTCATCTGTAATATGGGTACATATAACATCTGTGTGTTATTTGTAATATCATACACTTAACATCTGTGTGTCATTTGTAATATGGTACATATAACATCTGTGTGTCATATGTAATATCATATACTTAACATCTGTTTGTCATTTGTAATATCACACACTTAACATCTGTGTGTCATTTGTAATATAATACACTTAACATCTGTGTGTCATTTAAAATATGGTACACATAACATCTGTGTGTCATTTGTAATATCCTACACTTAACATCTGTGTGTCATTTATATCATATACTTAACATCTGTGTGTCATTTGTAATATGGGTACATATAACATCTGTGTGTCATTTGTAATATTATACACTTAACATCTGTGTGTTATTTGCAATATGGTACATATAACATCTGTGTGTCATTTGTAATATGGTACATGTAACATCTGTGTGTCATTTGTAATATCAAACAACATCTGTGTGTCATTTGTAATATCAAACGATGTCTGTGTGTCATTTTTTTTATTACACAGGTCAGATCTGTTCATTTGTAACTGTATAAAATCTGTCTCATTTCTGATTGTCAAATCTGTTGCCTGTAATTCTAGAAATAAAAATGCTCTCATTTATAATTCAACATGTCACATTAAGTGTACAGAACAAATGTAAGTCAGTTGTTAGTGTATATGTCAGATTTTCATTTGTAATTGTACATTTCAAATTCACATCAGTTGCAATTTTACATGTCAGATCTCATGTCAAATAAGTAATTGAACAAACAAAAACAAAAAAGAAAAAAAAACATTTGTACATAGTCACTGAAATAGTATTGTTGTGCTGCAAGATTGTTTTATAGCATATTAAAGTAGATGTTGAAAATATTTTCATTTTGTAACCTCTTATTAAGCATTCTTGATGTGTGTATATGTATAAATCTTGCTCATATGGTATATGTGTCTGCATCATTGTGTTTATTTGATATTTCTCTATATACATACATAACATCTTGCTCATATGGTATATGTGCGTACATCAACTTGTTCATATATGTGCAGCATAACATCTTGTTCATCTAGTATTACATGTATCATTTTGCAAACATTTTGTACACTATCATTTGTAATTTGTCATTATTGCTTTCAAATTACTGTTGTCTGACACACATACACTGGGTTAGTGTTTCTGGTTTATTTGTGAGAGTGTGCGTGCGTGCGTGCGTGTGCCTGCGGGCATGTGTATATCTGTGTGCGTAAGTGAGTAAGTGCGTTTTTGTGTGTGTATTTAGAAACTCAACTGCTATTTTATTCTATCTACCTACCTGTTCATCTATACATGCACGCATCCATTCATTTAAAATCTATCCTTCGATACAATTACCCATCCATAAATTTTACGTCCTTCCAAACATTTGTGCATCTGTCCATTCATACATACATCAGTCCTTACTTGCATCCGCCTATCCATCCAAACACCCATCCTTTAATTTACCTATTCATCCATAAATGCTTCCATTTATTAGTCCAGCGGTCCTTACATTTATCTACTCATTCATCTTTATTCTTTTCTTGTTATCTCACTGACACCAAGTTGTAGCCCAGTGTGGTGGTTTTCTGTATTTGTCCTGTTCTCGGGTGATGGATTTGTTCATCTTTTTGCAGGTTTTAGCTACACCATTTATACTTGTTTCTTGGCCATCCCCTCGTCCCCTCCCAGATGTTCTGCTGTGAAAAGTCTCATATGCAGTTTAATCTGGCTTCATTCTCACTAGATGGCCGAATCTTTTCATTGTTTGTCTGTCACTGTAATCCAGACATGGTCTTATTCCAACTTTCCCTCTAATGCTGGTACAGTCGAGTCCACTTGAGTCGAACTCGGATAAGACGAACTTCGGTTAAGTCCACATGACAAGCTTAGTCCCGGCAATTTTCTCTATTGTGTGTGCTGTCTGGATAAGTAGAAATCCTGATAAGTGGATGCATTTTCTTAGGTCCCTGAGACTTCTACTTATCCAGACTCGACTGTATTCCTGACCCTGTCTCGTATATTGTTGTTAGTGACCTTGTAGAGACAGCGCATTTCATATGTAGTTGTCTTCTGTTCTAGTGCCCTATACACTGTCAATGTTTTGCACTGATAGCACAAAGAAGCGATGAAGATGATATTATTCATTCGCTGTTTTGCTGGAAGGGAGACATTTTGGTGTCTAAGCAGTGGGGCTAACTGGTGGGTGACAGCATTTGCCTTATGTACTCTGGCTTCTACCTCTCTATTGAGCCGCCTGCCGTCGTCCTTAAGTATGCTTCCTAGATATTTCAATTCTCGTACTTGTTTGATTGTAGTACTGTTAAACATAAACTTTCATGATATTTTGTTTCCTGCCTATTCTCATTACCTCAGTTTTGGTAGTGTTTATTCTTATATCATACATTGTGTAGGTTTGATGTAAGGTGTCAATATAGTGTAAATTCTGTTTTTAGTAATTTATTAGACACTGATCATCCGCAAATATACGTTCTTTGATTTCTTCGGTGTATGTTTTTTCCTTTCTGTGTAATTCTGTCAGTATAAGTAATGAATAGATGACACATCCCTGACACCTGATGAGATGGGAAACCACTCAGGCAGTCTTTTTGTTATTCTCATTGTGCACTGACGATCTTGATAAACAGCCATGATGTTACCCAACAGTTGAAGTTGAATACCATAATCTTCTAGATCTGTCCACCTACTGACTCGATCAAAGGCCTTATACATATGAGGTGTTGACTTTTATCATATTTGCTTGCATATCTGCCTTAAAGAATAAAAATATTGCATCTGTAGAGCTCTTTCCTTTCTTGAAACCGAACTGTCTCTTACTAAACTGGAGCTCTTCCCTTTCCTGAAACCGAACTGTCTCTTACTAAACTGGGATTCTAGTACTGGTTAAACTCTAAATTTTAAAAATTTTGGTATGGTACTTCATCCGGTGTTTCACAGTTCAACAACTCACTGAAATATTCTTTGCATATGTTTTTTCATATCCTGATTGCTGATGAGTGGTTTCTCATTCTTGCTGTTCATAATAATAGGTAAATGACATTTCCCAGGTGTATTGGGCATATACTGTGTCACTAATCAGCTTACCTCCCGCCTCAAGCTGGGCAGCTCCCAGCCAATAAGGTGCTGATACGCCACAGCTTGTTTGCTTCAATGGATGCTTGGGGCTAGGACAAAATCCGAAACACAGGCTGTAAAAACCAAGGCACCAGGTAATAAAAAGAAATCTAATTTCAGGCTTCGGCTTGCAACATGGAATATTAGGATTATGTGTCCAGGGCATTCCAGTAACCTCAAAAACATTAGTGACGTGAGAAAAAAGGCTGTCATTGATGCCGAACTTAACCGGTGTGGCATAGATCAGTGCTGCCAATGGGTTTTTTTTTTTGTTTTTTTTTAAAAACCCAGCTTAGCTGTACAAAAACCCAAGCAATAAATAGGGGAAAAAAACCCAGATTGTTAAAATATACAAAATTTATTTTTACGAAACGAAACATTTACCACTTTTATATAAGGATATATTTTTTTTTTAAACCCCAGATTCCCCCCAAGCGTCAAATAAAAACCCAGATCTGGGGGGAGGGGGGGACCAGCATTGGTAGCCCTGGCATTTCTCTCTCTCTCTCTCTCTCTCTCTCTCTCTCTCTCTCTCTCTCTCTCTCTCTCTCTCTCTCTCTCTCTCTCTCTCTCTCTCTCTCTCTCTCTCTCTCTCTCTCTCTCTCTCTCTCTCTCTCTCTCTCTCTCTCTCTCGTCTCTCTCTCTCTCTCTCTCTCTCTCTCTCTCTCTCTCTCTCTCTCTCTCTCTCTCTCTCTCTCTCTCTCTCTCTCTCTCTCTCTCTCTCTCTCTCTCTCTCTCTCTCTCTCTCTCTCTCTCTCTCTCTCTCTCTCTCTCTCTCTCTCTCTCTCTCTCTCTCTCTCTCTCTCTCTCTCTCTCTCTCTCTCTCTCTCTCTCTCTCTCTCTCTCTCTCTCTCTCTCTCTCTCTCTCTCTCTCTCTCTCTCTCTCTCTCTCTCTCTCTCTCTCTCTCTCTCTCTCTCTCTCTCTCTCTCTCTCTCTCTCTCTCTCTCTCTCTCTCTCTCTCTCTCTCTCTCTCTCTCTCTCTCTCTCTCTCTCTCTCTCTCTCTCTACTCTCCTCTCTCTCTCTCTCTCTCTCTCTCTCTCTCTCTCTCTCTCTCTCCTCTCTCTCTCTCTCTCTCTCTCTCTCTCTCTCTCTCTCTCTCTCTCTCTCTCTCTCTCTCTCTCTCTCTCTCTCTCTCTCTCTCTCTCTCTCTCTCTCTCTCTCTCAATATATAATCAATATGTGATGCTTGACTTGAGTTGTTCCATCTATACCATCTTAATATCTAACTTCTTCAATATTAATAAAAGGTGTTACTGATAATCATGTTCTGCACGTAGATTCAGCAGTTGTTTTCCTTTACAATTATATTTTGTATTGCTGAAAGGTCCCGGGCATATCTATTCAGCAGTTTATCTATTCCGTACATGCATGCAGCATCCATCCATCCATATATGGATCCACACACAGGTCCATACATGCACTAAGCTATAAAAGATTGCATGCATCCATTCATACACATATCCATTTACAAAAGCATGTATTTGTCCCTTCATACATGCACCCATCTATAAAAGCATGCATCCATTCCTACATGCACCCATCTACAAAAGCATGCAAGCATTAATTTATACATGCATTCACCTAAAATAATCACCCATCTACAAAAGCATTCAGGCATCTAAAAAGCATATATCAATTCATGAATGCACCCATCGACAAGAGAATTCAGGCATTTATTTATATATGCACCCATCTTCAAAAGCATGAATGCACCCATCTACAAAGCATGTATCCATTCATACATGCACCCATTTACAAAAGCATTCAGGTATTCATTCATTCATGCACCTATCTTCAAAAGCATGCAGTCATCCATTCATACATACACACATCTACAAAAGCATGCATTCATTCATACATGCACCCATCTATAAAAGCGTGCATCCATTCCTACATGCACCCATCTATAAGAGAATGCATCCATTCCTACATGCACCCATCTATAAAAGCATGCATCCATTCCTACATGCCCCCATCTACGAAAGCATGTATCCATTCATAAATGCACCCATTTACAAAAGCATTCAGGTATACATTCCTACATGCACCCATCTTCAAAAGCATGCAGACATCCATTCATACATACACCTATCTACAAAAGCCTGCATTCGTTCATACATGCACCCATCTACAAAAGCCTGCATTCATTCATACATGCACCCATCAACAAAAGCGTGCATTCATTCATACATGCGCTCATCAACAAAAGCATGCAGGAAGCCATTCATACATGCACCTGTCTACTAAAACATGCAGGCATCCATTCATACATGCACCTGTCTACTAAAACATGCAGGCATCCATTCATACATGCACCTGTCTACTAAAACATGCAGGCATCCATTCATACATGCACCTATTAACAAAAACATGCAGGCATCCATTCATACATGCACCAATCAACAAAAGCCTGCATTCATTCATACATGCACCTGTCTACTAAAACTTGCAGGCATCAATTCATACATACACCCATCAACAAAAGCCTGCATTCATTCATACATGCACCTGTCTACTAAAACATGCAGGCATTCATTCATACATGCACCTGTCTACTAAAACATGCAGGCATCCCTTCATACATACACCTATCAACAAAAGCCTGCATCCATTCATACATGCACCTGTCTACTAAAACATGCAGGCATCCATTCATACATGCACCTGTCTACTAAAACATGCAGGCATCCATTCATACATGCACCTGTCTACTAAAACATGCAGGCATCCCTTCATACATACACCTATCAACAAAAGCCTGCATCCATTCATACATGCACCTGTCTACTAAAACATGCAGGCATCCATTCATACATGTACCTGTCTACTAAAACATGCAGGCATCCATTCATACATGCACCTGTTTACTAAAACATGCCGGCATCCATTCATACATGCACCTGTCGACTAAAACATGCAGGCATCCATTCATACATGCACCTGTCTACTAAAACATGCAGGCATCATTTCATACATGCACCTGTTTACTAAAACATGCAGGCATCCATTCATACATGCACCTGTCTACTAAAACATGCATGCATCCATTCATACATGCACCTGTCTACTAAAACATGCAGGCATCCGTTCATACATGTATCAAAGCATTGATAAATCTTACCACTCCAACCAGGACTCAGTTCTTCTATTTATACATGCATCTACCTATGTATCATTGCAAACATGCATTTATCCATACATAAATCCACATTCATAAATTCATCCATACATAAATCCACATATTCATAGATTCATCCATACATAAATCCACCTAGATACTCATAAATTCATCCATACATAAATCCACCTAGATATTCATAAATTCATCCATATATGAATACACACATCTGTCCATCTACCTATTCATCCATGCATTAATACATCCATCTATTCATCTATGTATGAATACATCCATCTATTCATCCATGTATGAATACACCAATCTGTTCATCTACCTATTCATCCATGCATGAATTCATCCATCTGGTCATCTGCCTATTCATCCATGCATGAATACACCCATCTGTCCATATACTATTCATCCATGCATGAATACACCCATCTGTTCATCTACCTATTCATCCATGCATGAATACACCCATCTGTTCATCTACATATTCATCCATGCATGAATTACATCCATCTGTTCATGTTCATCATCTACACCCATCTGCTTATTCATTCCTCCATGCATGAATACACACCCATCTGTTCATCTACTATTCATCCATGCATGAATACACCCATCTGTCCATCTACTATTCATCCATGCATGAATACACCCATCTGTTCATCTACCTATTCATCCATGCATGAATACACCCATCTGTTCATCTACTATTCATCCATGCATGAATACACCCATCTGTCCATCTACTATTCATCCATGCATGAATACACCCATCTGTTCATCTACATATTCATCCATGCATGAATACACCCATCTGTCCATATACTATTCATCCATGCATGAATACACCCATCTGTTCATCTACCTATTCATCCATGCATGAATACACCCATCTGTTCATCTACATATTCATCCATGCATGAATACACCCATCTGTTCATCTACCTATTCATCCATGCATGAATACACCCATCTGTTCATCTACCTATTCATCATGCATGAATACACCCATCTGTTCCATCTACTATTCATCCATGCATGAATACACCCATCTGTCCATCTACTATTCATCCATGCATGAATACACCCATCTGTCCATCTACCTATTCATCCATGCATGAATACACCCATCTGTTCATCTACCTATTCATCCATGCATGAATACACCCATCTGTTCATCTACTATTCATCCATGCATGAATACACCCATCTGTCCATCTACTATTCATCCATGCATGAATACACCCATCTGTTCATCTACCTATTCATCCATGCATGAATACACCCATCTGTTCATCTACATATTCATCCATGCATGAATACACCCATCTGTTTCATCTACCATATTTCATCCATGCATGAATACACCCATCTGTTCATCTACATATTCATCCATGCATGAATACACCCATCTGTTCATGTTTCATCCATGCATGAATACGCCCATATCTACCTATTCATCCATGCATGAATACATCCATCTGTTCATCTACCTATTCATCCATGCATGAATACACCCATCTGTTCATCTACCTATTCATCCATGCATGAATACACCCATCTGTTCATCTACATATTCATCCATGCATGAATACGCCCATCTGTTCATCTACCTATTCATCCATGCATGAATACATCCATCTGTTCATCTACCTATTCATCCATGCATGAATACACCCATCTGTCCATCTACTATTCATCCATGCATGAATACACCCATCTGTCCATCTACTATTCATCCATGCATGAATACACCCATCTGTTCATCTACCTATTCATCCATGCATGAATACACCCATCTGTCCATCTACTATTCATCCATGCATGAATACACCCATCTGTCCATCTACTATTCATCCATGCATGAATACACCCATCTGTCCATCTACTATTCATCCATGCATGAATACATCCATCTGTCCATCTACTATTCATCCATGCTAAAAATACATCCATCTGTCCATCTACTATTCATCCATACATAAATACACCCATCTGTTCGTCTACTATTCATCCATGCATAAATACACCCATCTGTTTATCTACCTATTCATCCATGCATGAATACACCCATATGTCCATCTATTATTCATCCAGTCAGGAATACACCCATCTGTCCATCTACATATTCATCCATGCATGAATACACCCATCTGTTTATCTACCTATTCATCCATGCATGAATACACCCATCTGTCCATCTACTATTCATCCATGCATGAATACACACATCTGTTCATTTACCTATTTATCCATGCATAAATACACCCATCTGTCAATCTACTATTCACCCATGCATGAATACACCCATCTGTCCATCTACCTATTCATCCATGCATGAATACACACATCTGTTCATTTACCTATTTATCCATGCATGAATACACCCATCTGTCAATCTACTATTCACCCATGCATGAATACACCCATCTGTCCATCTACCTATTCATCCATGCATGATAACATCCATCTGTTCATCTACTATTCATCCATGCATGAATACACCCATCTGTTCATCTACCTATTTATCCATGCATGAATACATCCATCTGTTCATCTACCTATTCATCCATGCATGAATACACCCATCTGTTCATCTACTATTCATCCATGCATGAATACATCTATCTGTTCATCTACCTATTCATCCATGCATGAATACACCCATCTGTTCATCTACATATTCATCCATACATAAATACATCCATCTGTCCATCTCTATTGGACCACAACTGCTGACCAAGTTTGCCTACATTTGCTGTTCAGTGGATGTGGACTTTGCCAGGCAGCATTAGTTTTCAGTCTAGAGCCCTGCATGTTCTTTGACTGGGTTGAGTTGAGACAAGACTGCAAATGTGGTCAACTTATCATAATTGTCACTTTCAAATTTTTTTTTTTCTGTGTCAGTAATATAGTCCTCTAACTCTGTGTTTCCCATTTAGTGGTTCTTGGAACAAATTTACAAAATACCCTGGACTTAAGAAAAGCAACCAGTTTTTTTTTATTTTTTTTTTAAGGTTAATATTTATAAATTATCACCTTTTCAGTAAGACTATTAAAAAGTATGCGAGACTGAAAATAAGAGAAGTTTTCACTCTTGTGCCCCACAAGGACATCACACAAGCGATAGACAACCGGTGACACAAAGTGCCAACATGTGGATAAGGATCACCCGTGGAGAGGTCCCAGAAACACCTTACAGCCGTAAGGCCATATTTATGGCCTAGCTATATTCAGGGCCCCCGAAAGAAGCCAGGGTGGGGCTTCAAAAAAAAAACGAAAAATTGCATCATACATGGTGATGACTTTTGATAGAAGTTCTCACATTTTTAGCCAACTGGAAACCACAGCTTCACCTCGTGGACAAGGGATTTTAACCACAGCTGCACCTCACGGACAGCGGATTTTAACCACAGCAGCACCTCACGGACAGAGGATTTTAACCACAGCTGCACCTCATGGACAAGGGATTTTAACCACAGCTGCACCTCACGGACAGCGGATTTTAACCACAGCTTCACCTCACGGACACGGGATTTTAACCACAGCTGCACCTCACGGACACGGGATTTTAACCACAGCTGCACCTCACGGACACGGGATTTTAACCACAGCTGCACCTCACGGACACGGGATTTTAACCACAGTTGCACCTCATGGACAACGCATTTTAACCACAGCTGCACCTCACGGGCAACGGATTTCAATCACAGCTGCACCTCATGGACAAGGGATTTCAATCACATCTGCACCTCATGGAAAACGGATTTCAATCACAGCTGCACCTCACGGACAACGGATTTTAATCTGTCATAGCCCTGTGGGACAGAGTATAGACAATTCGACATGTAACTTCATGTTTGTGTTTGATGGACCAAAAAGTGCACCAGCCGTCAGCCAGTTGATTTGACGATATGGGGAAAACCCGAGATGGCTTGAACACTGATGCAACGTACATGTTTGACCCAAAGCTGAACGGGGAGAGGAGGAGAGTGGTTAGAATAAACGTGTGATGCTGAAGACATTTAGAGACGTGATTGTGTTTTGTTAGGAATTGAAAGATAGGCTGTGTTAGAGTTGTCGTCATATGTGTTGGTTAGTTGTTGGTATTCCTCGTGTGCTTATAGTATGCTAAGACAGTTGTGTTGGGGTTGTATCGTGCTTAGGTAGGTGTTCTTGTCTCTGGGTTATTATTAAATATTAGGGGTTAGCTACGTTTTGTGCTGGCGGTGACATTGCCCGCTAAGACTTGAACCACTCACCCTGCGTGTGCCACTGAGTCTCGCATGGCGAAGATCGTAGCCTAGTTAGCGCAGCACTACAGGAGGTGGAATCCTGTCCTCTGGTACATCCATGGAAATGGCTCGGGGTGGGTAAGTAAATATTATTGCTGCCACTGCGGGAGTTTCGGATAAGGGACTGTCAATAACTGTGGAAGTTGCTTTAGGTTTAATGTTCTTTGTTCATTAAAGATTATGTGTGTGCTCCATAGGTGTGTGTTTTGAGTGTGTTCTGGTTTAGTGTGTCTGTCACAGGGCCGTACAACGAGCCCTAGTTAGGTAATATAGTTTCCAGGTCCTTGACACAATCACAGCTGCACCTCATGGACAAGGGATTTCAATCACAGCTGCACCTCATGGACAAGGGATTTCAATCACAGCTGCACCTCATGGACAACGGATTTAAACCACGGCTGCACCTCATGGACAAGGGATTTCAGAAATGCCAACTACCCATTTAAAGTCAAGCGCAGAAGAAGAGGCTTATGTAGCAGTTACTTCAGAACAGGAACTGAAAGCAAAGCATCCCCATGCCAACTGAGGTTTTGGATAATAATGTTGCAGACAATTGGTGACTGTCTGCACCTGCCAGGCGCAGGTCTAGTAGGTCATGACCCTCGGTGGGTTCCGGTGTCCCATTGTGGGTGGAGGGGGGCAAGAGCAGACCCACTGCCTCCCTAAAAAAAGCATGTCATGAGACAAAAGGATTTCTTTGAAGTCGGACTGCATCTACCTGAGAGGCAAGGAACGACTAGTCTGCATACAAATAACATGAAAAGCTATAAAACTGAATGAAAAGAAGATCAGCGAGCTTCACAATATGACAAACATAAATGGAAAGTTAATGCTGCCGCGACAACTGGTTTCAGGGCACCGTCCAGCACACCTAAAAGATGTCTGAACCTGTCAGCCAGTCGTGGACCCGTTTCACTGATGTATGTCCTGCTACATCTCTTGCAGATGATGTAAATGACATTGCAGCTCATGCAGTAAAATGCCTCACACATGTGGAAGGAGGCATTCTGGAATTCCAGACTTTTCCGCTGAACCACATATGGACAAGTCTTGCATACAAATAAGCCACATATACAGAACGGATGTGCGTGCAAAACTCAGTTTCTGCAACAAGACTCAAGTCCAGAAGTGGGTTTCTGCAACAAGACTCAAGTCCAGAAGTGGGTTTCTGCAACAAGATTTAAGTCCAGAAGTGGGTTTCTGCAACAAGACTTAAGTCCAGAAGTGGGTTTCTGGAACAAGACAAGTCCAGAAGTGGGTTTCTGCAACAAGACTTGTCCAGAAGTGGGTTTCTGCAACAAGACTTGTCCAGAAGTGGGTTTCTGCAACAAGACTTAAGTCCAGAAGTGGGTTTCTGCAACAAGACTAAAGTCCAGAAGTGGGTTTCTGGAACAAGACAAGTCCAGAAGTGGGTTTCTGCAACAAGACGCAAGTCCAGAAGTGAACAAACAATCAGAACTTTCTGCCGGAGTTTACTGGCACAGAAGAAAAGAATGCCAGGTGCCGTTTTTCAGCTTGTAACATTTTTATCATTTCGTCATAGTGCAATACTGTTACTTCAATCGATATTTTATGACTTTAAATGAGTCTGTGTCGAACGAGTCAACTCAGGAGATTTAGCTGTAACTCTTGGCTTGATATGGTTTTAACTCCTTGTAGTCCATCAATTTGTTTTACTAACTCTTTAAATATCAAGCCACTGGCCATGCATATCTTGTCACTCCAAAGACAACATACAGCTCTTGGTTTTCTTTTACAGAACATTACTACATTCACTCAACTGTTCCTTTCCTGTTATTTTAAGTTCCCAGTGTTTTCTGCCTCTTGCGGAGCTTTGTTTGTCTTTCATCTTATAGTGTCTCTTTGTTTTCTGTCTTATAGTGTCTCTTTGTCTTCTGTCTTATAGTGTCTCTTGTGGAGCTTATTTTGTCTTCCGTCTAAGTCAGTCTTAGTCTCTTGTGGAGCTTTGTCTTTTGTCTAAGTCAGTCTTAGTCTCTTGTGGAGCTTAGTTTCTCTTTTGTCTAAGTCCGTCTTAGTCTCTTGTGGAGCTTAGTTTGTCTTCCGTCTAAGTCAGTCTTAGTCTCTTGTGGAGCTTAGTTTGTCTGCCGTCTAAGTCAGTCTTAGTCTCTTGTGGAGCTTAGTTTGTCTTCCGTCTAAGTCAGTCTTAGTCTCTTGTGGAGCTTAGTTTGTCTTTTGTCTCAGTGTCTCTTGAGGAGCTTTGTCTTTTGTCTCATAGTGTCTCTTGTGGAGCTTAGTTTGGCTTTTGTCTCACAGTGTCTCTTGTGGAGCTAAATGTGTATTCCATCTTATAGTCTCTTAGTTTGTCTTATGGTGTTTCTTTGTCTTCCGTCTTATAGTGTCTCTATTTGGAGATTAGTTTGTCTTCAATCTTAAAGTGTCTCTTGGTTTGTCTTCCATCTTATAATGTCTCTTGTCTAGCTTAAATTGTCTTCCATCTTATAATGTCTCTTGTCTAGCTTAAATTGTCTTCCATCTTATGTCTCTTGTGGAGCTCTGTCTTTCATCTTATAGTGTCTCTTAGTTTGTCTTCAGTCTTATAGTGTCTCTTGTGGAGCTTAATTTGTTTTCTGTCTCACAGTGTAGCATATATTGTCTCTTGTGGAGCTTAGTTTGTCTTGTCTTACAGTCTTTTGTGAAGCTTAGTTTGTCTTTTGTCTTAATGTCTCTCGTGGAGCTTTGTCTTCTTAAAGTGTCTCTTACGGAGCTTAGTTTGTCTTTTGTCTAAGTCAGTCTTAGTCTCTTGTGGAGCTTAGTTTGTCTTTAGTCCAAGTCAGTCTTAGTCTCTTGTGGAGCTTAGTTTGTCTTTTGTCTAAGTCAGTCTTAGTCTCTTGTGGAGCTTTGTCTTCCGTCTAAGTCAGTCTTAGTCTCTTGCTCATAGTGTCTCTTGTGGAGCTTATTTTGTTTTTAATCATATAGTGTCTCTTAGTTTGTCTTCTGTCTTATGGTGTTTCTTTGTCTTCCGTCTTATAGTATCTCTATTTGGAGATTAGTTTGTCTTCCATCTTAAAGTGTCTCTTGGTTTGTCTTCCATCTTATAATGTCTCTTGTCTAGCTTAGTTTGTCTTCCATCTTATAGTGTCTCTTGGTTTGTCTTCCATCTTATAGTCTCTGTCTTTCATCTTATAATGTCTCTTGTCTAACTTAGTTTGTCTTCCATCTTATGTCTCTTGTGGAGCTTTGTCTTTCATCTTATAGTGTCTCTTAGTATGTCTTCAGTCTTATAGTGTCTCTTGTGGAGCTTAATTTGTTTTCTGTCTCATAGTGTAGCATATATTGTCTCTTGTGGAGCTTAGTTTGTCTTGTCTTACAGTCTTTTGTGAAGCTTAGTTTGTCTTTTGTCTTAATGTCTCTCGTGGAGCTTTGTCTTCTTAAAGTGTCTCTTACGGAGCTTTGTCTTTTGTCTTAATGTCTCTCGTGGAGCTTTGTCTTCTTAAAATGTCTCTTACGGAGCTTAGTTTGTCTTTCTTAAAGTGTCTCTTATGTAGCTTTGACTTGTTATAGTTTGTCGCCTGTGGAGTTCAGTTTTTTTATGTCTTAGTGTCTCTTACTTTGTCTTCTGTCTTATGGTGTCTCTTGTGTAACTTTGTCTTCTATGATAGTAATGTCTTTTGTGGAGCTTTGTCTTTTGCATTACAGTATGGTGTAGAGTTTAGTCGTTCTGTCTTAGTGTCTATTACTTTGTCTTCAGTCATATAGTGTCTCTTGTGTAACTTTGTCTTCAGTCATATAGTGTCTCTTGTGTAACTTTGTCTTCAGTCATATAGTGTCTCTTGTGTAACTTTGTCTTCAGTCATATAGTGTCTCTTGTGTAACTTTGTCTTCAGTCATATAGTGTCTCTTGTGTAACTTTGTCTTCAGTCATATAGTGTCTCTTGTGTAACTTTGTCTTCAGTCATATAGTGTCTCTTGTGTAACTTTGTCTTCAGTCATATAGTGTCTCTTGTGTAACTTTGTCTTCAGTCATATAGTCTCCTGTGGAGCTTTGTCATGTCTTAGTGTTTCTTGTGGAGTTAAGTTCTTTTGTCTCAACATCTCCTGTAGAGCTTACTGTCTTCTGTCTTACGGAGTCTCTTGTGAAGCTTTGTCTTATAGCATCTCTTGTGGAGCTTAGTTTGTCTAATATTGTCTCTTGTGGAGCTTACTTTGTCTTCTGTCTAATAGTTTCTCTTAGTTCTTCGTCAGTCTTATAGGTCTCTTGCGGAGCTTAGTTTGTCTTCTATCTCGTTGTGTTTCTTGTGTAGCATAGTTTGTCTTCTTTGTTAGTGTTTTGTGGAACTTTGTCTTCGGTTTTATAGTGCTTCTTGTGTAGCATAGTTTGTCTTCTTTGTTAGTGTTTTGTGGAACTTTGTCTTCGGTTTTATAGTGCTTCTTGTGTAGCATAGTTTGTCTTCTTTGTTAGTGTTTTGTGGAACTTTGTCTTCGGTTTTATAGTGCTTCTTGTGTAGCGTAGTTTTGTCTTCTTTGTTAGTGTTTTTTGGAACTTTGTCTTCGGTTTTATAGTGCTTCTTGTGTAGCAAGTTTGTCTTCTTCGGTTTTTGTGGGAACTAGTGCTTCTTGTGTAGCGTAGTTTTGTCTTCTTTGTTAGTGTTTTTTGGAACTTTGTCTTCGGTTTTATAGTGCTTCTTGTGTAGCATAGTTTGTCTTCTTTGTTAGTGTTTTGTGGAACTTTGTCTTCTGTCTTACAGTGTTTCTTGTTCAGCTTTGTTTAACTCGGTCTTGTATTTTCTAAATCTTAACTTTTCCTCTTTTCTTATTGTGTTTCTTGTGGAGCTTAGTTTGTCTTGTCTTATAGTTTCTCTTATAGAGCTTCGTTTGTCTTTTGTCTTATAGTGTCTCTTTGTCTTCCATCTCACAGTGTCTCTTGTGGAGCTTAGTTTGTCTTGTCTTATAGTGTCTCTGTCTTCTGTCTCATAGAATCTCTTGAGAAGCTTAGTTTGTCTTGTCTTATAGTGTCTCTTTGTCTTCTGTCTTATAGAATCTCTTATGGAGCTTAGTTTGTCTTCTGTCTTGTAGTGTCTCTTGTGGAGCTTTGTCTTCTGTCTTATAGTGTCTCTTGTGGAGCTTAGTTCTTTTTCTGTCTTATAGTGTCTCTTGGTTTGTCTTCCATCCTATAGTGTCTCTTGTGGAGCTTAGTTTGTCTTCTGTCATAGTGTCTGACTCTGTCTTATAGTGTCTCTTATAGAGCTTAGTTTCTCTTCTGCCTTATATTGTCTCTAATAGAGCTTAGTTTGTCTTATAGTGTCTCTTATAGAGCTTTGTCTTCTGTCTTATATTGTCTCTTATAAATTAATCAAGTAACATAAAGTATTGTGATCGACACTCATAGAAAGAAGTAGAAAGATAGAAGAACACACTAGACTACATAAAAATCGAAAGCTATAGTTACCGTGTCGGGAATTGAACCTGTCACCTCCAGACGGTGTCTGCGCCTCGCCATAAATACAAGTGCACTAAGATACATGGTCAACTAGGCACACCCCCCCCCCCCCCCCCCCCAAGTGTCTTATTGGCCATGTCTATCGTACAGCTTAAATTCAACAACTATGGAATACGGACAGAATTCATTTCAACCCATTGAAATGGCACCATAGGTTACAGAAATTTATATTAACGAAGCAAATGTCGAATAACAATCACAGCAACAATTTACGAACACAGTAAGACCTTATTGCTTTGTCTAGAATACACAAACATTTAAGAAAGGTATTTGATTGGTAGGTTCCGGTGTGTATACGTCATTCCTATAAATAAACAGAGGAGGGAACCTTTCAAGGCCCTTAAATATTATGAATTAAATCAAGTAACAGAAAGTATTGTGATCGGCACTCATAGAAAGAAGTAGAAAGCTAGAAGAACACACTAGACAACATAAAAATCAAAAGCCTCCTATTGTCTCTTATAGAGCTTAGTTTGTCTTCTGTCTTATAGTCTCTTTGTTTTCCATACCATAGTGTTTCTTGTGGAGTTTAGTTCTTCTGTCTTTTAATGTTTCTTGTGGAGCTTAGTTTGTCTTCCATCCTATAGTGTTTCTTGTGGAGCTTAGTTTAACTCAGTCTTGTATCTTCTACAGCTTAGTTAACTCTTCCTCTTTTCTTATAGTGTCTCTTGTGGAGGTTGCCTAAAAGGTTGCCTGCTAAATGCTGAGAACATAGTCTAAAGCCATGTGGATGTGGAAAGCAAGGGGAAACTATCACACTATCCCACGTAACTTATCTTGGAAGTTAAATCTAGCCAAGATGTAACAGGACTGCATCTTTCCTGTAGCAACATAGAAATATTATGCGACTGGGCCATATAGGATCAAACCTGATGCAATGAAGATCCTTTATGAGAGAGCTGTAGAATTAATTTTTAGGGAAGTTTTACACAAATGGTACGGGAAAGGATGAACTGGTCAACTCGGTGTTGACTTTTCGCTAAAGTGGAGCTATTTGGGGGAGGAATGGATACCCTTTCACAGAATTTTTTTTTTAACATGTAACACACATATCCCACAGAGACGCATTTCCAATAGACGTAGATCACATAGACACACTGCCCACAGAGACAATCACACTGCCCATAACGATACAGACCACATAAACACACTGCTAATAGACACAAATCAAAAAGAAAATCCCCAGAGAAACAAACATCACATACACACTCTCTACAGAAACATTGCCCATATAGAGCAAACAGAAATATTGCTCACATAGACACAACAGACACTGTGCATAGAAAAAAAAAACTGCCTACAGAGTGACAGATGGCACAGACACTTTGCCCAGAGACACAAATCACACACAGGGACATAGACCACATAGAAACATTGCCCATAGAGACACAGATCACACAGAAATATTGCCTATAGAGAAATAGACCACACAGAAACATTGTCCATAGAGACAGATCCCATAGAAACATTGTCCAGACACATTACCACTTAAAAACATTTTTCATAGAGACCAGACTAGACAGAAACAATGCCCATAGAGACAGGGACCACACAGAAACAATGCCAACAGACCACATAGATTTCCCACAGACCATATAGAAACATTACCCACAGACCACATAGAAACACTACCCACAGACAATACAGAAACATTGACCACAGACCACATAGAAACATTGCCCACAGACCACATAGAAACACTGCCCACGGACCACACAGAAACATTGTCCATAGAGACACATACCACACAGAAACATTGTCCATAGAAACACATACCACATAGAAACATTTCCATAGACCACAAAGGAACATGGCCACAGAGACACACATCATATAGACAGATTGCCCATAGAAACACAGATCACACTGCCCACTGAGATATGAAGTAGACACCACATAACACAGACACATTGCCCATAGAGAGACAGATGACAAGGATCACACACCACATAACACACACAAATTAGACAAAATTCACACTGCCCAAACAGACCACAGAGACATGCGTTCCAGACAGATCATCTGCTTGGAAGGAAGATATGTGAATCACAAATTTTATTCATCAAAAATGGCAGGGGGAAAAATTCTTCGACTGTATTTACACAAACGAGCCCAGTCTGTTTTTCCGTTCCCTCTAAGCATTATGCATATAAATTTACAATTTATTTAAACAAAAAACAAACAAAAAAACTTTGTCTTTCATAACTGACAAGGTGAACCCCAAGGTATTTTTTGTAAACGCTGGGAGAAGGGGGGGGGCATTACAAATTATTAAACACGGCCAGGCCCTTCCCTTTCAACCCATATTTATTCAAAGGGTAGCCCCAGTGGTACTCCTTATTTTTGAATTTGAATTCAAAAACTGGGAAGTGTTCAAGGGAACATGTAATCTACCACCTACCATCGTTTGGGTCTCCTCCCTGGGTGAACACCCCCCCCCCCCTCCCCCCCCCCCCCCTCCCCCGAGCAGATGTCATGGGGAGGGGGTACAAATTCCCGTATGGTCCTCCTTAACTGTCAGAAGTACTAGGCTCAGATGAACAAAGGAGTGAGACTTGTATCTCAAACATTGTCCAGCGCATTCTACCAGTAACAGCATGTGTTTCCAAACTATTTGACATAGTTCAAAGGTTTTAAAAGAAGAAAAAAAAGTTGGGGTTAAAAAAAAAATTCTGTCAAAAAGTATTCAAATGTTTCTTTGAGACATGAAACTGCACATGTCAAAGTAACCCCCACACACTGTAGGGTTAAAGTCTTGTGTGACATTTGACAGACCTGAGACAACTTTGACATTTGGCACCAACACTTGCCCCCCACATGTAAGTGTGACTCGGCCTTTGGTTCTCAAAGTGTGTGTGTTTTCTGTCGCCTACACACAAAGTTGGTCCACAAAAGTGGCTTGATTGTCCCCACCACATGTCTGTGACTTTGACACAACAGGTCTTGGATTCAGTTTATAGCTTGCTGTATCATCAGGACACCTGAGAGCACTCAAAGAGAACTTCAGACAAAGTGTTGGACACAGTCTGGTCCAAGATCTGTGACATAACCAGGTTGAGAAGCCGGTTCTGTTGCTGTACAAACAACTTATGATTGTCTGGAACCCGTGCCATGTGCAGCAGGATTGAGGCTGCCCGTCTCAGCATGTCTAGAGACGTGCCCATGACTTCTGGATTCACTTGCAGGACTTCGATCCCTTGCTGATTGGCTATAGTGAGTGCATTTTGTTCTGCGGTTTCTAGAAAGTCCACAAGCAGAGATACTGAAGCATGCTGCAAGGCCACAGCACGGGCTGCGCTAGATTCCCCGGCAACTAGTAAAGACAGCAGAACAATGGAGAATTCCCTGGTGATCTGGTGGTTTCGGTCCGCTAACAAGCGGACTAACACCCCGAAGAGTTCAAGAATTCTTTTGACAGGTGGTGTGGCTAATAAGAGGTCAACGTTGGTTTCGTGTATACACAGTTTGCACAGGGCTTCTAGAACGAGCCGTTGTGGTGACAGAACAGACCCGGCCGGAAGTGTTGGTAGTGGATCCTTGGCCACCGAAGCTGGGCAGATGACCCAGTGAAGGAGTCCTTCCAACAGCGGGAAGCAGATCTGCTCGGGAAAATCTGCCAGTTTCAGGTGGCCACATATGTTTGCCATGATGACTAATGCATTCTCTCGAAGCTGATCCAGGTAATCCCACCACCAGTGCTCATCGTCATACACCCTCGGCAGTTGCTCCCTGTCTTCCTCCTCCTCAACTTCAGAGGGCAGCTTCCTCGCTGGAGGTTTAACTGGGTGGATGTGGTGAAGCAACATCAGCCGGCCCAAAATCCTCATGGTTCCGGCGTGTTTACAGATGCGTTCCTCATTTCCCGGGATACAGGATAAAGAGCGTATGATATTCGATATGCACACACATCGACGGCCAAGCTCATCTTTGCTTTCTGGTGTGACGCACAGAGGAGGGTCATCCCTCTGAAAGGCTTCCTCCTCCAGGTGTTCGTCTTCCTTCAACATCTCTGCCACAATGCTAGCCGACAATTCCTCCGACTCTGAAGTGAAACTCTCATTTAACACTTGCGAAACATCCACACTGTTATTCCCACAGCTGTCATTCAAGACGCCATCTTTCTCCTTCCCCATACTCTCTTCCATCTCAATTACCTCTACTTTCATCTGATTCAAGAGACCATTTCTCTCTTTCCAGATACTGTCTTCAATCTTAATTACTTCCACCTGAATCTGCTTAGGCTCTTCACTACAAAAGCTATCCTTGAGGGTACTCACATGTACCTTCATGCTGATTCCAACATTGCTGTCCCCATTTACTGTGCTATTCACTGTCTCGCTGGTCGCCTCATCCGTCACGTCACCACCATCAACAGATTCTGCCCGGAGCACAGGTGGGGAACTGTTGCTGCAGTTGTCATCTGAATCACCTCCTTTACTGATATTCAATTCACAAGAATTGTTCATCTTGATTACATCAGATGCAGCTTTGGCAGACTCACAGCTCAAAACCGGTGAAAGTTTTGGTTCTTCAACATCTCCATTTTCTAAGAGTTTAGAATTAGCAGCAACAGGGGCATCCGTATCTGTGAACTCACCTTTTGTATTACCAATGAGACTCTGAAGCACCTCAACTCCCTGCCCCTTCTGTGCCTCCATCTTTTGGACCCTTTTCTTCTTTTCCTTCACTGAATCTTTAGAACAAGACTTTGATCTTTCATCAGCTTCAGCACACACCTCTTCAGCAGCTGACTTACTGATATGCAGTACCTCAGGCTGTGCTGAATCAATACAAGCAGATTTCTCTTCCCCACACACACCTACACAACTATCCATGGAATTATTTTCCCCCGAGCTGGAACCTTCTCTAAGTGACCCCTTAGGCTGCAACTCACTTTTCCTCTCACTACTCCCCTCCACACATCCAGTATTTGAAACAAAAGATATGTCACACGTCGCACACTGTGCAACTTCCATATCTTCTTTAAATTGTGCTGAACAGTGCTTACTCTCACCACAAGAAGCTAACACACTGCCACTTGGACAATTCTTCTTTCCCTTCTCACAATTAGGACTACAACTGTTATTACTATCATCATCTTTTCTAGTCCTTTTCCTCCGGAATCTCCCTGCCAGAAATGTATTGGTGCTTGAACTCTCAAGATGAGTCAGTATATGTTTAGTTATGTCCCCACAGCCTGTCGCCCAACTGTGAGACTTCAAATGGAAATTACAGAACACATCCCAATCCTTCGAATCCAACACTGAACTGTCCACAGGGTTGGCATCAATTTTCACTGGCAACCCCTTTCTGGACACCATTGTATAATTGGAGCCGGATAAAAAGAAACTGGTTGGCTTTCTCTCATCAATGACCTCATCATTTAACTCTTCTTTCTGGAATCTGGGTGTCATCGTTAACGAGAGAGGATTGAGGTTGTCATCATGTGATATGTTTTTACGGGCAAGACCTTCCTCCAGATCTTCAAACTCTGAGAACATCTGCATGAGGCAGTGACGGAGGTGATCGGTCAGGACCTCCAAAAGGCCAGGTAGTTTGTTGAGACCGAAGTAGCCCACTGTTGTGTCGTCATACAACAGGATGTTCAGTGTGTCCAGAGCCCAAGTGCTCTCAGCCAGGAGTCCACTCTTTAGTGCCATCATCAGTCGCCATGATTCAAAGGGTGCTGTGGGGCAAACACAACAAGAATAGTTAACACATCATCATGCGTACTGCTTGCTATCATCATGCACAAAACTAGCAATCGTAAGGATCTGATCTCTTATTCCACCATGTGGGTTCAGAGGCCAAATTTTAGAGTGGGGAAAAGTAGATCACCCCCACACAAAACAAAGCATGTCGTAAAAAGTGACTAAGTAAAGGAGTCTCCTTTTAAGTCCAGTGCATCTGCTTGAGAGGCGAAGAACCAACATCTGCATACAATTTAGCCAAATTTATGAAATAGATGTTCATATAAAATTCAAGTTCTGGGACAGGACCCCAAAGTCTAGAGGTGGATGACCAACCTACAGCCAGTGAAAGCTAAGAAGATTGCCCTGCCCCCACTGGTGTAGACCCGCAACCCTCTGGTGTTGAGCCATCACTTGTTAAATCATCTGCAGCTCTCCATCTGTGTATCCTACCCTCTGAGCATTTACTGCAGTGTCTTTTGTACCAAATCATTATTATTTTAATTTTGTTGAATTAAATATTTGCTGTTTTAAACACTTTCGGCTACTAACACAGAAACAAACACATCTGCCTGGGCCCTATTCCCTGTAAATGTCAACTGTTCCTATTTATCTGTGGCGACCTGCTGACAAGATGCATAGTTAATGCTATAACAGGGTCATAGCCTTTTTTTTTAAATGGGTTAAACTCAAATGTCTCACGATAAAACTTGTTTGCACACAAAATGATACTAAAATAGCTAACTGTCTTTTTCTGTCTGCAAAATCACTAATTTGTTTCTGGTTAAGATTTTAATAATTTAGAATTTTTATTCAGTTTTAATGACTTCTCATTTAATCAATTTTGTTTGTTTGCAATTCTATATTTTCCTTTTTATCATGTTTCTTGTCTGCTGAAGTTGGTATCATGATATACCCTTTTCCCCCGCTGATCAAAGGCACAAAATATGACTGTCTCAGGGTATGATATGAAAATAACAATATTTTACTTCGCTACGTTTCACAAGAAATCTGATATATTGACCGCACTAGTTGGAGGTTGACCCCTTTAACATGGGTACTAGCAGATGTCATGGGAAGTAAAAGTGGTCAGAATGATATTGATTGACCACATCATCCATCTGGAGCTATCATCCATCGAGGGCTGACTGGTTTATATAAATATGGATTCAGCACCATAAGCCTGATGCGCCAATGATGTGAACAGAGGTCCTTGAAGCGTACTGGGCTAGACATATTTTATAGTCTCGGTGGGCAAGTCTTTTACTAATTACATATAATCTCTAGAGGAAATGACAGTGAGGTTTGAGTTAGTTAGTTAGTTGGGTTATCATCATTGCACTCCGGACATGTCCATAGGTGCTCAGATCCTCCCCTCAGTATAAACCCCTAAGTCTGATGGCTAATAGTACCAGTTCTGTTTCAGGTTTGAGGTTTGAACAACGGATCAACATCATGGCACACGAGTAGTGACCCATCAGTGCTCTATTTTTCTTCTAACTCAAGTCTCTAGTCCAAAGAAGCTCAGCACAGGCTCTGTGGAAATGCATGACTAAAATACCGACCACAAAGACCTGCACTTAGGCAGGCTTTCTCAGGGACCCACCACAGAATTATAATGCATGCTTGCTTCACCTAAGCCACAGGCACCAATCTCAGAGAGGTAGGACATCTATATGGATCATATGATCGCTGAAACTGCAACCTTGATCACACTACATAGACAGCTTGTCAGAAGATGACTGCTGTGCAGGAGGAGAAGGGGAGAGAACAAAGTACGGTCAACCAACAGAGAACTGAGGTCAGCTGCAACTCATCAAGAAGCTGACCCCAATAATTATGTGGTGAGGATGATATGTTGACTAGAAATGTTGCCCAAAACCCAGAAATGGATTCTCTCCTTCTCTCACATAAACAATATGGCACTATGAGGCAAGCTGACCAGCTTCTTTGATAGTCACTATTCATCCAGAAGCATACAATATTCTACTGAGGTTCCTATTCTTAGTTATCTTTCCACTTACTGACTGACAACCATAGACACCACACATGGCACTTTCAAATATCAACATATGCCATGCCACGGAGTGTGGGTAATCATGACCCACCATGTCATAAAAAAGTTCACGCTTAGATGTCTCATACACATAAACTGACACACAAATGTACAAACAACATCCAGACATTACCCAGATCCTTGCTGGTGAGTTTCTTCCTCCTGGCTGTGGAGATACCAACACTCTCTATGCTGTCTGCAGGGAAGGTTATCTCTTTCCTTGCAAAGGAGGCCACTGCCATACCTCCATGAGAAGGCTACAAAATGATACAAATACAGACTTTGGTCACGGCACAACAAGTATTTGTTGATTTGCTATCAAACCTGTTATTCTTTCTAGTGTTGCTTGAAACTCTGGTGGAAAGTTCTGACTGTCGGTCTATTCCTGGACTTTGATTCTGATCAAGAACTTAAGTTTTAAAACACATCCATTTTATATCTGGCTTCTTTGTGTGCATACTGTTGGTCCCTTGCCTCAGGCAGATGTACTCCAACTCTGAAGAATGCCCTTGGTGAGTTACCTCCTATGACATGCACGTTAGGGGGGAAGTGGGCCTATTCTGTGTTCTCCAACATAGACATTTAGAAACCACATGGGAAATTATTATGTGACAAGTTTAGAACTGTTTTCTCAGCTAAGAGACAACTTGGAAATTGGAAATACAGCACTATAACTTTCATAGCTCTTGAATGTGACAATTTAGGCACTACAATTCAAGCTTTCACAGCTTCTGTGACAAACGTGTGCACTACAACTTAGGCTGTCACAATTCCTGAATGTGACAGCTGGGCATTATAACTTACAGGTACTGAATGTGACGGAACTTGGGCACTACAATATCAGTCCTTGCATCGACAACTTTGTCATTTCAACTCTTTCACAACTCTTGAATGTGACAAATATGGGTGTGATAGCTTTCCAGCTCAAGATTATGACAAGTCAGGAACCATATTAGGCTTTCGTAGCTCCTGAATGTGATAAAATTATCACTACATAAAACTTAGGAAGGCTGCCACAGCTCCTGAATGTGATAACCTGACCACTACATATAACTTAAGCAGGCTCCCACAGCTCCTAAATGTGATAACTTGGCCACTAAATACAACTTAGGCAGGCTGACACAGCTCCCAAATGTGATAACTTGACCACTATATATAACTTAGGTAGGCTGACACAGCTCCCAAATGTGATAACTTGACCACTATATACAACTTAGGTAGGCTGACACAGCTCCTAAATGTGATAACTTGACCACTATATACAACTTAGGCAGGCTGCCACAGCTCCTGAAATGCGACAAACATAGAAACCATAACTTAAGACTGTCACAAAGTCATATGTTATAAATGCTATGTCAAAAAAAAGAAGAACAAATTCACATATCTGTGAAACACAAACAATGCCCTTACCAGCACTTTCTGCTGTGCCAGGTAACGGCCAGCATCTCTATGAGGTGAGTTTTTGTGAGGCAGCTGTTGACAGTACTGTCCCATAGGTGGGGTAGATGGTGCCGCCGGAGACATGTAGCCTGGTCCATTCTGTGGTCCATGGGATCGCTGCATTGGTGACCACTGCCCCTCTCTTATTCGATCTAGAAAACACATAAAGGTGACAAGACTGACTTATTAGAAAGGTTGTAAAATTAACTACAGGAAGTAAACAGGTAGTTCAAAAATCATTGAGATTGGTTTAAAAAATGTCTTAGGTGGTTTGAAAATTGTCCATTTTAAAGTAGAAATCCACAGTGGCTAAATAACCAATCCTGGGACACATCACAAAGATGTTCAATAACCGATTGGGGAATCTACCCCACAGCTATAACATGATTTAAGATTCCCAAATAATGGCATCCTCCCAACACCTGAAGAATGTAAGCACTCATAAGGCAGGGGTATACTCACTGAGGCATCATTTTTATATAGACACACCTATCAGCATGTTTCAGTATTTGTCTAGTGCCATCTCCGTAATGGAGGTTGCCTTCGGTGGATTCACCGTTTTTGAGCCAATATTACATAATGAGGCCCTAATCTCTTTCAGTGTGACTATTGTACCACTGTACGTAAGGTCTTTGAACAGGCTAATGCAAAAATCAAAGCCCGTATCTTGAGGATTGTGAAATATTTTAAGTGAAAGACTAATATCTGGGACAGTTAAAAGTCACCTGAATATATACGTCACTTGGGACATCAAAAGTCACCTACCTAAGTCATCGGGATACATAAGTCACCTTGAACAGACAAAACTCAACTCAAAATACAAGACACCTGGGACAGTTAAAAGTTATCTGGGATACATAAGTCACTTGGACAGTTAAAAGTTACTTGGGACACATAAGTCCCCTGGGACAGTTAAAAGTTACTTGGGACACATAAGACCCCTGGGACAGTTGATACCTGGGAAACAGTTTTGAGTTACCCAGAACAGTAATGAGTTAGCTGGAACAGTTTTGAGTTACCCGAAACAGTTATGAGTTACCCGAAACAGTTTTGAGTTACCCGAAACAGTTTTGAGTTACCCGAAACGGTTATGAGTTACCCGAAACGGTTATGAGTTACCCGAAACGGTTATGAGTTACCCGAAACGGTTATGAGTTACCCGAAACGGTTATGAGTTACCCAAAATGGTTATGAGTTACCCGAAACGGTTATGAGTTACCCGAAACGGTTATGAGTTACCCGAAACGGTTATGAGTTACCCGAAACGGTTATGAGTTACCCGAAACGGTTATGAGTTACCCGAAACGGTTATGAGTTACCCGAAACTGTTAGGAGTTACCCGAAACAGTTTTGAGTTACCCGAAACAGTTATGAGTTACCCGAAACAAACAGTTTTGAGTTACCCGAAACAGTTATGAGTTACCCGAAACAAACAGTTATGAGTTACCCGAAACAGTTATGAGTTACCCGAAACAGTTTTAAGTTACCCGAAACAGTTTTGAGTTACCCAAAACGGTTATGAGTTATCCGAAACGGTTATGAGTTACCCGAAACGGTTTTGAGTTACCCGAAACAGTTATGAGTTACCCGAAACAGTTATGAGTTACCCGAAACAGTTATGAGTTACCCGAAACAGTTATGAGTTACCCGAAACAGTTATGAGTTACCCAAAACGGTTATGAGTTACCCGAAACGGTTATGAGTTACCGAAACGGTTATGAGTTACCCGAAACATTTATGAGTTACCCGAAACATTTATGAGTTACCCGAAACAGTTATGAGTTACCCGAAACAGTTATGAGTTACCCAGAACAGTTATGAGTTACCCAGAACAGTTATGAGTTACAAGGAACAGTTATGAGTTACAAGGAACAGTTATGAGTTACCCAGAACAGTTATGAGTTACCCAGAACACAGCAGAAAGTCACACAGGATAGGAAGAGGGAACAAATTTACATGAAACATAAATATTTAAAACAATCAAAACAGATCTTACCTGGTTGATCATCAGAGAACCGTTTAGTAGGTGTTCCGTAGATCCCACCAGATCCATGCGGGGGTCGTGGCCCTACGGCATTCTGGGGATAACCTGGGTACTGAGGCCCTGGATATCCACCCTGGTTCTGGTATGCATTTCCAGGCTGAGGATACTGCCCTGGGACATCACCTCCCTGGGGTCTCATCCCCACCGTCTGAAAGCGGGTGCCTGGGTAAGCTGGGCTGCCATCAACTGGGGGCTGGGGAGCTGGCGTCATACCAGGTGTGGGACCTGATTGCCTTATAAGCATGCTAGGATTTGACTGGTCAAACCTGAAGAGAAAAAGGCAAGATGTTTAAACCTAGAGGTGATTTCTTACCATCAATTACGCTTTGGGGGGGGGGGGGGGGGGACCATCTCAGGTTGGCAGCTGTGAGTGTGTGTGCGCATTGAGTGTTTCAGGGAAAATTATGTGGCCATGCCCCAAACACTTCTGAGGTGTGAGGGCACTGGTATGCACCACCAAGGGAAAAGGTATTTTTCTTAACCACTACACCCACCATAGAAACTGAAATGGTACATTAAAGGATTGTGGAAACACACTAACCTCTAAGTCATGTCTTTTTCTGCCCTGGTATGGTATATAATTAACACATACAGAATAATACTCCAGCACCCATTTTTCACAACTGGATATAACTTAGCCATGCAGAAAATTCAAGCCACTTTAATGCTTCTCCCTTTCCCTTTTTTAAACCCTCTTTTTCATCCCACTTTCTTTGCCACTGTTTTCCTTTCTCTGGGAAAGTGCATGTGGATCTGAACCACATGGGCCAGCATTTACATTACCCTCTAGGACGTTCTGGACCCGGCAATTACATTAACCACTGTGCCAGCTTTTTCATACTATTAACAATCTTAATTTGGTCACATTAAGGCCAGAGAAGGGCTGTAGGAGTGACCATAAGAGATCAAGATCAGAAATGAGATCATAAGAGAACAAGTCGGCACAGAACCAATTCTGGATTACATACAAAGACAGCAAGTGAAATGGTTTGCCCACTTAGAGAGAATGCCTTGTGACACCATACCATACAAAGCATACATGGGAAGAGAAGAAGGACGTAGAGCACGGGGTAGACCAAGAACAAGATGGAAGGATAACATCAGAGAAACTCTACAACAGCACGATGTGCCTATGGTCGAGGCAGCCAGAAGAGCTAGAAACAGAACCTTATATCTCCCTCGACACCCACAGCGGTAAAAGAGGAAGTGAAGAAGAAGAAGAAGAAGGCCAGGGTGACTGCAAACAAGGAGCCAAACCTCAGAGTTTGACAGTTAACTGCTACAGGTTGCCACACCACACAGAACACTACAAAAATATAATTATCATGTCAAGCATTGGCACTCATGTGTTTTTGACCTTACACAATCACAATAATCAGGAACAGAGTCAAATGTTCTTGTCCTCTAAACCATCTAGGTATCTGTCATCCCCTTGTTTCTCCCTAGCCAGTCTGCCAACTTTTACAAAGTTTATTTCTTCTCAAAACACGTCTACAATAATTTTCACTGTCTGTATATAATGTCTCTAATCGTTTTAGAGTTTTTAATTTGTCTCGTTAAGGATATACCTATTTTTTCTGTAAGTCCATCATTTTTTTAAACTGTTCATTCATCCACTGCCTGAAGACATTCTTCAGATTGTCACTTACTGTCCATGTATCACATACAAACTTACTTCTTTGCATCTAACTCAAAGTTCTGGACTTTAGTCTTGCTCCAGAGTTTTGTGTGCACATCTGTTTTACATATTTGGCTTATACAAATGCAAATTGACTAGGAAAGAAAACTTTAGAAGACTCTTGCAACACAGACTGTTAAGGAGACAGTGATTGTTGTTTTTTCTCCCCACACAACATGGCCCCAGAACACACTGGGAAAACATACAAACAGGTTCTCTAACCTGTGATCAATATAAATTTCCTGGTGGCCCAACCAAAATGTCCACCCACTCATGTAGTAGCTATAGGAGTCACAAAGACTACACAGCCGACTGAGCAAATGAGATGCTGCTAGCAACAATACAGCACCAGAAGTATTGGCCATGTCAGAAATAAAAAAACCAAATAGAAACCAAATGACCGTTATTACAGCACTCTGCTCTCAGAAACAATGCTGCTGTCTTGTATACAGCATTAATCTGATCTCTCTGCAGCGGTAGATGCCGCATTCACTAAAAACTGTAATTCTTTGACAACAAATTTATAATGTGTGACATGACAGTTGCACCGTGAAGAAGACTTTGCCTTCAACTCCAAGTTCTGGAACAAGACCATAAAGTCCAGAAGCAGATGAACCAGAACTTTGTGTGAACCAGTGAGGGTGAAGAAAAGGAAGATATCCTGTAGCAGTATATGTTGGTTTCTTTTTATTTATTTAGTGTCTTGCAGAAACTCAACAGTGATTAGCTTCTTACAGATAGCTACAGTGAAACTTTGAATGAGTAGAGAGAGAGAAAAACCATTTCAATAACACAGAATGTTCAAAAGTTTCTGGACATGTGAATATACAAAAGAATAGGCTACATTTCAAAGAAACAAATATAATCAAATACAGTGGTTCTGAAAATACTAGGAATGAGCTGCTGAAGGAAACAAACAAAAGAAGTGGAACATTTCAGTCACATTAAAAGACTTAACACAAGCAGTTTTTACATACCTATCAGATCGCTCGAACTGTTGGCCAAAGCCAAACTGACCACTGCTGGTGGATACTGGTGGGTCTGTTGGTGGACCCGCATTTGGGACAAACCCACCCATCATCTGGTCTGGTCCAGGGAAGCCAGCCGCTGGAGCTCCGGACTGACTGGACGTATTGGTCAGGGCAGTGTTTCCCATGGTGCTTGGCTGCGAACCAGGGTACCCAGGTGCCAAGGGTGTGGAGGTGGGCAACGACTGTGGAGGTGGTGTCGGCTGGAGGGGACCCCCACGCTGCTGCTGGAGATAACCTGAATCTATGGCAAATGGATCCTGAGCTGTGATACTATCTGAGGTAACTGGCATGGGTCCTGCTGCTGACAGTCCACCATGGCTGGAAAAAGGGGGTCCGCTGGCTGACATTGGCTGCTGCATCATAGGACCACCATATCCGGGGGGACCGCCAGGCATCTGTGAACCCACCATGTTTCCTGGCCCAGAGTTTGGAATCATTCCCTGCTGCCGATGCATCATTCCAGCTCCGGACATAGCCATCATACCAGAGGGTCTGGCCCCCTGTGGGCCACCCATCATGCTGCCCATCCCACCATGTGGGCCGGGGCCACCCATCATACCACCAGAACCCATCATGACATGTGGGTCAGGCATGCTGCCATCTTGATTCTGCATGTAAGGTGGGGGCATGTTGGGTGTCTGGTATGAGGGATCCATCTGATTGTTGGGGACACTTGGTGGTCGGAATGAATCATTTGAGTTTGAGCCTGCTGAAGAAAAATTTAAAACAAATGAGAAGCACAGTGGAGGGAAAGGAGAAAAGGACAAAGAGTAAAGGCATATGGAAAGATGGGCTGAAGGACAACAAGAAACTTATTGATTTGACCTTTTCCTGCTAAAGAAAAAATTTTAAAAACAAAAGAAACGACTGAGCGATGGTAAATCACCAATCAAGGGAGGGAAAGAAAAAGGCAAAAATGAAACAGGAAGGGAGAGACAGCCCTGTGGTGATCAGAATGAACCATTTAAATTTAGACATGACAAAGACAAATTGATCAAGGGAATGAGAAGGGGGGGGGGGAGTGACACTGGGAGAGTTGACAAGGGACAAGAGAGAAAAAAAGGAAAAAAACAGGTAGAAACAGTGCTAGGAATGAGGCACGAATAAACCACATAAATTTCAGCCTGATAAAAACAAAACAAAAAAATGATAGGGAAAAAGAAGAAAATGGCAATGCAAAGCAGTGTAAAAGAAAAGAGAAGCAATGGAGAGACACAGCTCAAGAACACCTTCAGTTCTCAGAAAAATTACAATTCATATTCCCTAAATAGTTTCTACTTCTCATTTCTCCACCACCTGTTTCGGCTATATGAGCCAGGCAGTCTACAGTAAAGCTCTTCTACACTACACTGTCGTTTCATTTATGTGTTCTTATCTCAATTGTATACTGTTCTATCGATCACAAGCAAACGTTGAAACAATTTCTAAAGACAGAATGGAATGGAAGACTTGACCTACAAGCCCTATGTGACATGACTTAAAAGGATGATGATGGAAGATATATTTATCAATCCTCTAATATATTCTGTTCTATCAATCATAAACTGTTCTACCTTACAAAAAACTTTTTCTTACAATTTACTACATGCCAAAGTTCTACTCTCAGGAGCTAAGCAGGACGACGTGAGTTGAAGGGTAGGGGTATATAAAAATGTGTGTGTGTGTAAGTACTCATCCTGCACATACCTGGCGAAGGTGCTCGTTTCTTCTGCTCTCGCTTGTGTGCCAGCTGAGCTTCCATCTGAGCAAGTATGGGAGCGGGATCAATCCCCCCGCGGTCAAACTTACATTCGTAGTTAAAAAGATAGCGAATGTAATTCTTCTTGAGGGTGAAGGCGGCACTTGCAGACGTGCCAATGTTGACAGCTGTACAGATATCCCTCCACTTCTTGCTTCTAGTTATCTGAGGGTGCAAAGTTTCAATAATTACACTATTTTTCTAAACTACCATGTTAAAGATTCTGATATACAACCATTTACCAGATTTATATTTTTACAACCAGTTATCACAGATTACACTTTTACAAATAGTTTTCACAGATTACATTTTGAGGTTCTTTCGCAATAAGCCACCCCAGAAGATGTCATGGGAACAGTCCAATATTTTATAGGGTGGTAAGACCAGGTTTTCCAGCTTTGTGGTGCTTTAAACTACCCCAAAACATCTAGAACTGGACCTTACCCAAACCAACCTACGTCCTTAGAGTGCAGCCTAAGTCCCACGACTGCATGCAGCCTATCTACCACCCTCTGAAATATTGGACCTGTCTGTTTGGGGAGAATAAAAATTAAAGCACCCACTTTTACAACCAGATAACGCAGATTACACTTTTACAACCAGTTACCCCAGGTTCAATTTAATAGCCATTTACCACCGATTCACACACATTGCCACAGATTCACATGCAAACCCACTACTAGACACTGACACACTTCGAGTGGCAGTTTAGAAACTACACAACCACACATTTACTGCAACATGTGTCAAATATGGACTTCCTAATAGTTATAATAGCCTGGAGTTCTCTCTAAGCAACACTAATGCTGCATCGTCTGTACTATCAGCGTGGTTGTCCTCTGCGCTGTGATCAAATTTCTTTAACTTGGTCTCTGTGGTTTGATTGATAACAAAGCGTTCACAAGATAGAAAACAATTGAGTGGAGACATCAACTATTAAAGACAAAGCGTACACAAGATAGAAAATAATGGAGTGGAGACATCAACTATTGAAAACAAAGCGTACACAAGATAGAAAACAATTGAGTGGAGACATCAACTATTGAAGACAAAGCGTACACAAGATAGAAAAATAATGAAGTGGAGACATCAACTATTGAAGACAAAGCGTACACAAGATAGAAAACAATGGAGTGGAGACATCAACTGCCAGCTTTGTGTGCCGTGTAATAGCCTAAAATGTTAATGAGTGTATGTATACATCAGCATGTAGTGGTCACCGTACCTCTTCAAAGCCACCCCTCTCTTTCACTGAGAAGTAGAGCTTGTAGAGATCTAAGGGAGTTTTACTGATGACAGGCAGGGCCGTCACTGGCTGCCCGCTCTCCTCCAGAAAGGCAAAAATACGCTCCAAGAAATGCCTTCGGTCCGGCTCTGGTCCCATCTCAAACAGCTTGTTCAGATCCAGGGCATTTTTCTGCAAAGGGAAGAACACAGTGACTGTTTATTTAATGCTAATCTACCCAGTTTTGTCACATCTTACTACAATTACATCATGAAATGCTTAACTCAACCAGCAGAATAACAATCTGAGTATTTAGAGATCTATGAACTATTTGAACTCTATTCTTATAATTTCATGTAATCTTTAAGAAATACATTTGCTATGAGAACAGAATCTTTTTCTTTCTATTCACTTTCATGTTTTATTAAAATTACTATTATTATTAGAGACATAATAAGCCTGTTCGATATTTGTGTAATTTTTCCTTCTTATATCTTCCTTTACAAAACATAACAAATTGTATGTGATGACAAAAGCATTATTGTTAAATTTAATGACAGTTATGGTATATTCTGTTCATTCCAGAAACTCTGGTTAGATAAACTGACAGTCTCAAACAACAAACACAAACATGTGCTAGTCATGCAATGTCAGGTAAGTAGTGACGGCACACCACAAACACCAAATTAGACTAATTTAAATGCCATCAACAACACAAAAACTTAACAAATATGACTAACAGAGTGATCTGAGAACAATAATGGGCTGATAATGATTATCTATAGAAAACTGACTCTCCCATGATAGTTCTGTCTGGAACTTCACGACTTCCTATCCCGCTGCTCATTGATAAAGGATTCCACTAAAATGCTTGATTGTTTTCTGGGTTTTTTTCTCCATCAGTTAGTTTCTTGGTTATAGTTTGTGTTCAGTGAATTCCTTTCCCTGCGTCGATTCCAGGGACCTGTTTCCTGGTTTCCTGAGGGAGGGAGGGATGGGAGTGAGGGGGGATTAGGATCCACAGCCATCTAACAAGCATGACCTAAATGATGAATAATAATTAGCGGTTTCCTTCCAAATTGGAGTGCATCTGCCTGAGAGGTAAGGAACCAACAGTATGCATACAAATAAAGGATAATCAGATGGAAAACCTGGCTTAGGGTATTAATTCATGCAGTTTTCCTAAGTTAAGAAGGATGGATATGGAATGGAAAGAGGGACATCTAAATGGCAACAGTAACCATGTGGAAGTTTTCTATTGTATCCACCACATGCAAGATGCCATCAGATGGAAAACCAGGCTTCGGTACTAATTCATGCAGTTTTCCTAAGTGAAGAAGGATAGACTCTGAACGGAAAGAGGGACATCTAAATGGCAACAGTAACCATGTGTAAGTTTTCTAGTGTATCCACCACATGCAAGATGGATTCAACAGTAAGCCCATCAGCACTTGTGAGATTAAACAGTTTAAACTAATAACAGTTAAACAAACATAACTTTACAAACAAAAAGTAAATATACATTCCAGACAATCTAGCTAGAGGGAACTAAAAAAAAAAAAATCCAACATACTGAAACTATACTGTACACATATAAATATATAAATCATCTAAGCAAAGTAAATGAGGCAAACAATTCTACAGGTTATTATGATATATATAAAATACTATGAAGAAGTTCATCTGATTTCATGTTTAGGCAAAAAGCATTGAACCTTTCTTAATTCTAGGCCAACACATAAGAATTCTATCATGTTTAGCCTACAACAATTGCCTTCTTGCTCATCCGTCTAAATACATTTCAAAAATCACAAGATAGCATGCTATTCTGTGCAGCCATTTTTGAGCATGCAATTCAGCATTTAAAAACCTTTTTTTTTTCTTTTTTTTTAAAGATTATGCTTTTTACTGTTAGACAGTTCAACATATAAATTTACAAATACAAAGTTATGTCGTCACAAGACTGATTCTGGAGATAACTACCAGAAGAAGAAAAAATGGAAAAAAAAATTAGGATTTCAAATAAGAAAATTTTTATAAAAAGTTATGTAGTAATGCGGTATGTACTATTATGTTGCATTTGCCTAAGCAAAGGAGTGTGAAAACTATGGTCTCTGCTTTGTGCTGGTCAACGAGCTCCCCTTCTTTACTACCTAAACTCCCTTATCCTGTAATCAAACCAGGCACTTATAGCTGATTCATCTGGGGGGAAAGGGAGGGGGGGTTGACCTTCTTTTGTCAATGGTTTAGATATTTTGACAACCTAGGTGGGTGATCTCCCAACACACATGTTCATAAAACACAGGGGAAGCCATAACAGCACAAAACTGCAAGCCAATATATATCTTTGATGTTCTGACTAGTAGTAATTTTACGTGGTGGGGCACCAACCTCTTTCCAAGTTGCAACTCATACCACTGTCTAAAAGTTGTAAAAGAACAGTCATTTTAAACCAGGGAGTCAACTAAGTTTACTGAGAGGCCAAAATGTTGAAAATGGGGATCGCCATAGGTCACTACAATAAACCAAGGACCCGTAGCCAGGATTTTGATACTAGAAAATGGTACCCCATCTCTTAAGAGTTTTTTTAAAAACACACAAAAAAAGTTACCTGAAGGATATTTATCATGCATTGCACCTCTTTTAGTGTAGTCCTATATCTGTATCGACCAACTGGCACTCCGCGGGTGGTGCGACTAACATTATGCTGGCCGCCTTTACCTCCCAGGATACTACCTGGTACCCATTTAGGATGAGTTTACCTCAGAGACAGGATCAATATTTTCATTTGGGGGGGGGGGGGGGGGGGGGGGGGGATAAACCTCAACACAGATTTGAGCCTGACTATCGAACCGGAAAGTCATTTTCTTATTACCCCAAAACAGATACCAAATAAAATTACTGTTGTAAAATATTAATTAAAAAAAAACACGTGGGAATGCACACAAGGAATTACAAAACAGGCAACTGTTACAAACTCTTGGAACACAATATACACAACAGTAAATTCAACAGACATCAAAAACATGAATCCAGTACAAGAATTTTTCAGGACGTTTCAAATGCAACTAAAGCTCCATAGGCCATAGAAGGATCCCAACTAGCATTTTCTCAAATATTTCTATGTAGAACTGAAATTTTTTTTTCATTATTTATTATTTCCTTAGTTTTAAGTGTAGAAGACATAAATTATTATTAAAAGTAGAGTACTTTGTCGTACCTTCAGTGCATTGGGAATATAGTGCTAAATCTATATTTATAAACCAATCAGCACTCGATCAGTAATGTTGTGAAATCATGCCGGCCACTTTAACTTCCCAGAACATTACACAGTAGCCCTTTTAAGCTAGGCCAACATGGGAACTAAGTAATGTATTGAAAAAACAAATCTGCCTAAATTTTGGTTTGAACATGGACCTTCAGTCTGGCAGGTGAACATCTAGCCCATCCCCCCCCCCTCACCACCCCCCTTTTACAGCTACATTTTTGTTACGTCATATATTAAATTTATGTTTCAAAATTAAATACATTTAAATTCATTGTAAAACTACTAGCACAAACTGAATTACAATTCAAACTGTACCAGCAACAATAGCTTGTACGAAACCTGTACCATCACCATTTACACATATTAGAACTGTACAGAAAAACTGTATTAAAACCAATTAAACAAACTAATACTGTATCAACATCAATTATGCATATTAAAACTGTACCCGCCTTAATTACACACTAAAACTGTACCAGCATTAATTACACATGCTAAAACTGTACCAGCATTAATTACACACACTAAAACTGTACCAGCATTAATTACACATACTAAAACTGTACCAGCATTAATTACACATACTGAAACTGTACCAGCATTAATTACACATACTAAAACTGTACCAGCATTAATTACACAAACTAAAACTGTACGAGCATTAATTACACACACTAAAACTGTACGAGCATTAATTACACATACTAAAACTGTACCAGCATTAATTACACATACTAAAACTGTACGAGCATTAATTACACACACTAAAACTGTACGAGCATTAATTACACATACTAAAACTGTACCAGCATTAATTACACATACTAAAACTGTACGAGCATTAATTACACACACTAAAACTGTACGAGCATTAATTACACATACTAAAACTGTACCAGCATTAATTACACATACTAAAACTGTACCAGCATTAATTACACATACTAAAACTACCAGCATTAATTACACACACTAAAACTGTACCAGCAATAATTACACATACTAAAACTGTACCAGCATTAATTACACACACTAAAACTGTACCAGCATTAATTACACATACTAAAACTACCAGCATTAATTACAAATACTAAAACTGTACCAGCACTAATTACACACACTAAAACTGTACCAGCATTAATTACACATACTAAAACTGTACCAGCATTAATTACACATACTAAAACTGTACCAGCATTAATTACACACTAAAACTGTACCAGCATTAATTACACATACTAAAACTGTACCAGCATTAATTACAAAAACTGTACCAGCATTAATTACACATACTAAAACTGTACCAGCATTAATTACACATACTAAAACTGTACCAGCATTAATTACATACTAAAACTGTACCAGCATTAATTACACATACTAAAACTGTACCAGCATTAATTACAAAAACTGTACCAGCATTAATTACACATACTAAAACTGTACCAGCATTAATTACACATACTAAAACTCTACCAGCATTAATTGCGCATATAAAAAAAAACTATTAAAGCCAATAAACTAAAAATGTACCAGCAATAAAATTGTAATAATTAGCACCAGTTACACACTTTAAAACTGTATTAGCAGCAGTTACATTATTTAAAACTGTACTAGCACCAATAACACACTTTAAAACTGTATTAGCACCAATAACACACTTTAAAACTGTATTAGCACCAATCACACACACTTTAAAACTGTATTAACACCAATAACACACTTTAAAATTGTATTAGCACCAATAACACAATTTAAAACTGTATTAGGACCAATCACACACACTTTAAAACTGTATTAGCACCAATCACACACACTTTAAAACTGTACTAGCACCAATAACACACTTTAAAATTGTATTAGCACCAATAACACACTTTAAAACTGTATTAGGACCAATAACACAATTTAAAACTGTATTAACACCAATTTTAAAAAAAGTAAAGAGTCCTTTTTCCATGGCTTTAGGCACATTGGGAATATAGGGCTAAACCAATATTTTTATAGACCAATCTGCACTTTGTGGGTGATGTGGTCGGCACCATGACATTAGCACCAATACACACATTCAAACTACTAGCAGCACCAATACACACATTCAAACTACTAGCAGCACAAATACACACATCAAACTACTAGCAGCACCAATACACACATTCAAACTACTAGCAGCACCAATACACACATTCAAACTACTAGCAGTACCAATACACACATTCAAACTACTAGCAGCACCAATACACACATTCAAACTACTAGCAGCACCAATACACACATCAAACTACTAGCAGCACCAATACACACATTCAAACTACTAGCAGCACCAATACACACATCAAACTACTAGCAGCACCAATACACACATCAAACTACTAGCAGCACCAATACACACATCAAACTACTAGCAGCACCAATACACACATTCAAACTACTAGCAGCACCAATACACACATTCAAACTACTAGCAGCACCAATACACACATCAAACTACTAGCAGCACCAATACACACATCAAACTACTAGCAGCACCAATACACACATTCAAACTACTAGCAGCACCAATACACACATCAAACTACTAGCAGCACCAATACACACATCAAATACACACATCAAACTACTAGCAGCACCAATACACACATCAAACTGTACTAGTACCAATTACCCTTACTAGTACTACATCATCAACTGCCAAAACTAATACTTAAATACTGTTGTGTATCCTTTACAGGATGCTGCAGAACAACAACAGCAATTTTCTGCTTGGTTTCACTGGGCAATTTTACGACCAGTAGTTATCCACTGCTGTCTGAGCAGTCGGCTCTCAATACCACCGTCAACATGAAAGCAAACTGGTCGCTGCCAAAACACCGACAGCTGGAATCGAACTGGGTACCTCGGAACTACGCAGCAAGTTTGCAATGCCTAAGTAGATGTGACTAATACTATACCAGTACTAGTTACATGTACTAAAGTGTGCTAAGCATTTATTATACAGCATAACATTGTACTAAAAATTATATATCAATAGCCATCCGCATTCTTTAAAGTGCGAGATGTGTGAGAAATAATAAATTTTTTTTTTATGTTTGGCTGTCTATTACGGTTATTTCTTCCATTGCCATTCTTTCTTAAACTACTTCAACCCATTAAAATTTAGTAAATCAAAGCAGCACGGTGCTAGAAATACGACACGAATTAACACAGTGACCCCACAAAAGCAGAAGTTTTTAGTGGCCGATGCAGCAATTTGAAATAGAAAACATAACTTTTTTTTAAATTAGTTGCTGTACCTTCACGGGAGTAGGAGGATGGCAAGTGATGGTGAGGTGTTATTTAAAACAAAAATAATACAACAAAATCAGAAATTAAAACAAAATCAACAAATGCAGCTACCACCAACAACAAAATAAAACCAAAACAATACAAAAAATAAACAAAACAACGGTGTTCTGAATCATAAATCTAGTATGCTCATTTTCTGAGGCAATTATTATCTTTTCCGTGCGGCCACTTACAAGGGCCCCTGGGCTGTTTGGCTCCTCGGAGAAGTGATGCCCCATGGAGCCAGCACGATGCCCACCCTGATTCTCCGACTCCTACAAAGTCAGCCAGAGACAAAAAAGATGAGCACAGAGCTTTAGAAAGGTAGCTTGATGTATATGAGACAGACAAACAGAATCACATTCACAATGTTGAATAAGGCAAATCTATTCACATGGCAGAAGCTGCTGTTGGCAGGTCAAGCAGGTATGCCTTTACACACACACATACAGTGGAGTGAGATGGTCAGTTCTCTTTCTCACTGCCTTTGCTTCCCACAGAATTCCCAGAAAATTACATTCTTTAGCACCTATATTTATGTTAACTGCACGTCGGTTATAGGATGAACTACAGCATCTTTTTTTCTGTCTGATTTTACTAAGCATTATAACATTCAATAGTTTACCACTGTTTCTGAACAGCTGACTTTCGGTATAACTGTCAAAACCAATGCACTGCCGTCTGCTGCCAACTCATCTGCAGCTGGCATGGTAATGCCAGTCAAAGACACATTTTGTTTTACTGCAGTTATATTTTTAATACTACATTTTTATGTAGTAAAACTATGACTTTAGGAAATGGGAAATTCTGCTTCCCTGTTCTCAAGGACTTTACCATCTTCTACCCTTCAAGTGTGTCCTAGGCACCTGAGCCTTCGAGCACTGAGCAATAAGACAATTGTGATACCTGTTATTTTTTTATTTTTTTAAATGGTGTTTTGGTCCTAACATTGTTTTGGTCCTCACAGCTGGACACCTATAAATGAAGCTCCTTTTACTCCATATCTTTTCTTTCTCAAAATAGTTCTACAATTGAGCTATAGAAACAAACTACTCGCCTGCTTAAAACTTACTTTCCTTATCAAGTTCCTGAATTCAGGCTCAAAATAAGCTTTAGATGGATATCAGAATATCAATCAAAACATATGCATTGTGTAGGTTCTGAGGCCCCACTGAGAGTTGGGGGGGGGGGTAATATCGGGGGTCTCCGCAGCAAAGTGGTTAAGCCATCTGCTGCATGCTCTGAGGGGTTCAATTTCATTCTGTCAGGCAGTCCATAAGCACAGATGTTTTTGAAATCCTTGGGGGGTGTCGCTGAAACTACGAAGGAGTTAGTGCTTTGTGCATGATCACTCAGCAGCTCTAAAGAGAGGCAGCCATATACTGCGAAATCAACTAAAAGTTTATAGATTACAAGTTGACGCTTTCCCTGATGTGTTTAACAAAGTTGACTGGGCAAATGCAAAGACTCTGGACCAATCTAAACCCAGTCATTGAATGAAATTATGCACAGTTCTCATTCTGTCCAAAACATTCAAAGCATAAAAGCAGAGATAACTCAATGGGTAATTGACAAAATTTCAAATGGGTGATTAAATTCCAGCATAACACAAGAGAATGGGAAAGATTAAACTAAATTCTGCACAAGTGAAGATAGTCCTAAGGGATAAAAGGAATGATCTCGCAAGAAATATAAATGAAAACCCGACTAGATAAATGGTAAAATCCAACACTTTAAAAGTGCCCCCCCCCCCCCCCCCCCCCCCCCCCCCCCCCCCCCCCCCCCCACCCCCCCCCCCCCCCCCCCCCCCCCCCCCACCCCCCAGTGCCCCCCCCTGCCCACCCCCCCCCCCCCCCCCTAAAAAAAAGCAAAACAGATAAAAATGGAGAAATAAGAGAAATATGCCACAGGATACATGTGACAAATCTCCCCTTAGGATAAATATGACCAAAATTCAAAGGAAAATATGGTGGGTTTTTTTTTTTTTAATCAAAGGACAAATATGTCAAAAACTCACAAAGGATAAATATGGCAAATAAAACATCCAGAGGTTAAGGATGACCTTAAAAAATATAATTATGACAAAAAAAAACCACACACACACATGAATCCCAAAAAAACTAGGGATAAATATGCCCCCCCCCCCCCTTCCCAAAAAGATAAAAAGACCAAGATCTTGCATACATGTAACAAGAGGGGGAGGGCGCATTTTTACAGGATGAATGTGACAATATGGCATGGTGATAAATGTGACAAAATTTCAAGGAATACGTTAAACAAACACTGACGACACACTGCTCTGCCCGGCACACTAGCTCCACAAACATAAAGTGGCATAGCCATAAGCCATGTGTATATACAACTACCTTTATTTAAATTGAAAAACTATTTTAAAAACATGAATCAGTATTTTAATTATATTATTCTGCGTTTGCCATAAAAACGCAGTTGTCACACTGGTTTATCGTTTAGAGCTAGACTGCGACATCTGCAACTTTTGGCCAAACACATCCAATTCTAGCAATTTCTTATGTTGTCTTTTACCGCAAGCTAACTGAGAGCCATTTCGGGGCCATTAAAAAAAGCACCAATCAACCTTTTAGAAAACTCTCAACAATTTAAGAAACACTTTTCAGATATATACATATATATAATCAACCTTTCAGAAAACTCTCAACAATTTAAGAAACACTTTTCAGATATATACATATATATAATCAACCTTTCAGAAAACTCTCAACAATTTAAGAAACACTTTTCAGATATATACATATATATAATCAACCTTTCAGAAAAGCAACGAGCAGCCTCCCAGCGATAAACTACATCTACCCCAAGCCCTGTCCACAATTAAGTGTAGCCCAGAGGATTGTCATCAGATGATGTAGTCAGAAACCCCCAGTTCTAGGACCATGAAAGAACAAAGGCTACAACAGCAATGCATAATCAACTAAATCCACTGTCTCGCAACAAATTACATTATTGTTCATCAACAAAAAAAAAGAACACAGGCTCTAAAGGAGTTAATACCACTAGAGAATTAGAACCCCAACGAGAAGATGAAATAAGAACTTGTATTATAATGTGTGAAATAATGCTCTATTATATTTATGAATACGCTTAAACTTGTTTTCCTATATTCACCCTAAATCCTGCAGTCCCAGGGGAGTTTTAGCAAAGGCTCAAGGGATAGGAAAGTGGGATGTAAAACTGGCACATCTTTGGGTCACTGGTTCTATGTTAAAACCTGTGAACGTGAATATATAATGTGTTCCTTGGGGTAAAAGTGCAGTTAGCATGTTTTGTTGTGGTTCACTGCAATATCTGCGCTCAGCCTAACATACCTATTTTCAGCAATTTAGAACAAGCCTGGTAGGTATTCTATAAGAGCATTCATGTCCTTTCTGCTTGTCTGCAACATCTGTGCCTTTTTGGCCTAACATGTGTTCATCAAAGTAATTAGTTACCTTTTACAACATGCTTGTTAGGATGGTAATTCATCACCAGCAGCATCATCATCATCATCCTTTGTGTGCAATTAAGACGTCATACAGGGCTCCCATTCAATTCCTCCACTCCGCTCTATTTTTGATTTACTTTCTTGATTTCTGACAGCATTTTTAGCCTCTCGTTATAATGTTCTAAAGGTTTTCCTTAGACTGCCTCCCTTTCTCCGACCGCTTGTTTCCCATTTCAGTGTCTGTTTTGTAATTATTTGCTCATTTTTGTCTAGCAGTGTGCCCAATCTCCACCTTCTTTATCTTACTGCACTCAATACCGATATTTATCCACACATTTCTCTATCTCACTCTATGAATTCATCCCATGTTCACAATTTTTTCAAGACATTTATTTTCAAATGCATTTAACGTTCATTCCATATTTTGAATGGCATTTGTTAGAATTGAAATAACGTTAGAAATAAAGATTCACAGTTTGGTCTCAAAGCTGTATAACTTGAAAATGCATATTTTGTTAAGGCTTTAAAGAACTTATTACTTTGCCAATGTATATCATAATTTCCTTTACTGTATCCCCTTAAATCCAATAGTCCTTGGTTGACAGAGGACTGGAATGGAACAAGACAAAAAGAAAACTGGAGATAGGCAAGTCTGTAGATTTCTCTGGCAAACCTCCTCAACCTAAGGTAGAAGAGGAGCAGCTAAGTTGAGTAAGAATCTCCTTAAGAGTCACCATGTCAACCTAAATAGGTCAAATGATCCGTTACTTTTATCGCTTTGTCCGCTAGCATGACACCTACATGATCTTATTAGTATCTTAACATTTTTGTTTTCTCATATTTTATTTGTAGTCCTATTATTGATGCTGTAGACAACAAATTACCTGTTTGTCTTTGCGCGTCTGTTATTTTAAACTTAACAGAATAGTATCATCTGTTAGCTCCAGATCTTCCAGTAGTCTAATCTCAACCCAATCAATGCCAGTATTGCCTCTGTCAACATTGTTTCATTACCTAATCAATGGTTACTTCAAACAACCAGGGATGGCAGTTGGTCTACTATTTGTTCCCCACCCAAAATGTGGCCCCAGAACCCACATGGGGAGCTTCAGCTGTGAAATCCAACCAGTCATGTCTAGAGACAGAGTGATTAGTATTTTAGATTAGTATTTTAGATCAACTGTGTCAATATCTATATTTTGGTACAACCAAGTTTTTCTCACATCTGTGATACTAGAGCACGTAAAGGGGATTTTTTTTTTAATGTTGCATCTACCCTACCATTCACATCATAAAAGACCAACAAGAATATATACCTTACCACACAGAGAACTTTAGCTAAGAATCCAGGTAATGTACTGAAATAAAGGGCATGCTGTGAAGGCTACTAATTAAGAGTTTGCTAAAAATCAGATGTGGTGGACCTATCACAGCCCAGGTATAAACAAAAACACAACATGCAGACTGCCCTTCTGAGGAGAAGCAGAAGAAAAAGACTCAGAATCAATAACAAGATGGAATGACTGAAAAACAGTTCAATCTTTCACAGGTTCAAACTTCACCAGTGACAGACAGCATTATTCTCCTCCTGACCAGTACAGCCCTAGGAAAAATGGGCAACCAAACTTCATAAAGTGGGGGTACCCAAACAACTCTCAGAATTTCTAGTAATTATTTCATTCACAAATATGGTGAAGGGGAAAGTGAATTGTTTCCCTGATATGCTGTGGCCTAGGATAATGAATGAGATTTCCTGATTTCACAAACCAATAGTGATAACGGTAACAATCATAAGACCATCCTTTTTAAATCTTGTCACTGGTAGTGTAGTGTGATCTTAAACCACAATAATTAACACAAAAAGATCCCTCACCAAGCACAGGACAACAAATTGTTTTAGCCCTCTCTACAAATAAGCTGGAGAAAAAAACGTTTAAAAAAACCTGCCAAATTAACAAATGAGAGGGGGGAAAATTAGATTTTGTTTTTAAAGCTACTAAATGTGACACAGTACAGTTTCTCATACAATATGAAGGGTTTAGCCATCTGACAAGAATATCCCAGTTTTAACTACCATAGAGAGCAGCAAGAAAAGTAATAAGCACAGAACAAGGTGGAGATTACACAAAATATGGAGACAATGACAACAAGACAAACTTTAGGGAAGTGCATTAAAAAGAGCCTAAAGAAGATCCTTTCGACACCACATACGAGCTGAGTTCAATTTAACAGGCTGAGTCCTAACCACCCTTGCAAGAGCTAACAGTGAAGAAGCAAGTAAGAGAGACTTATTTCTAGCATGCTGAGCTTTCCTGAGAAACACTCACAGTAATAATGTGGGTACCAAGAGCAGCAATAGTGCAGTGACTAGAGCTCACCTGCTGGTCAAAGGCCTAGAGTTCAAATCTGCGTGAGGTAGGACTTTCTTTATTCAAAATTAACCTTGACTCCCAGGTCAACCTAGCCTTAAATGGGTACTTGGTAATGTCCTGAATATTAATTAATGCCTGCTTGTGCGCCGCTGACCATCTCCAACTGAGTTCTAGTTGGCCTATAACAAATATGTCTAGCAATAGAACAACACCAGCTGCATCTTTGACGTGTGAAGAAATGCTTTTCTGTAGGTGTCTGCTCCTTCCCCCCCCCCCCCCCCCCCCCCCCCCCCCCCCCCCCCCCCCGCGCGCAATTAAAAAAGTTCAAAGATCAGGTATTTTGGGAACTCTATCCACAAATGCAATAATCTAGCCAACAGACACACCTGCACATTTCTACAGTCCAACTCAAAAGGTTCAATTCTAAAATAATGGGTGTTAGTATGACACCTAAGTAGGAGAAAAAAAAAGAGATATAAACAAAATAACCAAGCAATGATCACAAAATATTACCTTCGCTTTCTTCTTCCTTCCAGGTGTCTCTTCAGATGTGTTTTTGGAGCTGCTCTTTGTGTTCCCGATTGCAGGCATGCAGTTCATTTGCTGCTGCGGCGGCATCTGTCCCATGGACAGCATGCTGGGGTTGTTGCCTCCGCTGTTCATCCCAAGATGCCCTGGCATCATGGGCCCATTATGGCTCATCATGGGTCCCATCAGGGGGCCATTCTGGTTGACATTCATATTTGGTCCCCCCATGTTGGGAGGCATCATGCCTGGCATCGGTCCTCCCATACCAGGTCGCAAATGATTATGCCCTCCCAGCTGGCCAGGGTTTGTCATTCCCGCAGAAGGCATTCCATTGGGCATCATTCCAAGGGTGCCTGGGCCCATTCCATGGGTCATCATATGAGGAGGCCCACCATGGGGCCCCATGTGGTGGGTATGAGGGTGTGGATGGTTCGGAGGAATAGATGTAGAAATACTGGCTACTGGCGATGCTATACTTTGTGTTACAGAAGTTAATGAAGGTCCTGCAAAAGAAACATTATGCTTTTGAACTCAAGCTAAGCAATTCAATTCATCTTACATATGGTTACTTTATATATACAGAGTTTACCAAATAAAATGTATACACAATTTCTTCTGCTCATTATCTTCAAATGGAGTACAGGCAGAACTCACACCACCACTGCTATCATGAGTAGTTTAGCTTGTGTGTTCCTAATGTTTTATTTACCTCATTTTCTAATAATAACCTTCATGTGGGGGCAGGGGTATGTGCCTGCCATTATTCTTCTGACTCCAGTTTTCTGAGTGTGTATACATATTTGGGCAGACTCTGTATTTTAGTCATTAACTCTGTCTTATCAAGACAAAGCCAAAACACTGCGCAGGTGTTAATACAACTAATGGCATCAACCAGTTTAACTGGGGGTCACTAAAGAAATGTCAGGTTCCAGTATTTAAGGGATTTGCCAAACATGGAAATGCCCCGTCCAGTGCTTTTCAGGGTGAAAGGGTTCATTCCTCTCCCACTGTGATTCCGTGGGCAAGTATGTCTCTATACACTCATGTCTCCCTCAATGGGGATTTAAACTTACCACAATAGAGCTGGCAGTCAAGTGATGGTCACTGAATGCTCATGTACATACATGTTTTAGCCAAATTTCAGGGCTCTACAGGTGAAAGACTAAAGGAAACATCCAGCTTTTGAAGAGGGGTTGGGGGAAGCAAAGGGAAAGAATAGTTGAGGTTGAGAAAAGGTATGGTACAGAGGAATGAAAATAAAAATGGGTAAGGGAAAGGCTGAGGGAGTAAAGAGGAAAGACAAGATAGGGTGGAGATGATGGGGGAAAAGAGGAAGGGAGGTAAAGAAAGACAGCAAAAAGAGAGAGGAAGCACAAAAAAGTCTATACTTGAGATCTTTTTTTAAATGTTTAAAGAGGTAAGATAATTTTATAACATGCCAACCTTCCTATGTAAAGTAATTCCGAAAAGGATCTTTCACAAGACTTTATAATACCATGCACTCTTTTGTTTATATTTATATGAGCTTATCAGTTACAAAAAATATGTTTAACCTAACAGAATGCCTCATAAACAGAGATGAATGCTTATAAAAATTCTCCAACTCAGCTGTTAATGAAATGTTTATGATCTTGTCAAAGCCGTGTGTCCAACAGCCAAAAAGATTATTTCAGATGTTCTGAAAAATACCTTCTCACAAATATCAGAAGGAACAATCATAATTTTGGCTGTGTTATGACAAGAGGTAAATCTCAGACACAAATCAGGGACTTAACAGAAACAAATGGACTAAGGCAATTAAGATGGGCACACACACACACACACACACAAAGAAACATCAGACAAATAATGATTCGAGAGAGGCCAAAGGTGCTGGAACAGATTCCATACATGATACTGAAAGCACAGCACAGAGAACAGAATAAACAGCAAGCCAACTATGATAAAACACACAGCACAACAGTATTTTGACACCTCAAACAAGATATATCATTTAAAATGCTCTGTATAGGAAGCTGCTAATAAATGAGAAAATGTAATTACTGTATACTAATTTGGGTAGTAAAACAAACTGCAAGATTTGTCCAAGAGTGTGAACTCATTCCTTCCAAAATACACACAAAAATGAAAGATGGCTCAGAGTTTGGACCCAAAAACAAAAAGTTACAAAGCGATTCCTGAGAGTGGACGTACATACAATATCTCTTCTTCTTTGTTCACTGGCTGTAAGCTCCAGCGGAAAGTCCTGGATGTTCGTCCATTTGGACTTTGGCTTTGTGCCATGGTCTGAGTTTTGTGTGTACATACGCTTCAGTGGCTTATTTGTGTGCAGCTGGTTGTTCCTTGATGCTCAGGCAGATGCATAAGGATTTCAAAGAAAGCCCCCTTTTAACTGACTCCTACAACACACTTGTTGGGGTGGCAGTGGGTCTAATATTGTCTTTCCTACAACAGGGCCCCAGAACCCACATGGGGAACAGACAATTTTACCCACACAGTCAACATGCTAAAAGACGAGCCCCACAGACAATGTAATTCCTACTGTAATACAAAAAAACGACAAGAGATGTCTGAGAATTTAAGTCAACAAACAATGTATACCTGCATTTGCTGTGGTAACCACACTGCTGCTTGACAAAGGCATTATTGATATGGCTGCTGGAGGTAACGGGACACCACCATCGCTGCTATAAGGCATTTTGGGCTCGGGATCCATATGATAATGTTGTTGCATGTGCTGTTGGTGTAAGTGGTGATGATGCTGAAGGTGATGCGGAGGAGGATGACTAGTATGGTCTGGAGGGGTAATGTTTTCTAATGTGCGAGACGCATCTCCGTTGGCTGGATGGCATGTTAACAATGGTGAGGATACCGACTGAGTCGGGGTACTGACAGAATCTGATGTTTTATCACTTTGATCTGAGGAATGAAAACCACTGTCCACTGAGGTGGAGTCACTGGGCATGCCACCTGAGCTGTCAGAGCCCATGGTGGACTCATTAGGAAGGTCCGGATGACGAGCCGCAACTGACCCTGGGCGTGACATAGAGTCATGAGCTTCTGCATTAGTCAGGGGAGATGCTCGACTGTTGCCATGGTCTCCACTGTTGGCCACGCTGGTGGATGTGTTGGTCAGAGCTGCAGGAAAATGAGGCACTGGGGACGGGGTGGAGGTGGACAAATTTCCCATGATTGAGCCGCTCCGGGACAATTGTTCATTGTTTGAATTCATGGTCAAATTTGAATGACCCAAATTTGGTGAGTTCATCATATTGTTCATGTGAGCTAAGGGGCCCTCGCCTGACTGCATAAACATGCCTCTAGATGGACTCATAGAGCCTCGGTTGTGAGACATTCGAGGACCTACAGAACCAGCTGCAGTTAGCATCCCTGCCGGAGCTCCCTTTGAAGACATATGTTGCTGAGGCATCATCCCTCCTTGCTGACCACCCATAGGAGTCACTGGGCCGACTGCAGACCCTGGCGGCATGTGGCCGGATCCGACTGGTGCCTGCTGCATGCTATGATGTCCAGCCATTGGTCCCATGTGTGAAGAATTGTATCCAGGATAGTGACTGTTCATCATTCCACCCATGCTCGTGTTGCTCTGAGGATAAGGCCCCTGCCCTGGGCTTGGATTGTAGGCCTGTTGACCCAAGTTTCTCACCATCCCAGGCATGGTGCCATACATAGGTGCCCCCGGCATCTGGCTAGGGTTGCTGGAGTACATGCCTGGTTGAGATCCTGGATAGCTCTGCATGGAACCTGGTTGAGGTGGTCCGCCTGTAGCCATGTTTGGCTGCCTGCTGTAATTACCTGAGAAAAATTACAAATTATTTGTCAAAGCTTTAAAAACATGCAATGAAATTATAAATGCATAAACAACTAGACATGCCTGAAATATATAACATATTGTCAGGGGCTTGCGGCCTGAGAAGTCAGTTATCAAAATATACCAGTCTTATTTCTTCTTCTGCATGTTACAACCACCCCCCCCCCTTTTTTCCAATCCACAAGCATAAGCTCACATCAACTTGCACCAAATCATCTTATCTTTTGCTATTGTATGAAGGTCAAGGACTCTGCAGATTAATCGCATAAGCCACACGGGAGACTTAATCGACATCTAACCTGAGACATGTTTCCTAGAACATACCTTGTGGAAACTGTGTGCCGTACTGAGGAACATGTCCAGGTATCTGACCTCCTCCCATCTTTCCTGAAGTAGGCATGTAGGCCATGCTGTTTGGTGGTGGCATTATGTGTTGACCGAATCCTGGACAAGAGTAGAATATCAACAGACATATAGTGCAAAAGACACAGAACAGGTACAACAGTGACAGTGTGTGCTTCCTCCCTTCTATTTCTCCCCTTAGCAAACAAAACCTATAGGTTTGTACACTCAAAACATATTTACAACTGTTTAAAACAAAATATTTTAAGGCCTGTACAAGATAAAAACTGCATGAGACAGAAACCCTCTACGTCAATCATGAAAAAAAAGCCTCTTGTCCATTATAATTCACTTTACAAGAATGTGCATGCTGCATAAAGTTGATGATTACCTCCCTTAAAGTGGGACCCAAGCAATTTCTTGTTTATCCCCCCTGCGTTAAACAAAAAAAATCATAGCTCACTTTAATAATAAATATGACAAATACAGTAGGCTAACAACCGGCCAATAGACTGGTTTACATGCAGCTAACACCAAAACATGGCAGTCATATTCAATTATCTTAATGTTCCTGCCTGCCAATATTTAACTCAGGCTTCTCAATTCCCCATCACTGCTTTCCTTTGTTCACTTGTTCCTTGCAAGTGAGCACAAAATGTGTGACACTCCACCTAAAAATTAAAAACCAACATCAATGCACTCTAGGCATTCCCATAAATGCTCCATCTCACTGTTTGTTTATTCTACTTTTTCTCTGAGCTGAGCGTCAGCTTGATCCTCAGATACTGCTGCCTATAGATTGTTGTAGTCTGAGGTCTATGAAGCCTAACCCTTCAAATCCCAAATGGCACTATCTGCTAAATAAGACAGATGTAGGGGATGTGTGTATTTTTTTTGGGGGGAAGGGGGGGGGGGGGGGGGGGGGGGTGGGGGGGGGGGGGGGGGGGGGGGTGGGGGGGGGGGGGGGGGGGGGGGGGGGGGGTGGGGGGAGGGGGGGGGGGGGGGGGGGGGGGGGGGGGGGGGGGGGGGGGGGGGGGGGGGGGGGGGGGGGGGGGGGGGGGGGGGGGGGGGGGGGGGGGGGGGGGGGGGGGGGGGGGGGGGGGGGGGGGGGGGGGGGGGGGGGGGGGGGGGGGGGGGGGGGGGAAATTAGAGGGGGGGGGGGGGGGGGGGGTGAAACCATCTGTATAAGAAATTAGACTTCCACCATAAATTTAGATCTTTACCAGCCAAAGTTCTGCCTGTTTCCCCCTTGCATCATCTTTCTCCACTTGCCCTTTGCTTAATCTCTCTTTCTCTCTCTGTACCATCTCTCTGCTTGACCTTTGCCCCATCTCTCCTTCTCACTCAGCCCCATCTCTATCCATTATAGCATCTCTTTACTTGCCCTTTGCCCCATCACTCCCTCATGCCCCATTCCCCCCCCCCCTCAAGTAAGCATCCACATAAAACAACACATAAAACTGATCTAAGAGCATTCCTTATCTGCCTACCTTGAGTAGCCATAGGAGACTGCGTAAACCTACTCTGTCCATCAACTTGACCAGGAGGTCGAATAGGCATTGGACTGCCAGCACGGGCACCTGCAATAAGACCAGCATGCTTCAGCAACAGCCTTCTGTTTTACTTGTCAGTGAGATATCAACTCTTTAAACCTTGCAGTGCCAGAGAACCACAACACATTCACTGGCGACTGAGAGCGTTGCCAAATTTTCATGTTAGTATTACTTTGTATTTGCGACAAGGTAATTTAATATAAATTCAGTCTGCTAACAAACCAGAGGTTACATTAACACATTACGATCCACCACTATAATAAATTTTGGTCAAATAATAATTCAATGTGAAATAGGGTGACTGTTTAACAATTGCAGCTAGAAGCTGATATAAAAACAAAGTTACAATGTGACAGGCGGTACCAAAGTCTCTGTTTTAAACACTTCATGTTTGCACGACACCTTCACACTGCAGCCAACACAGTGTCATACCATTTAGGGAAACTCAGTTTTATGTGTATACTTTTGTTTACTTTTACACTGGTTTAATTGTTTTTGTAATATTAACCCATTCCATTATAACTGCTACAAAAGTTCCTGTCCCAGAGCTGTATTTTTCCAATTCTGAACAAATATGTTACTCTAAAAATAAACCAAAACTTTTCTGTCGGAGTTTACAGCCAGTCGATGCAAAGAAGTTGAAGCAGTACTCAATAAATTGTTGTTATACCAGGCAAATCAAACACTAAATGGCTGACTTGTGGAGATTGGCATGCATTGACATATACATGAAATGACAAGCTCTTGGCATGAACTAACTGCTAGCAGAATGGTGCATTTTCCAGGAGGGCAGGAAACAAGGAACATGAGGCACATGTGTTGTGACAGACTGACTAACTTCCCCTGTGGGGGTTCCGGGACCCTACTATGGGGAAAAACAAGAATAGACCCACTGCCTACCCAAAAGCATGTCGTAAGAGTAGACTAATTGGGAGCTTCCTTCGAAGTCGGAGTGCATCTGCCTGAGAGGCAAGGAACCAACAGTCTGCATACAGATCTGCCAAATGGATGCACACACAACACTCAGGTTCTGGAACAGGACTGCAGTCCAGAATTGGACAAACAACCATAACTTTCCGCCTGAGTTTACAGCCTGAACACTAAAAAGAAGACTGACCAACTAAAGAAATGAGGCAAAACATTTCAGACAAAAAAAAAAGAAATCAACCTGAGGAGCAGTACCAAACCTACTATGAACAATGATAAGGAAACAGATGGCAATATATTGGCCAGCCCATAAGGTGAAGTGGAAAAAGAAGTCAAAATAAATGTTGTTGAGAGGTCAGGGGCGTTGTTGAGAGGTCAGGGGCGCTGGATTGGATTCTATCCATGATATGGAAAATATTGCAAATAAGACTGCCAGCCTTGTGTGAAATATAATTATACAACACAATGTCGGTGATGGTGATGAATCTGATAAGCCTTCACACTCCCAAAGAAAAGAAAAAAGTGGGGGCAGGGGGGTACCACGAACCTGCACAAAAAGATATATACACTACAAGTAGGCATATTTTAAACCCGCACAAAGACAAATTTGCGATCCTTCACACTGGTGAGTAGAGCAATACATTTATTTCTATCTCTCTTCTCTCCTGCTGCCAACCTGCACTCAACCATCCTCCACCTACCCCGGACCAATCTCTTTTTTCCCCCCAACCCCAACCCAACCAGGGGAATTCCCTAACGGTGGTCCGGTTTATCGAACGAACGTGTGCCGACTTTTTAACCCCGGCCTCCAAACCACCTCCCTCCCGCACTTCTTTTGTTTTGACACCAAAGACGAGAGGCGCCCGCTTCAATTCTCAGGCTTTAGGAATCTACCAGGGGGTTCCGACAATGAATGGATTTATTGACAGCCGTTACTAAATAACAACAAAGGGGGATTTCCTCCAACCGATCAGCTGTTTGCTGGATGACGAAACCACGTAAAGCTGCGCATACCGCCCCAGCTCCTTTTTCCAGACCCGTTCTATTTTCCCACTAATCTTGAGCTGGTCGTGCGTGTATGTCTAGTTCCCTTCATTCAAATAGCTCCAGACAGCTTGTTTATAATAATGTCAAATTAACCTAGTGGAACAGCAATATAAGACTGCTACTGAGTACTTAATTAATGGTGACCAGTCACCAGACGCAATAGGAATAATATACCACCAATGTGTACTCAAGTCGAAGGTGATTGGTCAGCCAATTAGCAGGTGCAATGGTAAAATATACCAACATCATATTGAAAAACTGAAGATCACCAAACTCAATGGGAATAATATACCACCACTGTGAGCTCAAGACGAGGGTGACTGGTCAGCCAATTAGCAGGTGCAATGGTAAAATATACCAACATCATCATATTCAAGAACTGATGATCAGCAGGCAGAAGCTATTGTGTGTGTTTAAATACACCTGTGTGTGTGTGTGTGTGTGTGTGCACATGAGAGAGAGAGTGTTTAAAGAGAGAATCCTCATATTTTTCAATAACCTTTCAATAACCATCTCAGCAAACTGAACATTTGATTATTTATTTGTGCATTCATGCGTACACCAGCCTCTAAAAACGATACTAGGGGCTCTGCAGATGGGAAGAGGCAGACCAAGAAACAACTGGATAGAGAGTTTGGCAGAATGAAGAAGCCTCAAATATTAGTCTGCCTGTCTGGGGATTTATTTCACAAAGCTGATTATTTTTTTCCCCCAAAATATACCTTAGCTCTCAAGTTAACTCAGCTTAAAATGGGTATTAGGTAGAATGGCCTGGAGAATTAAAGATGGCTTGTGCACTGCTGGCCCCATCACAGGGTGCCCAGCGTGTTGCTGACCAATCATTCACCAAGTGACAATTACTCCATAAAATAGGAATCAGCATCATATGCCCAATCTCTCCCTGGTATAAAGGGATCCTTTACTTACTTTAAAAGGGCAAGAAAAACATGCAGTTTGGTGAAATGGCAGAATAGCTGTTTTAATGGCAGAATTAAAGAATGACTAAAACTAAACAACTGCTTAACAAACAACAAATTTAGTGAAAGAACTAAAGTCAGGCAAATGAAAAAGGAGCAAACAGAATGATCTTACACCGGAACCCACAAGGCAAAACAAAAAAAAAGATGTCGGTCTAAACACACAGAGAAGAAAATTCAACTAACAATGAATATGGCGACATCAGGAAATCAGTTATCCAGATATGAGTTGATTGAGCAGTGCTGCAGGAGATATAAAGACAGCTGGATATGATCTGACTGAAGAAAAGAACCCTGCAGCAGGGTATAGGACAGCTAGATTTCAGTTGACTGAGGAATCATGCAGAAGAGGATATAGCTGGATAGCAGTTGACTGAGGAATCATGCAGGAGAAGAGGATATAGCTGAATAGCAGTTGACTGGGGAATCATGCAGGAGAAGAGGATATAGCTGGATAGGAGTTGACTGAGGAATCCATGCAGGAGAAGAGGATATAGCTGGATAGCAGTTGACTGAGGACCTATGCTTCTATAGAGATAAACCACCCCCCCCCCCCTTCAAATTTTTTTGCAGAAGAAAACTTCTATTCCAGACAAACCTGCAGAACCAAGTGGGAAGCAAGTTACCTCAAGCATCAAGATCTGAAAACATAAACTGCACCTACGGCCACAATAAACATAGATCACTTAAACAAAATGCAAACAAAAACAGAGCTGTAACAGCAACATTGCTTACCTGATATGGAAGCCGGGGTGTTTGATCTGGAACCAGTAGAACCAACAGGGGACGGACTTGGCTGGGGCACGCCAATGGAGCTTCTGGAATTTTCCCCACTAGGGTCTTCTGGGTTGCTCTCCTGAGACAGGTAAAGACACATAATGAGGAAAATTACACAACCAAACTTGCTGAAACTGATAACCTAACCGACACCAGCAGTAACTTACTTTAAGGGTGGGTCAGGCAGTTAGGATCCAGCTGGGTCTATCTGATGTTTGGTCTTCTGCCTTTTAGGCCCCATTGGAGCAGACGCTTTCAATTCACTTGCGCCAAGTCGCTACTGACCGTCCCTCGCCCAACCTCCTCCCTACCTTGTTTGCCTCATTCTTTAATTCTCCCCTTTTCTGTCCAGGTGCAAGTACATTCTATAAGGGGGGGGGGGGGGGGGGGGGGGGGAAACTGTTCCTCGTCTCTTCATTCGTTGGAATTTGTTTTCTTTTCTCTGTAAAATCCCAATGTTATTCTTCTTCTTCTTCTTCACGTTCACCAGCTGTACACTCTGGCGGAAAGTTCTGGTTGCTCTTCCACTACTGAACTGCGGTCCTGCTCCAGAACCTGAGTGTTGCGTGTGCATCAGTTTTACAGATCTCATTCTCTTTAATACTGACTGTTGGTTCCTTGCCTCTCCGGCAGATGAACTCCGACTGCAAAGGTAGGTCCCCAATTAGTCCTCTTACGACATGCTTTTGGGGAGGTAGTGGGTCTATTCTTGTTTTCCCCACAATGGGGCCCCGGAACCCACACGGGGTCTAATGTTATTGACTCGGACATACCATTTAATTATCTTTATGCTTGTTTTAATAGAAAGCACATATTCATTTGATCGGCTCATTAACTTAACCATTTTCTCACTCCAACTAAAAAATCCTGGACACTACAGCTAGTGAACTCTAAGTAAAAATGGGTATAGCATCACACCTCGGACTCGGACCCAGAAATCCAGATTCAAAGTTGGAGACACAATCTTCAGGTAGAGGACTATCTGTGCTATCACCTCCTGTATAGGACTGGCACTTTATCGCTTCAATACAACAGACTAGGAGCTCATCGTTTCAAATACAAGGCTAACGACAAATCATAGAGCTAGCAGACGATTCGTTTCACACACAGCTTCAACCTTGTCGTCGTGTACATAAAGCTGGCAACTCTTCATTCGATACACAGCTAGTTAACTCTAAATGGTGTGCTCGTATCTCGTTGCTTCACACACCATCCCAACAACTCGTTGCTTCACACATCAACCCAACAACTTGTTGCTTCATGCACCAACCCAACAACTCGTCGCTTCACACACCAATCCAGCAACCCACCGCTTCACTCTAGTTCAACGACTCACCCCTTCGATTCATACACAAATCAAGCAGATCCGACTGCTAGCTTCCCTAAGCTAGGGGCCTCAACGCTTCCTAAATTCTGACAGTGTTAGATCACTGGCATGTTTCAAACAATGTCAGTCGGTTTAATAACCGTTAATACGACAACCGTTAAACATGCGCCACGGGCCGTCATCATAATTTGTCAAAACAACTTACACACTCGCCCTAGTACAACTTACGACGTATTGCTGCAAGAAATAAAGGCAAGGGGAAATACCAGTGACTGCTACACGACAGCTTTTGGGAAAAGTTGTCTTTGTTATGTTTCGGGGTAAATCTATACTATAATTTATAAAATCTTTCTGTTTCTTTTTTCCTATTACTTTTTAAAAGGTGGATTTTTTTTTTAATTTTATTCCGCTGTTTTTTTCCTTGAAACCAGATGTGTGTCGGAGACAATATGTTTGTCTTCCCAAACTGTTAAATACTCGTAGTAGTTTACTGTTAATTGATCAACATCATGGCACGTGGGTGCTCTGATCTACTTTCACCTCAAGCCTGCCTGGGTCTGAAGAATCTCAGCGCAGTGAACGAACTCTGTTGCACTGTTGTTAGTATTAAAGGGTATGCCTTGGATTCACTTAGGGGTAATCACTGAAGATACGGCAGGGGTGGAGATCAAGACGAAGCAGAAGACGAGATATTAAATATAGGTGGGGGGTTTTTTCAGACCCCTATTTCAACTAGGCCAACATAAGGGGGGGGGGGGGGGGGGTAAATAACTAAGATTAGATAGAAGCAGGGCAATTAAAGTAAGTCTAAAAAATAGGTTTCTTGTGTAAATTGTATTTAGGTTAAATTTCCGGTAAGGTCGTGGGTTTGCTTCCTGGCGGAGCCGGACTTTTTTCAAAAATGACCTTGGCTCCCAGGTCGACCCAGCTTTGGGTGGGTACCAGGTGCAGTCCCAGAAAGTCAAGGTGGCCAGCGTGATCCTGACCATATCATCCATCTTGTGCCAATTGGTCTATAAAAATATGTCTATCACTACATGCCTAAAGGCGTGGAAAAGGTACCTTTACTTTCTGACTTTACTTTACTTACTGGGTAAAGTGTCTACAGGTTACATTTCAGGATCAATAAAATGTCTTCGCGTTAGGACTTCAGGGTAAATAAATTGCACCTACGCCAGATTTACAATTCCAAAAAAAAATTTTCTATGTTAGTTTTCTGGGTAAATTATCTTTACATTAGCTTTCTGGGTAAACTGTCTCTATTTTAGCTTTCTTGGTAAAAATGTCTCTTGGTTAGTCTGGGAAAGATGTATCTAAGTTAGCTTTCAATTTAAACTGTCTAGGCTGCAATGAGACAAGTTAAAAATAAATACCACAATACAACTACATTTTTAAAAGCACATACTGAATGAGTTATGATAAAAATAAACAGCGAAACACAGACAACAGTTTCACTGGTAGTTTGGCTACTTCTGGACTTTGGTCTTGTTCCAAAACTTGAGTTTGTGTGCACATTTATTTTACAGATCTGGCTTGTTTGTATGCATGCACAGGGTGTTGTTGCCTCGTCTTTAAGGTAGATGCACTCCGACTTCGGAAACATCTCTAGTTAATCATCTTTTACCACATGCCTTTTAGGGGCTTTAGTCTATTTCCTATCGTTGACAGTGATTTAACTCTTTCGGCGCCAAAAAGTTATTACTTAAAGATAACCACTTAGGTCAAGAGTTCCACAGAGGCTCTGAACAGACATAATTAAGACTAATAAATCAGATTTAAGGAGTTTATGTGAAATTGATCTGTGGTAACAGATGAAAAGTTTGCAGTGCGTTTCTGTTCAACACAAAAAAAAACGATATAATTATAATAATTCCATAATTTCCTCACTGCTAACCCTTAATTTTCCTCCGCGTTCGCTCTTAGGAGGATACGTCGATGGATATGGATATAGGGTGTCTGTCTCTGCGATTATGTTATGGTTTACAGCAAGGTTATGATATATCTGCCTTTCAGCAAACCTTTAATTAAATGCTTGACAGGGAAGAGTAGCTTTATTGCTCCCCCCCCCCCCAACTTTTTTTCCTTAAACCCCACAGTCAAATAGGGCGCTGGAACTCACAAGAGAAAAACTACGACAGAAAACACATGATATATTATGTACCACTGTCCGAAAACTAGAAGGCCTTTTTTTTTTTTTACTACCCACTGCAGAAATCGTATCAATTATGAAATTGTAACACTATTGCCAACTTCTAAGCCACACATCCCCAAAAATGGGGAGGGGGGAGGGGGCGCATAAAACCAGATGGAAAGAATCTCATGTTGTCTTATCCACCGTCTTCTATTTAGTCCTCACCCCCATAACAACTGATTTCCGTGTAAGTCTTTTACAGTGGTGAACTAATCACACGAAGGTTAGTTGTGGATCCTTTACAGGACGTTGCAGAACCAACCCTAACAGCCCCTGGCTGTTACGTGGTTTTTCTAGGCAAATTTACATCCAGTAGTTTGCCATTGCTTTCTCAGCGGTCGGCTTTCTTGATACCACTGTCGAAACCAACGCAAGGCGCATGGCCCGCAGCTGGGATCGAAACTAATCACACCAGTGTAGTTAAAACGTGTGACATACCATAAAAGCATCACTAACTTTGAGAAAACATTTCAAATAATAGGACAATGTCAACGTGTAATTACAGTGGAAGGGGGGGGGGGTTATAACATCTTTTTTTTTCATCCACTTCTACTAACACCAATATCAACCTCCCACCATCTGTCCAGGTTTCCTGAGTTACTGGCCCAACACATGTCCAGGGGGGGAGTGGGTAGTGGAGGTCGAGTGTGTTAACGTCGTTTGTTATGGGAAATATATGTGACAGGGGATAGGTCTCTCTCTCTCTCTCTCTCTCTCTCTCTCTCTCTCTCTCTCTCTCCCGTCTGCCCTTAATTAACTTTATCCCGCAATAGAACAGAGTACCTCAGTCTCCTCACATACAGGGTTGGCTTGAATATAATTTTTTTTTCCACAGAATGGCGGGAGAGTGGCGATAAAAACCTAGCCCTCCATATCTTTAGTCGCCTTTTACGACATGCATGCATCATAAGATAAGATGCTACTAGTCTACTTTTACTTAGGTCTTGCTCTTTCCGCCACTCTCTCTACAAATGCGTCTTCCCAGCCTTTATCCCAGCGACAATAACACACGAGGACGATAACCATTCCCCACCTCACGATTTTATGGATTTATCAAAGAAATACACTACCCGAGTTCATCGTCTGCGTCACTTGGCAGAACAAAGCCATCGAGCAACACCGTAAGGACAAGCACAAAACAACCGAAGTCCAAACACGCACTTAGTTACAGCACAAACTGCTAGCCAACTTTTCCGTAACAATTTATAGTAATTATAAAACTTTCAATACTGTAACAAGCTCTGTACGAAGAGACTCATTATGCGTTTGTTGATTTCTACTTACAATATTTTATGTCCTATCCAGCTGGCAGATTACTTAATCAACTCTGCTCTAACTAGTACTTCCATTCTTTATATCTCACTCTTTTGTCATTATCATAATGTAAACTCATTCCACTTCAAAAACATGGGATAGATCGAATTACAGTAACATGTCTGGGGGCCGAAAGCATTAACTACTTAAAGATACAAAAACTTGCCATAATAGCCGAGTGATCAATTGAATTTCGTAAACAACATGCACCTTCCACAGTAGTTTTACCTTAAAAACGTACCTTCCATACTTCAAACTTAAATAGTTTTCAAAAGTTTAAACTTAAATAGAACTCTTCATACTTTAAACTTAACCGACAGAAGAATTCATATTCTAAATTTATATTCTAAACTTTGAACTTTCTTAACGTTTGTACTTATTAAAACTACACACAAACTACCAACTTAACCATCTTCCATAACTTAGACAAACCACACACAAACTTACCAGCAGTGTCAATCCTCAAACCCGGTCCTAGAATATCGTCAGCTACGAACTCAACCAACTATCCCTCTCCCAAGGTAGAGAGACACGGAATTAAGAACCCCCACAACATATTATCTATAGGCAACTAAAGGCCTTAGCCAGGCGAACCTCCTCCAGATCCTGGCTTGTACATTGGGGAGAAGAAGTATTGGACTGAAACCAAGCGCTATTATCACCTGGGTCGAGCCGTTGTATGCGAAGGCAGGCTGGCTGGCAAGCAAGACACTAACACACCAACCAGCACGGCTAACCGACCGGACATAAAATCGAACAGAAAGCACTACGCGATAGAGCAACGTCAAACCAGGATCGTTCCAACAGCTTCCTTCTAAGTATTTTCCTATTTCTCTCCGCGGCCCCAACTTGGAATATACCAGAAGCTGTTGCCTGTAATTTTACGCAAACGAAGTTATTGTAAATGTTTTTAACTACCAACGTACCATACAAACCATTCAGCAGTTACACACGACGCAGTTGTCGTCCCTGACTTGAAGCCGACGCTTGCACGATACCCCAACATCCGTGCGATTAGCCACTCGACACACGGCACGGCAAGCTAGGCTGAGGGAACGGCAAACCGACTGGCGTTTGGCTTGCTAGCTAGAGGATAAAACGTGCTCCATGGCTTGGCCGTTATTTTATACCTCCTGTATCTCACTCTCTGTGTGTGTTTGTGTTCCGTATGCGTTGTTGGTGTGTGTGCCCTCTTCTCTTTAGTTCTATATTATGTGTGCGTGCTGTTTTCGTTCTCTAACTCTAAGTGTATGTCTTTCTGTCTCTTGCTCTCTAAATCTTCCCCCCCCCCTCCTTGCGTGTGTGGATGTACAAGTGTGTGTGTCTTTCGCTTTATATCTCTTTATCTGTGTGTGTGTGTGTGCGCATTACGTCCTTTTCCCCCTATCTCTCAACATGTATGTGCTTATTTCCGCCCCTTATTCTCTCTTAGGTTCCTTCTCTCTGCCATTATTGTATGTAGACTCTTTCCCCGTCTATATATCCGTCTATGGCGCGTTTCGCTCTCTCTTTCTCTCTCTCTGCTTCTTATTGAGTGTGTGTCCCTCTTGTATTTGTTTCCGTTTAGCTCTTCTTCATATCTCTATCTCACTCTGTCCCCTAACAACCCTCACCACCTCTTCTCTCCCCCTAATTTCGCGCTTGCGGTTCATCTATCTCTCTCTCTCACACACACACATACACACAATAAATCCGTCATTTTTTCCGGCTCCTCTTCCCGTTATTTCTCAACCTCTGACACTCGCTTCTCTCCCTATCTCTTGCTCTTTCATCTGTTTCCGTCTCCGGTCCCTTTTTCTTTATTTCTCTCCGTAGTCATTATTACCAAACAACCGAAAATTACTTTACCATGATTCATCTCTAAACGCTTTCTATTGCCCAGATATCAATGTATTCCATGTGAACAATACATCAAGTGCCACCTCTGCAGTAAAGGGTGACTGAAACAGATCTTTAACATATGAAAAAGACCTCGAACACTGTCTTTCTTAGAAAAACCATACTGGAGGAGAATGATGAATTTTAATGAGAAATAGGTAAGCAGTGACACTATTGGGAGGGTAACCCCAAAAGCCTGTTAATGTCATTTATTCCCCTAGCAATTCCATTTCTCTCATTCTTTTTGCCTAGCTATTCCGTTGATTTAATGTTGTCCCTAACTCTACCGTTCACTTTACTGTTGTCCCTAGCTATTCCATTCACTTCATTCTTGTCCCTAAATGTCCATAACGCAGTCATATACGGAGCAACTGATTGTAAGTGTCATCCTTTACCAGGGGCGCCGTACCTTGGATGCTCAGACACTTGTAGCCGCCCCGCTCTTCACCTACTTAAGATATCCATATCCCCCTAGTAAAATTTGCTAGTGGCTCCACCTAACCAGTACAGACGTTATCTTTAAAAAAAAAATATACATTATATTTCCGCATTTCAAACATATATTTATTTGCCATTTAACACATAATAATAAAACTGTAATAATTATAATTATTATAGTTAATGCGCACCTTAAACATGGCTTCAGCCCTTTGACGCCCCAGGTTTTGCAAAATTATAAAGTGGCTCGATTTCTTTCCAGAATCGTTGTACGATACGAAGGATTGTGGCCATGTTTCATCCTCTCCTGTAGTGTCTACCTAGCCGCCTGCTGTGGGTTGTCTTGTTTCTTACCTTTTCTTTTATCAATCATCAAGGAAGAACAGATTCGCTGACGTCTCCAGGTACCCCTCGCGAGATTAAACCCATTGACCCTCCGCCCAACAGATGGGCCCACTTACCACCACTAATGATCCGGTGTCCAAAATATAAGGGAGGCTGTTATTAACTTGAATAGAATTAGCGTATAAATCTAGTAGGGAAACTCGACAAGGAAAAAGCATTGACACTCCAGCGTTTTTTCAAGTCTTTGTTTTAGCTGTTTGATACTAACGCTGTTTGGAGAACGGGGGGGGGGGGGGGGGTGGTTTAATTAGAGACGGAAAGAGAGACATTGGGAGAGTTAGACATTGACAAAGATAGAGGCGAAGGAAAGAGACAGAGAGAGAAATGAATAGACAGTGAGGGAAAGTGAAAAAGACGGGCAGAGACAGAAAGAGAGCAGAGACGAGAAGAAAAATATTTTTCAAACTATGGGGCGCTCTACGCACACATGTGAGAGAGAGAGAGAGCGAGATAGAGAGAGAGAGAGAGGGGGGGGGAGAAGGATAGATCGGGTCTTAGGAAAACATTTTAAAAAACAGAAGACATTGTGAACTAGAGTTTATTTTGTAAAACAGAATGAATCAAGAATTGCCGGGAATACCCTCCTACCCAAAACGTAGCTGTAAACGACAACAGTTGTTCGCCCCTGACAAGCAGACAAGACATGACTCTGGCATGTATGTTCCGTCCGCTCCACCACACCCCACCCCTTTTTCCCGTTTTTTTCCCCACTCACTCCACTGCGTTCAATGTTTACAGGGGAAATCCCTTATTTTTAACCTTAACCTCCTTGAAATTTATTACCAAAGCTGTCCCCTCGTAACCAGGGGAGGGGGGTGTAAATGACCAGACGAGCACTGGGCAAGGGCAAAGAGGCCGTATGCACAGAGGAGCGTCACCAAGTGTCCCATGGCATTTCCCAGTGGTTCCACTGTTTATTTCCTTGTAGACTGTTTCATTTTGTTGCTATTACATCAAGTTATTCTAAACATGCATATTTCTTAAAGCGAGTGCATGTTATTTTGTATGCCTTTCATGTTTTGACAATTATATCCTTTTTATCATTTCCTTCAAATCATCTTCTGCCCGTTATCTTCCTCGTTGAAGTCGATTCTAGAATCTCTTATGATTTTAGAGTATCCGCATTTCACTGGATTCTAGAATCTCTTCTGATTTTAGAGTATCCGCATTTCACTGGATTCTAGAATCTCTTCTGATTTGAGAGTATCCGCATTTCACTGGATTCTAGAATATCTTCTGATTTTAGAGTATCCGCATTTCACTGGATTCTAGAACCTCTTCTTATTCTAGAGTCACCGCGTTTCCTTTGATTCTAGAGTCTCTTCTGATACCAGAGTCTCCTCACTTCCTTAGATGTTAGAGTCTTCTAATTTCCTTAGATTCTAGAGTCACGTGTCCTTAGATGTTTTTTATTTTATTTTTGAGTCACCTCATTTCCTTAGATTCTAGAGTCTCTTCTGTTTCCAGAGTCATCACTTCCTTAGATTTTAGCGTAACCTCATTTCCATCTGTCCTTAAATAGTACGACATTCTATAATACTGTTTTTACACTCTTTATTAGTGTCATATGGTGTCAAACTATTGAAACGTTGTCTCAATATTCTGACATCGTAGTCAGGCTCGGAATGTCACAAACCACACTGACACATACATTAAAAAAAAAATCACTGATGGCGCCTACCTAAAAAAAAAAAATTTTTTTTTAAACAGGACGCCTTTTACGTCTTTCTGCATCAGATATATGGTGCTAAAAACATATTTTATAGACCAGTCAGCGCTCAAGTGATGAGAAGAACATCATGCCGACCACCTTTACTTTCTAGAATATTCTCAGGTACCCACATTTCAGACTGGGGGTGGGGGGGGGGGAGAGAGACTGCGGTCACTTATAAAAATGGAACCCGATACCGATAAAAGACTTTATGCGAGCCACAATATGCCGCACTACCGCCAACTCTGAACGCTCTGATTCACAAGGGAGTCATCTGGTCCGTGGGCAGTAAAACGGAGCCGCCGCCACCACCGTCGCAAAGAAACAACTAGATTAAATCCTAAAATCAAACAGCCAAGTTAATACAATCTAGTATCTAAGAAAGGTGGCAGTACACCAAACTCTCCCGAAGCAGAGAGGGGCAACATGTTACAATGATACTTCGCCAACAGTTGTTTGAAGTTTTCAGTTTAGAAGACGCGTTCCTGCAGTGTGGCAATAGAAACGGCTGAGAATATACTCCAACAATGTCAACCGTGTGCTGCCAAAAGAGACGCAATCTGGCCTGTTCCAAACCCAATGAAGACACGGTGAGATACTGACTGCACGATAGCTTTCATAAAGGCTACCGGCCTCCTGATGACGTTTTCTGACAGAAGGATCGAAGAAGAAGAAACGCCTACATTTATCAAGTGAGCGAGTTAGTCTCAAAATCTAGCCACCAACTAACTCCAGACCCATAACCGGGGGCCTTGTAGCCCCTAAACCGGAACCCAAACTGAGAACCGCGCCCCAACACCTGTTCCACAGACCCAGTTGACTATACATAAAGCCGATCACCGGGTTTACACACTGAGCCTAATATATCATTCGCTGAAAGTATTAGGGAAACCTGTTCTGAAAAGATCACGCCTAACACACGACACACATCTAATGTCTGGTTTTCTAAAAAAGAAAATCATATGGCAAATCTGCTATGGTGAAATTTAGTTCACGACCTCGTACATTTTTTTCCCCTTCAAATGACTATCTGTATTCCATTGGGGGATCGGACATATAATGATAGACTGATATACCAATGGCCATCAAGTGGGTGATGTGGTCAACAGAACGCCGATCGTATTTACATACCAGGAAATTACCTAGGACCCTGAAGGCCAATGTCATTTTTAAAAAGAATCCACCTCGATGCGGTTTCGAACCCAAGCTACTCAAAACAGCAGGCCGGCGTCTGGTCGTTAAGCTACCGCTGTCCCTATGCAAATATGTAGTACGCACTATAAAACGGCCACGGTGAAGAAGAAGAAGAAGAAGAAGAAGAAGAAGAAGAAGAAGAAGAAGAAGAAGAAGCTGATGAGGAGGAAAAGAGACAGACACCGTTAGAGATCAACTACAGTCAACATTCACCATGAGGACGATATCTGATTTAACGACAAGGATGCAGTAACTAACTACAAGCATTTTACAACGAACTGACAAGATCTTGACAGACTGAAGCTAGTTCCACAATGATGCATATTAGACTCGGTGTCGCGTAAGGAAATTATTTGTAATTTCTTCTTCGCGATCACCTGATGAAACTCCGGTGGAAAGTTATGGTTGCTCATCCACTTCTGGACTTCAATCTTTAAGACGATTTCAAGAAAGACGGATTGGTTTAACTCTTGTAATATTTTATTACTGGAGGGAGGGAGCGCTCAAGCCTAGAAAATGTGTAAAAAGGGGGGAGGGGTGTCGAGCTTCCCTTCGTCGCGGCGCGCCTGATACCAACTGACCCTTCTTACAAGCATGCCTAAAATCAGATGTGTACGGCCGAAATGCGCTGATATCGCTGCCCAGCTGTAAATTTCAATGCAACCGCTCGTTTTGGGATAATAGCATAAGAGGAAGTAGAACCTTACTTACACACACTTAAAAACAAACGCCGGAAGTAGACAAGGAAGTAGAAACAATAATGCGCCCGCCGTTGGCGTGCAGGGATAACTCGTCCCTTAAATCCGTGGATTCACAAAATAATTACCTCCCATATGATATTACAGTGAGACAGCTTCGTGAAATCTCATGGTTACACTAGTTCATTGAACACTTGCGCCTAATTTGTAAATTATTATTATTTCAATCAGTAACATGTGAGTGTATATGTAAAGGATTGTGGTGTGTATGCGTGTGTTGGTGCACGAGTGTGTGCACATATATTTACATAGCATGTGTGTAATGTCCCCCCCCCCCAATCTTCCCGTCTTTCCACACAATAGTTTTACGTTGAGCTGTAGGCAGGCATGTGAATCAATCCATGGCGATGGCGAGTGCGACTAGCAAGACCCGCCCGCGTTCAGAAAAGTCTTCACCAGAGTACGGGATTTCAAGACCGTTGTTGCTATCACGTGTTTAGTGTGCATCTATCTGTTCAGACGTTTAGCAAATTTGCGATGATTTCTTCCTTTATTCACACTCCCTACCCGATTTCTTACAATGCAACACGACCATTTTCTCAATAGCAAAGACTGAGCAATATTGTTGAGATAAGCTGGCCATTCGTTGTGATCCCTCAATCGGTCTGCCTTGTTTCCCTCCCCCCACCCCCACAAAACAATACATACAGTAAGGCCAGACATTTGATGAAAGTGGATTTATAAAGCCTTGCTACACGGTCAAGCTTGGCTTGGCTTGCTTTGCAGGGGGACGGGGGAGACCTTGTAATCAGCATTCCCTGAGGGAAAGCTTTAGATTATAATTGTGACTAGGTTATGTGCGTCATTAAAAAAAAATTACTATCATTGCTTGCCGCTAAGTTGCCCTGAAAAAGACCAAAAACAGACAGCCCAAACACTCTTCCGACCAGGGACGACGAAGTCTACCGGCCAGCCAGTAAGCGACCCTGTCGCCGATGTGACCCAATCGAATTTCTGGATCGCTATTTATATTATTGTGTGTAACCCTCACCAGTTAATAAGTCACTAAACACGCTTGAGTCCACTAATGATATCCCCACCACTGTCTGCCGTTCCCTCGACTCTCCTATGTTCTCTTTTTGAGTCTGACTCACCAATATCCGTTCTTTCGCTGTAAGATGCAGTTCCTTGAACGTCCTCTTGTTCTCTTCACAAAGTTCTGGTTAGCCCTTTGGGTATTTTTTATTAGCAAGCCTAATATTAGACACTGGTGGGAAACCGCCTGCATTTGTTTTCACTACTTTCGTATTGTTCTTTCTGTCCCATTCTTTATTATCGCTTCTGATGTCCCGGGTAGTTAGCGTCTTTTGGATATTTTTTCTCTCAACACAATGTGTGTTTGGAAACGAGCAGACTGAAACAGAAGCTAGAAAAGTTTGAAAAAAAATTTAAGTTGAGAGTGTCGACTTCATTGCACAGAGTTTAATCCCAGACTGCTCGGTCACTTTCCGCAAAATAGCTAGCCGCTTGCCGAAAACATCGCACAGAGCACGAACTTCGTAGCTCCGGTGACAATCCCCACGGGTAAGGCCCAGTTCTAAATGTTTTGGGGTAGTTGAAAGCATTAGAAAGCCGGGTAACCCGCTCTTACCACCCTCGAAAATAGTGGACTGTCATGTGACGTCATCCTTGGGAAGATGTTTGGAAAGTACCGAACTTAGCGCTGGAGATGGGAATATCGTGCTATGATGTCGGTTCTCACCTCCAGTCAACCCCCATTGTTGATTATCTCCCAAGAGAGTGTTAGACATGTCCAATCTACCCTTTAACTGATGCGGCAACATCAGTGTCGTCTAGTTTCTTTTGTTAAGGACACTTTTCAAGCCATAGGCATACTGGACATATGATACTAAGCTCATACCTAGCAGAACTCGATAAGGACATCAAGTCGGTCGCCTTTATCACAGAACATTATCTGGAACCCATTTTAAGCTAGAAACCGGTGTTTTATTTTTATTTATTTTTTAAATAAACCTTGTAAGGTTTTAACCCAAGACTTTATGACCAAAAAGCGCTCATCCTGCCACTAGGCTTCCGCAGCTCCAACTGCCACAGGCTTAAGGCAGGGCTGTCGCCTGGTTTGGAGCAGGGGTGTCGCCTGGTTTGGAGCAGGGGTGTCGCCTAGTTTGGAGCAGGGGTTTCGCATGGTTTGGAGCAGGGGTGTCGCCTGGCTTAGAGCAGGGGTGTCGCCGTTTTATTTCTGTGGACGAACCAGGCCTGCTTGAGTTACAGGCGGAGGCCCTAACCTCGGATCTACTGTGCCTCAAAGTTGCCTAGTTGGACAGAAGGAGGGATTGACATGCAGAAAGGGGGATGGATGGACTGTCAGGTATCGAAGAAGACAGACATAATGAAAGAGGCAACAGTAAGACGAACATGAAGACAAGACAAACAGACAGACAGACAGACAGACAGATATAGTTTATGACTATTTAGATGGATCGACAGACACCACACACGGATATCTCCTCTTATTCATTCTGCTTACTCTTGGGGCTTACAGCGGTTGCCCTATCTCCGTGGGCCTTTCTGAGCTGGTACACCAAAAACGCAGAGATGAACGATTATATTTTTGCCCCTCGTACACTATACACACACTGCCCCTGCCTTTCAAATCAAATCTTCTCCCCTCTCTGGGTTCTGCTCCAGCGCTCTGATAAATAAGTCAAGCTAGCTTGCTACCCAGCCAGCGCAAAATTCTAACTCCGCGGTCGGGGAGGGAAGGGTAAGGCCAGCTCATGAAAATTGAAACGTTGGTTTGGTTAACGTTCTACACAAGCATGGCCCAGCCAGCGCTGCTGAGGCAGGCAGATGAATGTGGTCACAGAAAGCGCGGCTACTCCCCAACATCCTGTCGAGCAGGGCTTTTAAAACCTGTCATATTGGTGACTCGTTATGAGAATGAATCCTGATATACCTGCCAAAACAGCTCTCACGTGGACACCAGAGGGAAAGAGAAAGAAGGGGCGCCCAAAAAAAACATGGAGATGAACGATGGATTGCATCTCTGACACGGAAAACTGCACTGAAGATTGCGCAGGACAGGAAAGCACGGAAAGTCCTCTCTGAAGCCCCATGTGCCACTGGCATAAAGAGAATTGTTGATGATGATGATGATATTGGTGACTGACACAGTTTTACTAAGACATAATATTGTCTTTCGAAGTCATAGTGCTATCTGCCTGATAGGCTTTAAAAAACAGACTGTACCCCAACAGGCCAAACCTGTGAAACGGACGTACAAGCAAAACGCAGGTCCTGAAAGAAAGCTAAAGTCCAGAAATTAATCAAGAGCTTTTTCTTCTTGTTCAATGGATGTAAACTCCGACGGAGAGTTGTGGCTGTTCGTCCACGCGTGTATGTCCGTTTTACAGATGCATATTTATATGCAGACTGTTGGTTCATCGCCTCTCATGCGAAATCCCTAATTAGTCTACTCTTACGACATGCTCGCTATGAAGGCAGTGGGTCTCCTCCCCGATAGATAGATAGATAGATAGATAGATAGATAGATAGATAGATAGATAGATAGATAGATAGATAGATAGATAGATAGATAGATAGATAGATAGATAGATAGATAGATAGATAGATAGATAGATAGATAGATAGATAGATAGATAGATAGATAGATAGATAGATAGATAGATAGATAGATAGATAGATAGATAGATAGATAGATAGATAGATAGATAGATAGATAGATAGATAGATAGATAGATAGATAGATAGATAGATAGATAGATAGATAGATAGATAGATAGATAGATAGATAGAAATGCGCAGACTCCCAAAAAGTTACTGCAATGGGAAAGATGCTTTAGAAAACAAATGATGAATTGTTTGGATCTGAATGAGAAATGCCTGTGTGGGTTTAGGGGATTCAGGAGGCATAGACCCTGCTTCTATCAAGCATATTGTAAGTTAAGATTAATTAGCGGTATTTCCTGTAAAATGTCCGTTTAAGTCCAGAAGTGGATGACAATCTGAACTTTTTTGTGGGGTTATTTACAGTCGGTGAACAGACGGGAAAAAAGACGTCCGTGATGTTTGCCGATTGATCTGTTAAACACTTTAAATTCGCGCCACACACACCACCTTCACACTGCAGCCGACACACCAACGTATCACAGCACACAGTTTTGAAAAGCTCTGCTGTAGAAAAGAATGACAAAAGCAAATCTGTGCCGAATAACCGAAGTTGACAGTAAGGAACACAACACACCGTGGTTGCCGGTCGATTAAAAGGAGAGGAAGGAGAGAGGGCGGCTGAGGCTCGAATGGCTGCGTTGCCATTAGGCGGACTGGGGTTTTGTGAGAAGCACAGCTTGTCCTGACTGCCCGAGTAGGGGCCCGGCAGGAAAGCCAGCTCATTGTGGGCCCTGGGTAATCTATAGCTAGGAAAATCAATACACACCAGCATAGAGCCAACCAACGCTAGGCTTTACTACAGGCTGAAGCATTTTCCATAGGGCTGGCTGGGGCTCGGTCGGGGGTTGAACGATGGCGCTGGAAAATTATAGTTGAAACAACAACAAAATGGTATTGGCTTGGCGATATTTCTGGTATAATGGAGGTTCTCGCTATCATTAAAAGTGTAAAGGAAAGTATGGGTTGTCGAACAACAGAGCTGGTATATGGGGCGGGGAAGAGGGAAGAGACAGAGATAAACTACAGAACAAACACCATCACAGGACGAATAATTGAGATAATGAAAAAGTACAGTGACTATACGCTTTTCTTTTTGGTCGGTGTACGCCGCGCATATACATATATACACACACACACACACACTATACATATATATATATATATATATATATATATATATATATATATATATATATATATATATATATATAAAACAGATCACGAGATAAATCTGCTGAAGTTAAGCATTTATTTTTTTTAAAAAGACCGTATAGACAATTTAAAAAATTCGGACAAAAAAACCAATTAGGAATGTAAACATGTCTACAAAAAGGGCACAATTTGATAAATAAATATATTATTCTAGGATTCAGCTATTTGCTTCATTTTAATTATTTGTTACTGTAGTATGCACCTGATGAGATACAGCGAAATATGCCAGGCAATAAATTGTGCAGTCTATTGTTTGTGTCTTCTTTGTTCAAATAAATATATAGCAGAGTAGTTATGTATCTTAAGTCGATGCGAACGCTTCGTAATGCCGGGACGCCAGGTTCGATCCCAGCTGCAGGCCGTTCGCCTTACTTTGGTTTCGACAGTGGTATCAGGGGGTCGACAGTCCAGTAAGCAATGGCAAACTACTGGACGTAAATTTGTCTAGAGAAACCACACAACAGCCACGGGGCTGTTGGGGTTGGTTCTGCGACGTCCTGTAAAGGATACGCAACTAACCGAGTCATGTATCTAAGTGAGTTTGGTTTTTATAGGAATGGCCGCACATGCGAAAGAAAGATCAGATCTTGGTGCAAACGAATATATGCAGAGCAAACTTGGGGAAAGTAGGCATAAAATAATTGTTGAGAATATATCTACTCGGTGTTTTGGTAGAGCTGGTGCTTTAACCGATATAATAAATAAATAAACTGACATAATGAAGCAGACAGAGCGGAAAGACACACCCACCAGCAGTGTCTTGTTGTGCTATTATATACCACAGTCTATTCCTCCATCCTGTTCTACCTGTGCAATTCCTTCGTCATTATGAATGGGACCCAGTCTAACATTGCTGGCTTCTACTCATCAAACGTTCGTTTCAGAATTTCTCTCGGGCATCTTCTCCCCCCCCCCCCCCCCCCCTTTTTTTTAAACCATTTGTTACCATTGCAGTGCCTTTTGTAGAATCTGTGCATTTCTTTTTTCAGCATGTGTCCAATAGAGCGCCATCTTCCTTTTGATTTCTTGTGCCAATCGTGTGCAACGTTGCCTCTTTTTTCGATTTGGTCTCTACACCCTTACTCGTTGTGATATACTGTTGTATGCTGGCAATCGAATTAAATGGCACAACTATTTCCCCTTTTAACAATTAAATCTTGCCCTGCAAGTCAACACTTTCAAAGTAAGGGACAAGGATAATTCATTATGTGTGTGTGTCATGTTCTCTAAACATTATTTCAGCCTACACGCCGTGCTGGCGATTCTTCTCTAGAGACTACATATTACCCCCCAAGCATTTCAAACAGCGATCAAAGACGTTCTTTGAACGTTCGCTGTTAGGGCAAAGGGATGGGGGCTTCTCAGCCAAAGCCCATTTAGGTATTTATAACACTCACCAGCCATACACAATTATCAACCCAGATATCAGTCTGCATTATTCGATCCACCATGTAATCTGCTATTTGCCTTAGCGGGCCAGACAAAATGATTTCACGGCCTTATGCGGTCGAGAGCCAGAAGTTCAGTGCTTGTTTTTAGAGTGGTAATACACATGAGGTGTGTAGTTTTGTGTGTTTGTGAGCTTTGTTGCTGTGGGTTTTTTAAATATAAAATGGCAGCTAATTAGGATAGGAACCTGGTGAAGGAATATATACACAGCAGTGACAGGAAAGTATCAGCAAATTACTTAATATAACCCTATCTCTTATTATATTATAACCTATAACTCTTATATTATAACATATAACTAATTATAACCTATTATTTACCCGTTGGCTCTGTTTGTAGTTTAACCTTAAATTCTCACCTCTTGTCAGCCACTGCTTATATAACCTGAACTATTGTTTCTAGTCTTTATTTTAAAATCTCTCTGTGTGCGTATCCATACATATATATGTGTGTATGTATGCCCCCCCTCCCACCCAACTCCTGCCCTTACTCTCTCTGTATATTATAATCTCCAACTCATTCTTAGTCTATGGTTTTTATATATATATATATATATATATATATATATATATATATGGCAAGAGACCGAGTTTCTTATAGGCAGACTGTGATGAGAGCGACGTTCTGCAAAGGACCTGCTACATGATATATATATATATATATATATATATATATATATATATATATATATATATATAAGGGCTGTACCGAATAGTGATTTTCACTATTCGGCCGAATACGAATAGTGGGACCAACTATTTGGCAGAATACGAATAGTGTATCATCATCATCAGGTGCTTTGCCGACTGATCATGCCTCTCCACAATCTGCTATCTCCTGCAGCATGTATCAGTTCGTGTGCTGACACACCTCCATGCCATGCAACAAGACTGTCAAGAATTTTCTATCGTTGTCTTCCTCTATCCCGTCTTCCACAGATCTTTCCAGTGGTCAAATGTTCAATTTTCCATCTTCTCATAACATGGCTGAAAAATGACGACTGTCTCCTTCTGACGTCAGTGATTAGTTGTCTTCGGGCTCCCGCCTCTTTCAAAACCATCGTTCGCTCGGCCGTTCGTTCGATGTAATTTAAACGCACCTTCATATTCTCGTTAGCAATATCTTCACATTTGATTTGGGCGAAGACACCCTGAAAAAACGAAAAATGCATGATCTCTCTCTCTCTCTCACACACACACTGCGGTTGGCATTTTATGCATTTTGTACCATGCAACCTGGTCGCAGTTTCCCCGGCTACGACAGACTTAGGCAACAGCAACTATTGTGTAAATAAGAGAGTTATTTCAGTCCATCACAGTGTATGCAGAAACGGGAGTAGGGTAACCACAATTCGTATTCGGCCCGACCGCAACTATTCGGCCGAATACCGAATAGTTATTAGGTCCACTATTCGGCCCCGAAGCGAATATTCGGTACAGCCCTTTTATATATATATATATATATATATATATATATATATATATATATATATATATATATATATATATATATATATATATATAAATAACCCACAACTCTAATTTATAATCTATCTATCTTTATAAACAACTTCATTCAGTATATCTACGATGTCTCCTGACCTGCCCCAAAGCACTAACTATGAATGCACAAACATCCAGTCCCTTCCCGCCCTCCACAATAAGAACCCCATCAATAAAAAGTGCACACATGAAAATCCCTCCAGGATCCACACTTATATCATTTACAACAAAACTGTTCGGATTTCTCTCCCCTGCAAGACAATGCCCCACACTCTACTAACAACCCAACATAAATTATCAATTACATGCGTCTAAAATAGTCCAAACGCACACCCAAAAAAAAAGGAAAAACGTCAATGACAATAATCGTTACTTCTTTCCCTTGCGCCGACCCTGAAAAAAAGTTTGCTCAAGCTAGATCGATCCCCTACAGAGCCTCATAATTTCCTCTGGGGCAGATGCCGGGTTTTTCCTTTCTAACCAGCCAAGCTTTACACGAACGACGGCTTGGCCCGGATCTCACTGTTATTTTTAGACAGGCCTATCAGTCTTCCCTTCTCCCAGCGACGTGAACAAAGAGTGCTGGGGCCAAACGCGCTTTGCATTATACACGAGGAGAAAATCCTAGGGAAGTTTGAAGTATGGGAGGAGGGGGGTGGGGAATAAAAAGAAGAGGGAACGACAGAACTGGCGAGGTCGGAGGAAATGGGAATTCCTTCTGTGTTCATGACAGCCAGGGAAATGTTATATGCAACGGCTTGCAGCATGAGGGAATCCTTAGCAATTACGGACTGCAACTGCCAGCCTCCTTCCCTCTTCTCCCTGATGCATTATCATTCAAATAATGTAATTATTCTCAAGAAGACTAGGGGAGATAACTTTCTCTTATTTCTTTCTGGTTCATCTCCCCTCTTCTAGTTTAAGTAAAAACCAAATTGCGTTAATAAACAGTATCCATTTAAAACAAAAACGGGTTTATTATCATTCATCTCTCGTCGGGGAACCTATCGTAGCCACAGGGGATCACTTACACGCCACATCAATACGACGCGTTTCGGGGTGCCACGGCTTTGCCCTGGATGGGAGAATACACGATTGGGAGGACCACGTCTATGCCCTGGATGGGAGAATACACGTTTGGGAGGACCACGTCAATGTCCTGGATGGGAGAATACACGTTTAGGAGGACCACGTCTATGCCCTGGATGGCCACAATATACGTTGGGGGGGGGGGGGGGGGGGCGCGCACGTCTATGCCCTAGATGGACAATACACGTTTGGGAGGACCACGTCTAAACCCTGGATGTGAACAATATACGTTGGGGGGAGGGAAGTGGGGGAGAGGAAACCACGTCTATGTCCTGGATGGAAGAATATGTAGAAATGGACGTCAAATATTACAAACACATCTTTTTTCAACACTATGCAACATTTTTATGTTATTTTTCCTGCGTTCGCCATTAAAATCAACGCATCGAGTAGTTTCCAGCTAGGCTGCGATATCTACTTGTTTCAGCCCAACAACAAAGCCGTAATCATTTGCCTTTAAGTTCCCCCCCCCCCCCCCCCCCCCCCCCGGGATCCTGAAGCGCCTGCTTCATATAATGCAATAAATGCTTTCGATGGCTTACATCAGGAACATTCAAGGGACTAAAACTGTGAACATGGGGGCCGTCACGGACCAAAGCACGAGATCCCAGGACATAAAGATCATCTATACATTACAACTGGCAATGATTCGCAGGCCCCTTGCTAGGCGTCCGCGGGCCCTCCGAACAGCTTGAAAACAGATTTTTATCCTGGCTTCCGAACAGTTAAGAAACCTGACCCATAACTTGGCTTCCGAACAGTTGAGAAACCTGACCCATAACTTGGCTTCCGAACAGTTGAGAAACCTGACCCATAACTTGGCTTCGGAACAGTTGAGAAACCTGACCCATAACTTGGCTTCTGAACAGTTAAGAAACCTGACCCATAACTTGGCTTCCGAACAGTTAAGAAACCTGACCCATAACTTGGCTTCCGAACACTGAGTGAGTGTAAGTAGTTCGAGAGCCATATTATGAAAAGCCTGCGAACACCAGTGCATTTAATGTTGGATATCCCTTCGTACAGCATAAACATAATGAATATTGAGACTTGTATGTATATTAACAGTCTATAAAGAGTTAGGGGTTATAATATGTATATATATATATATTTTTACACACACACACACACACACACACACATATATATATATATATATATATATATATATATATATATATATATATATATATATATATATATATATATATATATATATATATATATAAAACACTCACATGCGCGCGCAATATTCACTAAGAACGCAGTGAAACGCTCCCAAGCCTACAATGACGGCGCATGCAGGCGCGCCGACTTCAAGAAATAGTGGCGGAGGGGTCTCTGTGGTTCAGTCGTCAAGAAGCCTGCCTCGCGCTCTGAAGGTTGTGGGTCTGTTTTATGGCAGCCTCATTCAGTTCATAGTGAGCGATTATTACGGAAATCCCAGGGGACATCCTCACCGGAGCTACGGAGTTTGTGCTCTGCACATTCTCCCTGCAGGTGGTTAGCCTTTTAAGCGGAGAGAAACCGAACCACATGGGGAGGGAGAAACACCGGTGCAATGAAGTCTTCGCGCTCCACTTTTAACTCACATATAATCAGTGACTGCACGAATGTAAGCAACCTTTATGTCACACGTGTATGGCCACTCACCCAAAATAATTATATGAGACGCGTTCACTAACCTCTAAGCCAGTGCCCCTCAACAGTTTTACGCGCGCGGCCCACTAAAACAGTGGGAATTGTTTCACGGCCCACATGACAGCTAACCCAACACAAATGTGGAATCTAGTTTATTTGTTAAATCCGATGTCACAAATTGACAGTTACAGCTAGTGCGACTTTTGCTGCTGCTTATAGTGTACGCAACCTGTTATATGTGGCTAGAGCTGTGTATCTGATAGATGAAGCACTGCAATAACATCCACTTTATTTGTATGTTGGTTTTTTTTAAATAAAGTTCTTATGCTCACAACTAAATTGCCCTGTTTTAAGATGTTCCCTGTTCTCAAATAATCACTGCTATTTGTTTTACGTGGGTATGTGTGATCTAAGTTAAAGAGACAGGAGTACATGAAAATGTGTGGTTTATGGCAGAGACTGAAGCAATTATGGGTTTGTGTGATCTATGTTAAAGAGACAGGAGTACACGGAAATGTGTGGTTAATGGCAGAGACTGAAGCAATTATGGGTATGTGTGATCTAAGTTAAAGAGACAGGAGTACATGAAAATGTGTGGTTTATGGCAAAGACTGAAGCAATTATGGGTATGTGCGATCTATGTTAAAGAGACAGGAGTACACGGAAATGTGTGGTTAATGGCAGAGACTGAAGCAATTATGGGTATGTGTGATCTAAGTTAAAGAGACAGGAGTACACGGAAATGTGTGGTTAATGGCAGAGACTGAAGCAATTATGGGTATGTGTGATCTATGTTAAAGAGTCAGGAGTACACGGAAATGTGTGATCTATGTTAAAGAGTCAGGAGTACACGGAAATATGTGGTTAATGGCAGAGACTGAAGCAATTATGGGTATGTGTGATCTATGTTAAAGAGTCAGGAGTACACGGAAATGTGTGATCTATGTTAAAGAGTCAGGAGTACACGGAAAGATGTGGTTAATGGCAGAGACTGAAGCAATTATGGGTATGTGTGATCTATGTTAAAGAGACAGGAGTACACGGAAATGTGTGGTTTATAGCAGACTGACGCAATTATGGGTATTCGTGACCTATGAAAGACTGCAGTGCCTACAGGGATATGTGATCTACCAGACACAGCAATGAACAAGATGAGAAGAAATGAGATCTAACATGTTCACAAACAACATACTTACATGAGACACACCATGGTCAGGGGTCACTGAGGGAACCGGTGACAGCTGCGAGGGGGAACTCTGGACCATGTTCTGCATATGCTGCAGCTGAGGTTGCTGTGGGGTCAGCGGTCTGCCCACTGGAGACAGTGATGGACCCGACTGTTGTTGGGAGGAATTCATGTACATCTGAGGCTGGGTTGCGGAATGACCATACATATGGTTGGGCATCTGTAGAGGCAAAAAAGAACAGGGAAGTCTTAGATTCATCATGCTCAGTACAGACACTTTAGGCAGCAGACTGCATTAGTGAGGATACTAGGAAGAAGAAAGGCAGCCTGAACACTTCATGTTACACCATGGCAGATAGGGCCCTTAGCCTTGGTTGGCATCTGGTCTAGGAGGAAAGCTCTGACAGATAGAGCTCTGCTCTTCTGATCCAACAGCTTTTGTAGCATGCTGTGTACCAAATGTATTGGTGTTACTTTTCCTTTTGAGTTAATAAAGCAGGCAAAGAGAAGGATCTTCTTTCCCCTCTTCTTCAATACTCAAGTTCTGGAACAAGACTCATGTCTAGAAGCAGACAAACAACCAGAACTTTCCACCGGAATTTACAGCTGGTGAAAGCAAACAAGATGTCAAAAGGCTTGCCAGGAGTTGTATAAGGACCCATGTTCCACTCTAGGAAATAAAGAGGAGGAGGAGACGGAAGAAGCAGCAGGAGCAGAACAACAACAAAAACAGAACTTATAGAATCATTTCAATAAAGGATATGCACTTGAAACTTACCATCATAAACCGCTGATGTGGTGGACCCGCACTGGAACCAGGACCCATGGGCAATTGCTGATTCATGTACTGGCCACCCGGCTGCAGGTAGGAGCCACCTACAGCCCCCAGCATCGGCCGGCGGCCTTGACTCATACTGTTGATGCCGCCAGACTGAAAGACACAAAATAATGATTTAAGAACTGAATGGAATATAAATAAGTCAATTATTCGTAGTTTACCTTTTCTAGGACATAGCAGAACCAAACAGCATTTATTGGCTGCTTGATACCTTCAGTGGTTTGACATTTCTCCCAAACAGTCGCCTCTGGATACCACTGTTAAAACATTGGTGGCCAAATCGTTCATGGCTGGAATCTAAACAGGCACTTCAGAATTATGAAGTGCATTCAAACACCTAAGTCACAACAGCCGCCAGCCTAAAATACCAGTGTCTTTTCCTTTTCTGTATGTGTTGTTCATCTACTTCAGGACTCTGGTCTTGTTACATGATCGGAGACTCTACGGGCACCCTTTGCTGTGAGCAAGAGTTCACAGAATGCTGCACTAAATTGAAATTTAAAAAAAAAATTATTGCTAAAGACTGACCAAAGACATGGAACTAAAGCCACACTTTTTTATTGTATATTTAATTTCCTAAATATTAGACTCGCAAAACAGATTGCATTCTAAAGTTCGTGGATTTTTCTAATTATCGCTCGCTCTTTAAATTTGCTTTACAGAGCGCTGAAAGGGCTAAAAAAAAAAAAAGCTGATGCAAACAAATGCGAAACAACTTCCAACCATAGAAACAATACATACAAAATAGAAAGCAGATGAAGAAAATAATTCTGGTGCTAGATGGTCACACTGAAAATCTGACAATGGGTTCAAATACCATGTTGCAGGATTTTTTTTTTCAAACTTGGCCCTGGTTCCCAAGTCAACCCAGTGGATATTAGATGTAGTTCTATCAGTAAAGGCGGCCAGTGTGGTGCTAACTGCATCACCCATCAAACAATTACAAATAAACTACATATATTCATTACTGGTGCCTGTCTAGAATAGAAGGTATTAAATGGTATGTTTATGTTTATTAAACAGATCAACATCATGGCACACAGGTGTAACCCATAAGTGCTCCATTCTTCTTCTAACTCAAGCCTGAGTCTGAAGAATCTCAGCGCAGTGCACGAACTCTGTTGCACCGGCAAGGGTCCTGAAATACTTCGGGTAGATTTTAAACTCCAAATTATACCCCGGCAGCGCTGTTAGGTTACTCTCTTCTACACTCCTCGACTTCCAACTGCCAAGGGATTTTTTTTATGTGCCTGGACCTCTAGCACTCAAAGCGGACACCATGCCTGGAGATTAGCTTTGGGAGAGAACTAAACCAAATGTTAGTGTGTCAAGAGAAGAATGGGAGCTGGTCTTGGATGGGACACATGGTTAGAAAACATGAAAACGATATAACTAAAATGTCTTTGGACCAGAACTATTTGCAAACGCAGAAGGGAGCAAGAAAGGTTTAAAAGGTGGGAGGACGCGGGGTGAGCTGTATGCAACTGCAAAGGACAGAACGGCTTTTCCTGAGTTAGTTGACGGCCTCTGCTCCATTAGGGGTCAGAAGAAGACCTCTCAAGGCATGTCATAATTCCTCAATCATCTAAAAAGACCAGACCAAGTCACATTTGTTCGCTTACACACTGGACACTGCAGACTCTACAAACACCTATATAAAATAGGTATGAGCCAAGCAGCCCTCAGTACTATTATTCACCCTATCTTGGGGAATCCAAGAGTTCCCAGGGAGAGTCTAATATCAAGGGGGGTGTTAGTGTTAAAAGAGTCAGTCGGTGCTCATTTCACACCGTAACAACACTATACAATAACTATTTGACTTTGCTCGGCAACTCTCGGGTGAACTAAAATTTTAAAAACCCAGCTCTCAGTCTGCTTCTTTGTGCTGAACAGACCCCAGAACATGTCTTGCAAGACTGTCCTTTCCTAGAGGAGCAGCGGAGCAACATGTGGCCACACTTAGTAGACATGACAACTAAGCTTTAGGGAAACCTAAAAGACCTTGAGGTAACATCTCAGTTTATGGCCTACAGTGTATTATGCGTATGACCAGAAATCGCATGACTATGCATCCATTTAACAAAAAAAATACCGTAACTGCTTCAGAAACACAGACCAGCCGACGACTTGATTATTATTTAAAAATAAAAAAGGAAGGGGGGGGGGGGGGTTACAGAAGAAAAAGAAAAACACCTACTCACTTAGACACAATTGCCTGGCTTCTCCAGGAATTCCATTCACAAGAAAATACGTCAGAACCTGGTTCTCCACCCCCACCCCCCAGTTAACAGTCTACCAGCGCTAATGCAATCAGATTCCCTCCTTTATTATTTGTCTCTTGGGAACCCCGTGCCAAAAATAGAACCCCCAACAGCCGTCAGGATTTTCAAACCATTACACACAAAAACACGCACAACATAATCTGCAGCAGAAACGGATGACGTGAGCTGGGGAGGGGGCGGAAGGCTAAAGAGAAATAAAGGTTAAAAAAAAAGATTTTCAGGTCAAGTCCTGACCTTAATATGTAAGACGGAGACAAATACCAGGAGGTCATTGGGTGCGCATTCTTCAATTGCAGCAGGCAGTTGCTCCGCCCTACTTATTGTGTGCTCTCCGGCCAGATGTCTATCGTCTCTTTAGAGGTTGCCTGATATTTGTATTAACAAAAGAATGTTGGAGCGGGTAGATAAGGGGGGGGGGGGGGGGGTAATGGCTGTAAACAGAAGCGGTGGTTTCCTAATCTGCCCACACATCGACTTCTCTGTTATCCGGGTAGGGTGGTGCCTGGGAGCATTTTAAATTTCCAAGGTCCTTGAATATGCTGTGGTAAGATTTTTAAGAGGAGACCAGATAGTTTCCACTGTATCAGCTGTGCATATGTAATGCATGCTGATGGAGTATCTAGGTAAAACGCACAAGCAAGGGACAATTTTTTTAAACGGGTCTATGGTGCTAGACTTGTATTTAGACCACTCGGCTGGACTCACAGAGGGTGGTGCGGTCAACACAACCCCGGTTGCAGTTCAAAGAATAGACTTCACTGCATGGGGTTTATCCTGCAGGGCGCAGTCTCTCCGCAGAACGGCTAGCCGCCTGCCGAAAACGTCGCACAGAGTTCAAACTCGGTAGCTACAAAGACGATCCCCAAGGATCTCTGTAACCATCGCATCATAAAACGAACGATGCAGTCCGCGGAACGAACCCAAGCAGGTTCTTTAGAACCTGTGACATTACCTGGCACTGTTCCCTTGGGTTTCCTATACTTCCTGTGACATTACCTGGTACTGTTCCCTTGGGTTCCCTATATAGTAGAACCTCGCTTAACGAGCACCTCTCAAAATGAGTAATTCGCATAACCAGCAAATAAATTGTAAAAGAATGACTTGCTTAACGAGCGACGTTTCGCTTAACGAGTGGCGAGGAGAGGGAAAGTCCCTGATTTTGCGCATGTTACAGTCTGTGTTAAGCACTCGTTCCAGTAGCATCGTAGTGTCACTTGTGATCACACATTTTCTCAAACTTGTGTTATATTGTGATATGTGTACATGAATCTTCCAGACCTACAAAATGACCTCCCTAAAGAATTTAAGTTCAGCAAGATCCTGTTTCTGCCTTCCAACACCACCCCATGGACCAGCAAGTTATTTCTAACTTTAAGAAACTCTACGCTAAAGCACTCTTCGTGTATTGTTTTCAGGTGACTGAAGGGACCAACCTCACTTTCAAAGAGTTTTGGAAAAAAATCACTTCCACATCGATGCCTGCCTCAAGATGATCGACAAGGCGGGGGAATGGGTTACCAAGAGAACCATAACTTCTGCTTGGAAGAAGCTTTGGCCGGAAAGTGTTGTCGAATTTGACTTTGAAGAGTTCGAGACAGTAACCTGGGGAAATCTGTAGTCAAGCGAGATTGGGTTTTTGGGGCCATAATATATCATGGGGATTGATAGTGTGATAAAAAAACAGATATCAAAGAGCTTGTGGAAGTAGCACAGCTCTAAGAGCTGACCACTGAAGAGCTTATGGGAGTTGCATTGTGTTTTTCACAGAAAGAGTTTTGGAGGACGTGGTAACAGGAAAAGGTAAAACAATCTTATGGCGAAAAAAGAGAAAAAGTGGAAAGAAATATGCTAAAAAGCATTGGAAAAACTGTTGCCATCTTACATTGAGAAGCATCACCCTAATAAAGAAGTGGCTATGCGCGCTGCAAATTTTTTTTAATGATAATTCTGTGTCGCATTTTCGCCAAATTTAGAAGTGTCGGCGAAAAACGAATTTCTCTGGACATCTTTCAGTACAAAATAATTAGCTATGTATCAGAATTATTTCGACTTTTTTTTTTCTCTGCCCAAAGGAATTCGCATTTCAGTTGGGTCGTTTGCGGNTTTAAAATTTTTGCGGGAACTGATACCCCCCCAAACCACCCCTGCGGTGTGGTCTTCTAGGTCTAAAAATTGTTTTTAATCATTCCCCCTCCCCCACCCACCGAAAAAGGGAATTCTCCGCGCAGTTTCCCCCTCTTTACCAGGGCACGGGCCCAAGAGGCGGGTGGGTGATCAGAAAAGTCAGCGTAACAGTGATTAGATTCCGTTTGGGGCATGGGGCCGGGAGATGAATGAGAAAAAAAAGAGAGCTAGGGTAAAGAAAAACTGGGTTTTAGGGGGCACCCAAAAATGTCAGAAAATGGGCTGAAATGGGGCTGTCTTTATTTACAAACGTGAACGGGTTAGCTACGGTGAAAACCCGGGAAGCATTTTTATCAAAGGGCACACATTTGGGGGCCCTGTCCTTAAAACCTGAGAACGATAAAATTTCCCCGGGCGTCGCGTTTTTGGTTTGGGGTTTTAGGGGTATAAAGGTCTTGCCCGGGGAAACCCTTTTCTTCTAGTTTCTAGCGGACGTTTTTCGAGTGGTGACTAGTCTGGAAAAAATTAGGTGTAGAAAACAGGAGTCGGTGCGCCGGTTGCGAAATCCCCATTTCTTACCCCAATGGCTTTATTTATTGGGGGATTCTCTAGTACAGTACGTAAATCGAGGCTCACAAAAACACGGAAAAATTTGGACTTCCTGGTGTTTTTAAATTTAAGAAGTGAAAAACCAGAAAATGGGAAACCCTTTCCCAAATAAGCGTTCCGTCCCTGTTTTCAGCAGCAAGCGAAGAGTTCAAATTTCGATGACCCCAAAGTACTGCGGATACCCCTCTCGCCTTTTTTAGTTTAAAGCGTCGGCCAAAAATTTCCCTAAACCCCCGCAGCGCCATTTCATCATGCTATAAGTTTCCGTTTGGCCCCCGCACTGTACCCCCCCCAAAAGGCCCTCAAACATCTAGTGTTAAACCCCCAAATTTCACACGAAGTGGTGCAGAACGGGACCAGTCTATCGCCTGCCTTTTCCCGACCCCACCAACATATTCTGGGACAATACCAAAGGACGCAACTCCCCTTTCCCTCTAAAGCGACCCTTGCCATAGGGGGACCATTTTCTGGTCGGGGTTTTTATTAGGAGACAGTTTGTTTTGGAATTGTTGATAAGGTTTTTGGGGTCTTATTACGTTTTTCAGCTAAACTACTTTCCCGCTTGCCCGGGAAATCTCTAAAAACAGGGTGTCACGTTTTATTGTCCCCGGTGTTTTTCCCCGGGCGATAAAGCATGTACGGTTTTTACACGTTTTGACAGTTTTTTAAGACCCCATATCTAAAAACGGGCCCTAATCTTAATCCCACCACCCACACCTACGCCCCAAGGGAGAGAGTGCAACAAGGGCCCCGTGGTTTCATATTTTAAATTTTTTTTGTGGGAGTAAATTCAGTATATTTAAAAGCCCGAAAAAGCTAAAATTTACGCAACGTAAACCGGCCGCTTTTTACAAAAAAGGGAAAAAAACAAAAGTCGCAGGCCGCTGCTACAAGTAACACACAAGGGCAGAACGCTTTGAAAAAACAAAACAGGTGACACCGCGATCATGGGACAAGCCAAAGCAAGCATAAAATGAAAGGTAAACCCGTGTTTTATTTGGGCCGGACAACGTAAAAGAGCCGATTTTTAAAATTTAAAAATTTCTGCGGGGGGACTTTTTTCCCATGATTTCGTTCCCTCTTTTGTCTTTTTTTTTTGTAAAGAAAATGCAGGCGCCGCCCCCTTTTCTGCCCTTTCGTCAAACATTGCCCCTTTAAAGCCAACTAACACTAAGGATTTCGAAATAGATACCCCCAACGGGACCCGGGAGCTTAGCAAATGGACGCTCGGATGCCGATTCGGGGGTCAAAAATTTTGAACCCCGGGAGTTTTTTTAAAAATTTGGGCCCCCCAGCTCCCCCCAAACCGGGAAATGAGTACCGGTTTTGTCACGGGAATTTACGTGAAAACCTGTTTTAACGAGCAAAAATTCGCCAAAATCATACTTTTAAAGCAAAAAATTGGGTTAAAAAAAATTTAAAAAAAATTTTAAAAAAAGATAATGGATTCCATGAAAAAAAAAATATTTTTAGGGTATAACGTTTATTTAAAGAAAATTTTTAAAATTGTTTAAAGGGGAGGGGACCCCATCATTACCCTTTTTCCACCCCAAAACGAACCCAATGAAATGCGAAATTCCCTTGGCAGAGCAAAAAAAAAAATCGAAAAATTCTGATACATAGCTAATTATTTTTTACTTTAAAGATGTCCAGAGAAATTGTTTTTTGCCGACCTTCTAAATTTGGCCCAAAAATGCGACACAGAATTATCATTAAAAAAATTTTCGCGCGCATAGCCACTTCTTATTAGGGTGATGCCCTTTTCAAGTAAGATGCAACAGTTTTCCCAAAGCTTTTAGCATTTTCTTTTTTCGCCATAAGATTGTTACTTTTTTGTTAACCCCCTCCAAAACTTTTTGCTGGGGAAAAAAACAATGCAATCCCCTAAGCTCTTTTGGTCAGCTCTTTGGGTGTGCTCTTCCACAAGCTCTTTGAACATGTTTTTCCCCCTAAATCCCCTGATTTGTGGCCCCCAAAAAAACAATCTCGGTTTACTACAGATTTTACAGGTTTCTGTCTCGAACTCTTCAAAATCACATTCGGGCAACAAATTTTGGGCCAAAAACTTCCCTTTCCCAAAAAGAAGTTAGGTTCCCCTTGGTAAACCAATTTCCCCCCCCTTGTCGATTTATCTTTAGGCGCATCGATGTGGAAGTGATTTTTTTCCCAAAAATTTTGAAAAATGAGGTTGGGCCCCTTTAGGGCACCCGAAAAAAAAACACGGGAAAAGGCTTAGCGTAGAGTTTTAAAGGGTTTGAAATAAATTTCTGGGCCATGGGGGGGGTGTTGGAAGGCAGAAACCCGGATCTTCTGAACTTTAAAATTTTTTAGGGGGGTCATTTTGTAGGTTGGAAGATTCATGACACATATCACAATATAACAAAAAGTTTAGAAAATGTGTGATCACAAGTGACACTACGTGCTACTGGAAAAGAGGGGCTTTAAAACAGACGTAACATTCCCCCCCCAATTTAGGGAAATTTCCCTTCAAAAAAAAAGGGGCCCCGAAAAAAATTTTTTTTTTTTAAAAAATTTTTTTTTTTTTTTTTTCCCCCAAAAAAAACCCCCCCTTTCCCCCCAAAACCCCCAAAAAAAAAAAATTTTAAAAAAATTTTTTTTTTTAAAAAAAAAAAAAAATTTTTTTTTTTTTTAAAAATTTTGGGAAATCAAAAAAAACCCCAAAAAAAATTTTTTCCCCCCTTCCAAAATTTTTCCAAAATTTTTTTTTTTTTTTGGGCCTTGGGGTTTTTTTTTTTTAAAAACCCCCCGGGAAAAGGGGGGCCCCCCTTTTTTTGGGTTTGCCCCCCTTTTAAAAACCCCCCCCAAAAAAAAATTTCCCCAAAAAAAACCTTTAAAGGCCCGGGGCCGGGCCAAAAAAAAAATTTTTTTAAAATTTCCCCCCTTTTGGGGGCCCCCCAACCCCCCCCCCTTTTTTTTTTCCCCCGGGGGAAAAATTTTTTTTAAAATTTTTAAAAAACCCCCCCCCCCCCCAAAAAAAAAAAGGGGGGAAAAAATTTTTTGGGGGTTTTTAAAAAAAAATTTTTTTAAAAAAACCCAAAAACCCCAAAAAACCCGGGGGGGGGAAAAAGGGGAAAAAAATTTTAAAAAACCCAAAATTTAAAAAAAAAAGGCCCCCTTTTTTAAAAAAGGGAAAAAAGGGTTTTAATTTTTTTTCCCCCCCCCCCAAAAAATTTTTTTCCCAAAGGGGGTTTAAAAACCCACCCTTTATTTTTTTTCCCTTTGGGGAAAAAGGGGGCCCTGGAAATTTAAATTAAAAAAAAAAAAACCCCCCCCCCCCCAAAAAAAAAAAAGGGGGGAAAAAAAACGGGTTTAAAAACCCGGGGTTTTTTCCCCCCGGGAAAGGGGGGGGGGAAAACCCCCCCAAAAAAAAAGGGGTTTAAAGGGCCCTTTTTTTGGGGGGAAAATTTTTGGGGAAACGGGCCCGGGGCCCCCCCCCCCAAAAAAAAAAAAATTTTTTTTTAAAAAAAAAAGGGCCGGGAAAGGGAAAAAAAATTTTTTCCCCCTTTTTTCCACCCAAAAAAATTTTCCCTTTTTTTTAAAATTTTTTTCCAAAAAAAAAAAAATTTTTTTGGGGCCCCCCTTTTAAAAAAAAAAAGGGGGCCCCCCCCAAAAAAACCCCCCAAAACCGGAAATTAAAAAAAAAAACCAAAAATTTCCTTTTTAACCCCCCCCACCCCCTTTTTTGGGGAAAAAATTTTCCCCCTTTTTTTTTTCCCCCCTTTTGGGCCCCCAAACCCCAAATTTTTTAAAAACCCCCCAAAAAAAAAAAAAAAACCCCCAACCGGGGGGGGGGAACCAAAAAAATTTTTTTAAAAAAAAAAATTTTGGGTTTAAACCCCTTTTGGTAAAAAAAAAATTTTTTTTTTCCCCCCCAAAAGGGGGCCCCCCCCCAAAAAACCCCCCTTTTTCTTCTTTCCCCCTTTTTAATTAAAAAATTGGGGGTTTAAAAAAAAGGGGGGGGGGGGAAAAAAGGGGGGGTTTTAAACCCCCGGGTTTTTTTTTTGGGGGGGGGAATTTTTTCCCCCCAAAAAGGGGGGGTTTTTAAAAGGGGGAAAATTTTTTTTTTTTTTTCCGGGGGTTAATTTTTTCCCCCCCAAAAAAATTTTTTGGGGTCAAAACCCCTTTTTTTAAAATTGGGGGCCCCGGGGGGGAAAACCAATTTTTTTTTTAAAAAAAATTTTTTTTTTAAAAACCCCCCAAAAGGGGGGGGTTTTTCCCCGGCCAAAAAAAACCCTAAAAAAAAAAATTTTTTTCCCCCCCGGAAAAAAGGGCCCGGGGGGGGTTTTTTTTTAAAAAAATTTTTTTGTTTTTTTTTTTAAAAACCCTTTTTTCCCAAAATTTTTGGGCCTTTTTTAAAAAAAAACCCCCCGGGGAAAAAAAAATTTTTTTTCCCAAAAATTTTTTTCCCCCCTTAAGGGGTTTTTTTAAAACCCCGGGAAAAAATTTTTTGTTTTTTTTTTTCCCCCCCCCCGCCCCTTTTAAAAAAAATTTTTTAAAATTTTTTTAATTTTAAAAAAAACCCCAAAATTTTAAAAAATCCCCTAAAAAAAATTAAAAAATTTCCGGGGGGGGGCCCCAAAACCCCCCCCTTTTTTCTAAAAAAAACCCCTTGGGGGCCCCCGGGGTTTTTTGGGCCTAAAGGAAAAAAAAAAATTTTAAAAAAAAACCCTTTTAAAAAAATTTTAAAAAAAGAAAGGGGGGAAAAAAAGGGTTTAAAACCCTTTTTGGGCCCCCCTTTTTTTGGGGTTTTTTTGGAAAAAACCCCCCCTTTTTTAGTGGGTTTTTTTAAATTTTTAATTTATTTAAAAATTTTTTTTTTTAAAAAAAAAACCCCCAAAATTTTTTTTTGTTTGGGTTTTGGGAAATTTTTAAAAAGGAAAAAAAAAAATTTAAAAGGGAAAAGGAAAAAAAAAAAAAAAATTTTTAAAAAAAACCCCCCCCAAAAAAGGGGAATGGGCCCCAAAAAATTTTTTTTTAAAACCTTTTTTTTAAAATTAAAGGGGGAAGGCCCTGGTTTTTTGGGAAAAAAAATTTTTAAAGAAAAAAATTTTCCACATCGATGCCTGCCTCAAGATGATCGACAAGGCGGGGGAATGGGTTACCAAGAGAACCATAACTTCTGCTTGGAAGAAGCTTTGGCCGGAAAGTGTTGTCGAATGTGACTTTGAAGAGTTCGAGACAGTACCTGTGGAATCTGTAGTCAACGAGATTGTGTTTTTGGCCACTATCATGGGATTGTAGGTGGATAACAGTGATATCAAAGAGCTTGTGGAAGAGCACAGCCAAGAGCTGACCACTGAAGAGCTTATGGAGTTGCATTGTGTTTCACAGCAAGAAGTTTTGGAGGAGGTAACAGAAAAGTAACAATCTTATGGCGAAAAAAGAGAAATGCTAAAAGCATTGGAAACTGTTGCATCTTACATTGAGAAGCATCACCCTAATAAAGAAGTGGCTATGCGCGCTGCAAATTTTTTTAATGATAATTCTGTGTCGCATTTTCGCCAAATTTAGAAGCGTCGGCAAAAAACGAATGTCTCTGGACATCTTTCAAGTAAAAAATAATTAGCTATGTATCAGAATTATTTCGACTTTTTTTTTGCTCTGCCAATGGAATTCGCATTTCAGTTGGGTTCGTTGTGCGGTGGAAGAAATGATAATGATGAGTCACTCTCCTTAACAATATATAATTTTCTTTAAATAAACGTTATACATAACATATTTTTTTTTACATGGAATCCATTATCGTATTTTAAAATTTTTTAATTGTTTCGCATAACAAGTGTTTCGCTTTAAAAGTATGATTCTGGAACGAATTATGCTCGTTAAGCGAGGTTACACTGTACTTCCTGTGACAATACCGGGTACTCATTTCAGGGTGGGCGGAGCTGGGGGCCGAGTTCAAAAGAAACTACGGGATTCAAACTTATGACCCCCGAATCGGCATCCGAGCGTCCAGTCGCTAAGCTACCTCGGCTCCCGTGGAGTATCTATGCAGAAATCCTTAGGTGTGAGTTGGCTGAGGGTCAATGATCATGACAGAATGACAGAAGAAGGCGGCGGCGCCTGCATTATCTCACACACAAAAAAGACAAAAAGAGGCAACGAAATCATGGAAAACAGTCACCTCTGCAGAAGTATTATTTCAAAAGTCGGCTCTTTTACGTTGTCCGGCCTAAATACACACCGGTTGACCTTTCATTCATGCTTGCTTAGGCTTGTCTATGATACAGCGGTGTCACGCTGTTTTGTTTTTGCAAAGCGTTCTGCGTTGTGTGTTACTTGTGAGCAGCGGCCTGCGACTTTGTGTTTTTATTCCTTGTTGTAAACAGCGGCCGGTGACGTTGCGTACATTATAGCTTTCTCGGACTTGAAGTATGACATGAATTTACTCACCACAAAACATTAACAGTACTGAAACCACGGGTCCTTAGTTGCACTCTCTCTTGGGACGTAGGCTGTGGATGGTGGGAGTTAAGATTAGGGCCAGTTCTAGATATGGGGTCTTAAAAAGCTGTCAAAACGTGTAATACAGTACATGCGTCATCGCCGGTGATAACACCGGAGACAATAAAACGTGACACCCATGTAACAGAGACTTGCCTGGGCAAGCATGAATGTAGTTGAGCTGAAAAACGTAATAAGAACCCAAAATCCTTATACAACAGATATACACAAATCAAACTGTCTCCTAATAAAATCACGACACAGACATGGTCCCCATAGTGGCAAGCATCGCTTCAGAGGTACCGGGTAGTTAGCGTCCTTTGGATATTGTCTCCAGAATATGTTGGTGAGTCGGGAAACGAGCAGGCAGATAGACTGGTCAGTTCTGCACCACTTCGTGATGAGTTGATGTTGAACAAGCTAGATGTTATGAGGGCCTTTTGGGAGGGAGTGAACAGTGCGGAGGCACAAACAGATCATTATAGCATGATGAGAATGGCGCTGCGAGGAGTTAGGGAGATCTGGCCGACGCTCAATACTAAAGGAAAAGGCGAGAGGGATATACAGACAGTACTGGTGTCATCGAAATTTGAACTCTTCGCTTGCTGCTGAAGACAGGGACGGAACGCTTATGGAAGGGTTCCGAGTTGCTGTGATTGTCACTTCTTAATTCAACAACACCATGGAAGTCGAACTTTACCGTGTTGTGTGAGCATCGATGACGTCACTGTACATAGAGAATTCCCTAATAAATATAAGCCATTGGCTAAGAAAATGGCGATTTACGCAACCGGCGCACCGAGCTCATGTTGCTACACCTAATTTTTCCAGACTAGTCACCACTCGAAAAACTGTCCGCGTAGAATCTAGAAGAAAGTTAACACAAGTCAAGACCTTGATACCCCTGAACCCAATCAAAGACGCGACGCAGGCGAATTATATCGTTCTCAGGTTTCAAGGACAGGCCCCGCACTGTGTGCCCTTTGATAAGATGCTTCAGGTATTACACCGTAGCTACCTGTTCACGTTTGTAAATAAAGACAGCCTATTTCAGCGCCAGTTGCTGACATTTGGCTGCCCTCTATAACCCAGTTTTCTTTACCCTAGCTCTCTTTTTTTCTCTCATTCATCTCCCGGCGCATGCACTAGAACGGAATCTAATCACTGTTACAGCTGACTTATGCTGATCACCCTACCCGCCTCTTCGGCAGTGCCCTGGTAACGAGGTGAATCTGCGGCGGAGAAGATCCCTTTACGGTGAGGTGGGGGAGGAGGAGAATGATGTAAACATCATTTAGTAGACCTAGAAGACCACACCGCAGGTGTGGTGGGGAATGTATCAGGTTACAGCAAATTGTACAGCTGCGATAGAAATAGACGCGCCAATGAAACTGTCAGTGTTTACAATAAGCTTTTCCCTCCTGTTTCTTCGTTCGTCCAACTTGTGCTCTGGGTCAAACTGGGATACGGAAGTGCTGAACCACTAGACTGACTTATCAAGACCTATATTCACCTGTCCCGTGGTCACCCTAGAAACAATATGTTCTCTATATGAGGCCTGGATAACGTGAATAGAAACGACGTTTCCTTCGAAGTCTAAAGTGCGTCCGTCGGAAAGGCGAGAAACCAACAGTCTGTGCAAAAATAGCCAGATATGTAACACAGAAATGCACGCAAACGCATGTCCATAAACAAAACCACAGACTAGAAGTGTGGGGGGGGGGGGGGAAGAGAAAACCAGGACGTCCGTCGGAAAGGCGAGGAACCAACAGTCTGTACAAAACAAAAGCCAGACATATAACACAGAAATGCACACAAAGGCATGTCCATCAACAAAACCACAACTGCACATACAAGTAGGGAAAAAACCAGGACTTACTTACTTGTCCGTCAGAGTTTACAGACCGTGGTGAAGAACACAACTATTTACAGCACAGCTTTTGGTCAAAATACAATAACAGCCTACCCGGTTGGTTTCGTGGGGCACTGCACAACCCCACTGCCGTGTAATCCACAAACGGTGCTTCACTGGCTCATCCTAAAAACCACGTGCATGTTGGTCAGATTTCAAGGGAGATACTGAAGCAGAACGTGGGTATTTCTCGTCATTCAAAAGAGACTTCTGTAACTGCACAGCTGCTACTTTATAAATCTAAGAAAAAAGTCAGCGTGTCCTTCTGACTTCAGTATAACATTCTTTGTATACTAGACACAGTATCAGGATCTGACACGTTTATCTGTTCTATGTATGGTTTTTTTTTTTTTTATGTAACCCATGGTACTATTTCAAAAGATACGAATTATGTATATACTCCAAAGATATCGGTTCCGGTGACTGACCGACTTAGCAAGTAATGACAGCTGGAGGCGACAGGTTCGAATCCTGGAACGGCTACTATGGCTTTCTGTGTTTAAGCTGTCCCTGGGGTGGGTGGGGGGGGGGGGGGGGTAGGCGTGATTTTCCAGGTTACGGCACCTTTGCATGAGCCTCTTGGTTAATGTGTTTATTCTTCTGTAATTAGGGCAGTTTGTGCGTCGTGTTGTGGTTTACAGATAGGCTGATATGTATACCTTTCGAGCCAACACATCCGACTTCAGCAAACCCTTAACTGATAGCCTTTTACGACATACATTACAATGTCTGTAAAGAATTCGTATAAAACAGGGCCATGGAACGCACAGGGGCAACTGACTGTAATTCTCAACTATTATCGTCAGAAGCTTGTGTGTATGTGCATAGTCCGTTATCTTGAGCATACTGTGTAGTCTGGACTATGATTACAGTTTGCATAGCCACAACTTGACATGCTTTATACATGTGTTTATCCGTCTATAGCCCCAGCTTAAGACAGTTGTGATTCTGTGGCATAGGGCAGTGTTCTTCAACCCATCGGCCGAGGAGAAGTCCTGGTGGGTCGCCGCAAATGTCTGCCCAATCATGTAAGGGGTAGGTAGTTTTTCTCTTCCAGACGTGCAGTCTGTAGGACTAACACTCAATGATACGTCACTTGTCATAATGCTCGCTAAGTGGCTCATAAAAAGTAAACGATGTGTCAATTACCGTATATTTTTAAGGATCAAAGAAATTAGTCGCTGTAAGAAAACAGTAGACTTGTGCAACTGTTAATTACCACATCATAAAGGACATGGGACATCTAAGATCGCGTGCAAATAGTCATGTTGATCAGCACGGTAATTTTCGAGATACAGCGATGCCTCGGCTTACGTTCAACTTTGCATAAACCCATTTAGAAGCAAAAACGTTTGATTCGGTATACTACCTTTGTTTGGAACACGAACGCGTGTAAGTCAAAACACCAAGCACTCTCTCTGTTTACTTTACCTCTTTTGAAACAAAGATACAGATAGATGTCAATGATTTTGCAGACAAACCCTTTGCAACTAAACAAACAATTCGTAATAGCATTGTCAGGAATGGACAGACAATGCCACATTTCATAAACATCCTGAGGAGAAAGCAGAGGCTTCTTCTTCTTCTTCGCGTTCACCAGCTGTACACTCTGGCGGAAAGTTCTGGTTGCTCGTCCACTACTGAACCGCAGTCCTGCTCCAGAACCTGAGTGTTGCGTGTGCATCAGTTTCAGATCTCATTCTCTTGAATACAGACTGTTGGTTCCTTGCCTCTCCGGCAGATGCACTCCGACTTCAAAAGAAGCTGCCCAATTAGTCGACTCTTACGACTTGCTTTTCGGGAGGCAGTGGGTCTATTCTTGTTTTCACCCACAATGGGGCCTCCGGAACCCACACGAGGGGAAAGCAGAAGCAAAGTTCTTTGGAAAGACAGTAAAAATCAAAACTGATTTGCCTCAACCAGGATCCAAGTTGCGAAAAGAAACTCCTCCCTTATCGGTACCACCCTAGTGAGCACTCGACTCTTCTCAGGAAGGTAAAGCGTGGTTACATGTTTCATTTATTTCATCTAATTGGTTTTGTATTTATGTATTACAGTAGTGTTTTCCAAATTTTTCTTCTTCACTGCGCCTTTTTTCAATTCAAATTTGCCCACTGCGCGCTAACCTAAGTAAAAGTATGACTATTCTTGTCTCAGTTAAATTTATTATGAAGCTTTTACACTATTTCGCAGCGCCCCCGTGAAGAGGTTGCGGCTCCCCAAAGCGCCGCAGCACACAGTTGGAGAATCAATGTATTACATTATTAGGCTACTTAAAATTTTTTTTTTTTTAAACTATGAAAACGAGTGAAGAGCAGTATGAATTTATGGAAGGTAAAGAGATAAGTAATGCAATATACATATTACGAACACTAATAGAAAGAACAATGGACATACAAAAGGACCTATATTTGTTCTTTATGGATTATACCAAAGCAATTGACAAAGTTAAACATGAAGAGATGATAAAAATGTTGGAAGACATCAATGTAGATGGGAAAGATCTCAGAATAATTAAAAATATTTACTGAAACCAAGTAGCAGCAATTAGAGTGGAAAACAGATTGGGTACTTTTGAACAGATTAAGCAGAGAGTAAGACAAGGATGTGTCTTATCCCCAGACCTTTTCCCTTTTTAAAGTGAAATAATTTTGAGGGAAATTAAAGAGAACGCAGGAGTAGAGTTGGAGGATACAATATAAACAATTTGCGTTATGCAGACCATACAGTATTGATAGCTGAAAATGCAACTGATATACAATTGCTGGATATTGTGGGGATGGAGAGTGCTAAGAAAGGATTTTCATTAAATATTAAAAAAACGGAAGTAACTCTTATATCAAAAAAGAAGATAACTCCACACCATGATATTTCAATTAAAGGAAAAGGACTTAACCAAGTCAACAAATTCAAATATCTGGGAACAATCATACTATCAAATGGAAAATGTGACAGAGATTAACAGCAGAATAGGTCAGGTGAAAGCTGCATTTCAAAAAGTTAAAAATATCTTATGCAATACATCGCTCTCATTTAATGTCAGAAAGATGGTGGTGCTGAAATGTTACATAGAACCTGTTCTGCTGTATGGCAGCGAATCTTGGAATGTTAGTGAACAAATTAAGAAGAACTTGGAAGCAACAGAGATGTGGTTTCTGAGACGAATGTTACGAATACCTTAGACGGCGAGAGTAACTAACAACGATTGCTTGAAAAAAAGCTAACAAAAGTATATCTCTATATACAACAATAAGAAAGAGACAAACACTGTACTTTGTCCACAAAATGTCATAATGAGAAGAGGCATTGTAGAACATCGTGAAAACTGGAAAGATCAGTGGAAAAGGGGGTAGAGGCAGACCAAGAGAGAAGATGCTGGATGGAATGAAACGATGGCATGGATGGATATCGTTAAGAGCTGTTCCAGGCAACCAGCGATCATGATCTGTGGAGACGCACAAGCGCCTATGCCAGTTGGCAGGGCACATGATGATGATGATGAGTATTAGGCAATACATACATTATTTTATAAAACCCCATTCATGTGTATAAAAAGACCAATAACAATATTCGCCCTTTCTTATTACAAAATGTGTTTGGTATACGCCCAAGGATCAAGATTAAGTATGTATACCGAGGTACGATACAGAGGGCGTGACCCCTGGATTGAACTATACATTTGTTTTTGTAAATTTTTTGTTAGCTGTTAGATGGCTGAAATCTATACCAAGGAAGGATAAACCAGTGTAGTGTGTGTGTGAAACATTCTTTTGTCTGACATTACTGTATCTGATAAATACACAGACAAATCTAGAGTTGAGCATGTACTTCCAAGAAAGAATCCATCCAGCTTTAAAAAAAGATGCCTATCCGACTGTCTTTCCTCCAGACCTACCATCCTGTTTATCTGTGAAAATACCAGCTCCTCGGAAAACTCCAGAGGAACGTGTGTCACATATTCACCATCACAAAGTAAACAAATGGCTGTCCTCAGATATTATTAAAGATTTTAAACATCTGGAGTCACAGATAGGAAACAAACTGAAAGGGAAAAAAGTTGAAAATACATTTCTGCAGATGGAGCTTTAGCATGCACTGTTTTGTACGTCATGACCATACAACCGCACTATACAAGCATGTGTTGTAAATAAAAAAGTTAATGACAGATACCTTCAATGGATTGTAGATAACAATAAACCTGTGAGATGTTTAACGTTCAGCAGGCCATGATCTATTGTGTGGGCCGATTATATATTCTTCCTAGCGTTCACCGGCTGTACGTCCGGGTGAAAGGTCTGGTTGTACGTCCACTCCTGGACTTTGGTCTTGATATAAAACGCCGTGTATAACGAATCTGTACTGGTGCCATCGGAACTGGAACTCTTTGTTTGCTGCTGAAGGTGATGACGAAGCGCTTGTGTGAGTGTCCCGGGTGATGTGATGTCGATTCCTCATTCAACAACTTATTTGTATACAGATTGTTGGCTCCGTGCCTAACATGCAGATGCACTCAGACTTTGAAGGAACTTCCATAATTAGCTTCCTCTTGCAACATGTTTGTTTGGGGGGGGGGCTATTTCTCTCTCCAAAACGAAGCCCTTGAACTCAAACGTGGATGACTGATGGTTGTAAACCCTTTAGTAAACTTGAAACAGGTAAACTCCTCGATGTTTTATGTGAGTTTATTGTTCATGCAGTTGTGAACCCTAAACTGACTGTACATCCGTCGGACGCTGATGCAGAGACTTTATATCCGACAAGGTGAGAAAGAGGCTCTGTGGCTTCAGTGCCAGTTTAAATAGAAACAATTTAAGCGAAAGTAAAAAGATAGATTTCATATTATTTATGACGTTATTAAAATCTGATGTGTTGTGCCGAAAGGCGTAGATAACGCAGCCTAGCTGTAACCAACCACAGCCTTCCATAGCTTGTTTATGTTGCAGCCGGCTGTGTAACCAAAAAACCCAACCTACTAACCGCCCTTTTTAAAAGCGAACGCTGAAATCAGCTAAGAAATGTCAAGCATTATCCGCCAGGAAAACCTTTACGTGTCTTTCGCACCTCCACAAACAAGCTCTCAACTGCAACATGCCTAGTGCTTCAAAGCACCAACAGCACCTGGACTCAGGTAAGCAATTACAGCAACACCCTGACAGCTAGCTCCATTAACATCTGACCGTGAACTCTCTCTCTCTCTCTCCCGTCCTACTTTTTTAATTCCCCAGCTCCTACTAAAAGAAACAAAACAGTTAACCGGCAGTAACAATCAGCTATCACCAGTTCCTCCCCCGCTCGAGGGCGCTAGTTGTCTGTTCCTGTACATGCACGCCCTTCGCTCCCACGCCATCTCTTAATGATAAGTGCCTGTATATACACCTACCCCCGCCCCTTTTTTCCCAATCTTCTAATGGCAGGCCGACTAAACAGCTGTTAACAAGACGGCAGGACGCGGTGACCACTCAGTCAATATTTATTGACATAATGAGGTAAGGACTACAGATCCGACACTGTGGTGACCCCGATATCTCGCCCCCTTTTCCCCACCCCTCCCCCAATGTAACTCAACAATATCCCATTCACTTGAAGCCGTGCGCGAAGTCCTACGATCAAATTAGATCACGGTCGTTCTAATAATGGAATGTGATGACGTAAGGGGGTTTTCGTGACCTGTATTTCCACTCCCCCCATCTTTCTCTCCTGGTCTTCCTAAATAGCTGTCGATTGTTTAATCTTCTGGTTTTCCCGATTTGCTACCGATAAATAGACACAAACACACGTGACGGCTGTTAAATGTTTGTAAACACAGGCACTGCCGATCTCTTAGCAGACAGCCCACTTGAGGTTTAGATCAGCCAATAGGACAGACCAGTCGTATGTTGATTTAGTTGGAGTTTCTTTTTTTTTTATCCCCCCCCCCTATTTCTAATACCGATTGAAGACCAGTGACTTATAGGATTCACTAATGAATGGAAGTCAAAAAACCTGGTTTAATAATTATAAAAATGCTTCATCAACTCAGTAAGTCCACAAACTGCATAACCAATTCTTATGATATTTTTGTTTGCGTAACAGCGTCCATTTCTCTCACAAGCTGAAGAGGGCTTTCTAGCCGCAAAACGTTCATTTGTCGTTCGTGATTGCGGACAATGTGAAGCTGACTAGTTCCAATTCTCATTTCCACTGATACAATTTCACGTTATAAAAACGGTCATTCCGGGGCACAACAAATGGTCACTAGCGCCACGGTGGCTCATAGACTGCAGCTAAGATGCATCACAAAGAATAACAGACAACAGAGACACAAAAACAGCGTATAAAAAGAGTGATATGGGAGTAGGCCAAGAGGCATACAGAGAAAGACGTGGAGGATAATATACAGACAGACCAACAACCACATCAAATGACCAGTCAGAGAAGTAATCACAGAGCATGCAAGGGCTCTCAATCTCGAGGTCTCTGAATGCTGAAAAAAAAAGAAGATATTGAGGCACCTTACGGTCTGGAAGTAACTTCATCTTACGTTATAAAGACCATAGCAGGTACTGCACATTTGCCGTGGGGGATGTAATCCGTTTGGAATTTTATTACTTCAAATGTCTGCGTTAGTAATGTGGTCATATTCGCGAGAAGTGGGGAAACAAGATGGTTGTGACCCGGGGGGGGGGGGGATGTTTATCAGAGGGAGACCAAAGAAAAGATCATCGACAGTTTGACATCACAGGGTAGAGAAATGTGTGACATCAGTGACTACACAGTGCACGATCGACAAGGCTGTAGGAGGCACGACTTCCAAAGCCACACAGAATAGACTATAAGAAGACGTAAGTGTTAAACCGGACACGACCAAGTCAGTTTCAGGCGTTTCTGTCCCTACCAGCACCGGACACGACCAAGTCAGTTTTCAGGCGTTTCTGTCCATACCAGCACCGGACACGGCCAAGTCAGTTTCAGGCGTTTCTGTCCCTACCAGCACCGGACACGACCAAGTCAGTTTTAGAAGTTTCTGTCCATACCAGCACCGGACACGACCAAGTCAGTTTTCAGGCTTTTCTGTCCCTACCAGCACCGGACACGACCAAGTCAGTTTCAGAAGTTTCTGTCCCTACCAGCACCGGACACGACCAAGTCACAGATTAATTACTCCTAATTAGCTAAGACTTTCAGATCACTATTACTTTGAATGGTCTGTAGTCACAGGGCCTTTATTTAAACTGAAGGGTCATTTTCTACACCTTCGGGAGTACTGGGCATATAATGCGAGACCTATCGGCACTTGGTGGGTGATGTGGTTAACATCACGCCGGCCGCCTTTCCTTTACAGGACTTTACCTGGTACCCCTTTTAGACTTGAGTCGATGTGAAAGCCAAGGTCATTTTTTTCAAGTCCGGCTCTTTCAGGACCTGAAGCCACGATCTTCGCATCCACAGGCAAGCGTCTTTCAGCTACACCACAACGACTCCCTTTATAGTTTATAACCGGTTATAATTTGTAAAGATTAGAATCGCAACAAGGACTGCATTCTAAAGTTGAGTTTTTCCTTCCTAAATGATATCACGGACTTGAAGGATCACAGAATAGAAAGCACCGACGACAACTAAAACTGGCCGGCACCGTCATCCTTGCACATCTGTCCCTATCGAGGATAATTTGTATAATGAGCTGGGAATCTGAGGTCGAGCTTACGTGGTACCATGGAAGGTCCAACGCTGACGACACCACCCACCGCTCGTGAAGTGGGCCCTTCGCCACAATAGAGTAACACAACTGAGATATGCCAACGGGATGCTACAAGTTTGACCGGTTGCAGACTGAACTCTCCAAAGAGCTTAACATCCTCACAGTACAATCGGAAATGGAATTCAGCGCTGGCTGCTGAAAAATGAAACAGGGCCTTTTAGGGAATACCCCTGGTTCGATGATGTCGGTTCTTAAACTCGACATCCCCCACTGATGTTCTTAATTCGACATACTTACACTATCTATCAGGGATCTCAATAATCTCTTGATAATCAACTGCATCCAAAAGAAATCCTCCCCCCCCCCCCCGGAGGGAGGCGGAGGCAGGAGATGATGACAAGGATTTAATCCTTTGTCTCCAATGCGGTGTGTTTCAGGTAAACCAAATGGATAAACTAACCACAGGGTTAAGCGGGGCCACTGAGAACACACTGTTGCTTGACACAAAGTCAATGATCGAATATCACAAGTTTGCACTCGGCAAACTTACAATTATCACAACCCACAAAACACATCACGGGAAACCCGAAAGTTGTAGGCATAGACGATCCAACATGTGATTTACAAATATCATTGCTCTGTCCGCGGAAAGCATTTAACCTAATGTTTCACAATGCGTGGTTCCAAAATATCCCACCCTTTACATAATTCACAAAATCTGTGTGAAAGGCTACAGAGCTTCTGTCTAGCCCGAAGATCTTAGAAATCTACATAAAGGGGGGCTTTTATACCTGATCCATCTACTCCCTCCGAGACCAGACAAGTGGAACACCTTGTACAGAGGAAAAGAACAGCTTGTGAAAACATGCAAATTCCACTACATGGCATTGGGCCAAAGGGCGAAAGCTCATGCACCGCTGGATCGATAACAACAACAATAACTGATATAGGGATTCCAACTCGAACCAGCCTATACAGGTTATGAGGAATTGTCTTGCGAAGTAAAGCTGGCCGTGTGAATTTCTTATCACCCATCGAGTTCAGATTAGTCAATATGAAATACGAGTGTAAAACCGTATGTCTAATAGGCCAATGACTGAGAAGGGTTCTATACTTTCATTCACACTGCATTCCAGGCAGGGCAAGTAAGTGAACGCCTAGAGCAAGCATAGGTGTCCAATATGTGCAGATTCACTCAAGCACAGATTTGTCCAATTAATCCTGTATATGTGTAGGTTCACTCAAGCACAGATTTTTCTAACTAATCCGGTATATGTGCAGGTTCACTCAAGCACAGATTTGTTCAATTAATCCTGTATATGTGCAGGTACACTCAAGCACAGATTTGTCCAATTAATCCTGTATATGCGCAGGTTCACTCAAGCACAGATTTGTCCAATTAATCCGGTATATGTGCAGGTTCACTCAAGCACAGATTTGTCCAATTAATCCGGTATATGTGCACGTTCACTCAAGCACAGATTTGTTCAATTAATCCGGTATATGTGCAGATTCACTCAAGCCCAGATTTGTCCAATTAATCCGGTATATGTGCAGGTTCACTCAAGCACAGATTTGTCCAATTAATCCGGTATATGTGCAGGTTCACTCAAGCACAGATTTGTCCAATTAATCAGGTATATGTCCCAGTTTACTAAACAGCAGCTGTCCAACTTATTCGGTGCATGTCCAGGTCTACTAAACAGCAGCTGTCCAACTTATTAGGTGCATGTCCAGGTCTACTAAACAGCAGCTGTCCAACTTATTCGGTGCATGTCCAGGTCTACTAAACAGCAGCTGTCCAACTTATTCGGTGCATGTCCAGGTCTACTAAACAGCAGCAGTCCAACTTATTCGGTGCATGTCCAGGTCTACTAAACAGCAGCAGTCCAACTTATTCGGTGCATGTCCAGGTCTACTAAACAGCAGCAGTCCAACTTATTCGGTGCATGTCCAGGTCTACTAAACAGCAGCAGTCCAACTTATTCGGTGCATGTCCAGGTCTACTAAACAGCAGCAGTCCAACTTATTCGGTCCATGTCCAGGTCTACTAAACAGCCGCAGTCCAACTTATTCGGTGCATGTCCAGGTCTACTAAAGAATAGGTGTCCAAGTAATCCAGTGTATTTCTACTAAAATGCAGTTGCCTAGTGCATGTCCACTGAAGTGCAAAGCTGTCAATTAATGTGGTGCGTTTCAGAGTTTTCTAATCAATTCGGCCCATGGCCAGGTCTATTAAAACACTGCAGCCCAATTTATATGGTGGGTGCCCAGTCCTGAGAGCTACATGTGCACTGTTATGTGTTTCTCATCTATCTTAGCTACATGTGCACTGTTATGTGTTTCTCGTCTATCTTGAAAAGGGAGGGCTATTTTGTCTCCATAAAATTATAAGACCGAATGCCCAATTTCTGGACTTAATGTTAAAGACGATAGGATTGACTACAATGTACTGGGCTTTATCCCATACAGCTCAGTCTCTTTTCCCCAGAAAGGCTAGCTGCCTGCTGAGAGCTACACACAGAGCATAAACACCCTAGTTCCAGCGACATTCCTTAGGGATCTGCGTAAAACTGCACTCTTGAATCGAACATACATAAGCCTAACCACGATCTTTAGTGCACAAGACAGACGGCTTGATGACTTTGCTACAGAAGCCCACAAACTTGTATTTGAAAGTCTGACTATGAGTAGTAGATTACCAAAATTTTCATTCTGGGTGGCAAGCTGAAAGGGACAATTACTGATACCCTATTCAATCTCCAAAAAACTTACAGTGCTGGTGTAAACCTGAAGGCAGGTGTAGGTAAGGAAACCTGACTGTAATACAAATAGCAGAGAAATGAAAACAATAATGGCCTATAATCAAAAAGTAAAGATGGGTGAACAAAATGTAAAGGTTCTGAAGTGAACTGTATAAAATGGCAACTGGTGGAAATCCTGACAGGAGTTGGTTGAGAGCCTATGCTTCACTGGGAGATGGGTAAATAAAAGAGGAACATTCAGTGTCTCATTCTTTCAGTACCACGCAACTCACTGCATTCTGTAGGTTCCAATTTATATTATACACTTTTTTTTCCACCTCTTATTTATGCTCCCTTCATTAATGTTAACTCTTATGCTTGATTTAATTAATTAGATCTGGATATTCATTAGTTACAATTACAAAAACTGTAAATAGTTAAAGTAACATATTGAAAGAGTCAGTGGCACCGCTTAAGATAAAACAAAATTGGAAAACATATCCAACAATCATCAGTTCTCATTATGCCTAGTGGCACATGAGGCAACAATGGTACTTAGATTAACCACACATGTAGCTATGGGATAGATAATATCATAGGAGTAGATCTCCCTTGCAAGGTCCAGGGTGCTATTATGTGGGAAAGACAGAACTCTCTCTTTAGAAGCACAAAAGAACAAAAGGTGACTAATTAAGGGTTCGCTGAAATGGGATGTGTCGAGATTAAATGTGTAGATATCACAATCTAGCTGTAAACCACAACATATGTGAACACCTTTAAATGACATATGAAAAAACATGTAAAAAATTGTGTCTCTTTTCCATAGTTAACTGAAAATATTATTTACTCCAATCTTTGCAGTGGGGCCACATTTCACAACCTTTAGCTCTCATCCATAATGTTTAAATCCATGATTCTCTGGAGATTACTGCAGAAGTCCAACTTCCTGTTGCCATCACACAAAGACAACTAATGTGTGATAACAGCAAACTATAGAACTTGTAACTAGAAATAAAAGCCACATATTGATATCTGTATCTGCAAGTGAGTTAATGATCACTAAAATTTTCCACTCTTTCACAGACATCATCATCACTAAATCACTGTTCGACTGCCGTGTGTGATAATGCTTCCATATATTTAGCCTCTTTCAAAGTGTTCACCAACTGTGCATCCTGGTTGAAAGTCTTTTTTGTTAGTCTACTCAAGACTATGGTCTTGTTCCAGGGTTTTAGCATTGTGTACATACCCGTTTCACAAGTCTGTCTTATTTTGTGCAGACTCTTAGTTCCTTGTCCCTCAGGCAGATGCACTTTCGACATCCAAGAGAATGTAATCTTAAGCAATCACGCCCTTGGTTGGGTTTCTGTTTCGATGACCACAAAGAGGTGTAAGCAGGTCTTGACCAGTATGTCCTAGTGCACCATCAGGTCTGGATCAACAACTTTGCATCCCATCTTGCATTCAACGGCACACATTCACACGGCCCTGACAAAAGACTGTCCAGACTCTTCTCTCCTTGTCTAGCTTTGATCTCCCTATCCTTTAATGTTTCCAGACATCACATGTCCCAGTTTTTCCTCTCTTTATGATGCACCCAAACAATTATACTGCCTCTTTCTGACAAACTTCCTTAGGCCTTAGCCTTTTGCAAAACATCTAGTTCACTCATTTTAGATGTCCAAGGAATTTTAAACACTCTTCTATACAACCACATCCTGCATTTATAAGAACCAAATCTGATCATTTAAGTTGCAACAACCGAATGAAAAGACAAGGCCAATGACAGAGACAAATCAAGGTGGGTGACATCTGCAACAATAAACATCAAGGAATTGGACTGCTGAAGAATTCTAGAATCCACTAGTCAATGAAAATAACTATCTCATGTTGTTGTGTGCTGATGCAGGTGGATTCTGAGAGGTTGTAACATTGTTGGGGACAATGTCCTGTGAACTGTGTTTTTTGGGAGTCTGGTAATGTCTGGTGACCTGAGTCAATATTTGGTACAGTGTTGACTTAAGCCAGGAGATGTCAGTTTGGCGTGAGTCAATATTATTGCAAGAGGGTGTTGACTCAGGGCTGGATGGACCAGTAGATTCACCAAGTTATCACCCCAGGGCGGGCTAATTATCATACGCGGTGAGTGGATAGCAGCTATCGCACGAAAAAGTATGGGATTCTCAAGGTAGGGGAATCAAGCATAACCGTGGTCATCTCGTGCACAAAGACTCGCAAGAGACAGGCATGTGTATATAGTGGAGTTTAGTTCAGCAGAGAGAGAGAGAGAGAGAGAGAGAAAGAGAGAAAGGTCTGTTAGAAGTGTTGAGAGAACTGTCGAGCTGAAAACGCTGGGAGGTGGCAGCACCTGTGAGAGACTGGTTTAGCGGACAGTCAAGAGTGCAGTCAAAGGAAGAGAACTCCAGTTGGCCTGTTAGGACTTGAGAGCTGGACTACTTTAGCACACAACAGTTGTGTGAGTGTGTGCACGCACACACTCACACACTGCTGGGAAGCAGGACTGTGCAGCATATGACAAATGGTGCTGTTAGCCTGGTTTTAACCAGGAAACTAGACTATTTACAAAAAAAATAGCGAGTATAATAAAAATTTATTCATTTAAAAATTAAACATATCACAACATAGGAGTGAATTACAATATTTGAGGCACTATTGTCCAGTGTTAACAAATGCCACCACAATGAACAATCATAGCAATAACAACAGTGACATCAACCAGGATTATGTATGCTTTATGAAATTAACAGGACAATAACAAAACATTTTTTTAGAAAAACAAACACAAGCAAGTATTGGAGATTAATGATAATGAGTTTTTCAATTTATGGAAATAAATAAAAACATGCGTGTACTTATATGAGTGCTAGCAGAAACGGGGATGACGATGTTAAACTTAAACAAATGGAATGCGGCGAATAGTAATGTAATGTGAGGAGTCTGTATCATATATTGCGGACTAGCATGAAATGAAAACTATTTACTATATTTACTTGTAGTCATAGTCGTTTAATTTATTATATAAAAACAATACAGTTTCTACTATATTTACTAACTTTTAGCACTCAGTCCACATTTGGGTAGAAAACATAGCATCGGCGTTATTTCAAATATTTAGTACAACCCGTAGCCGGCAACGCATCATTTAGAACATTCCTTATCCTAAAACTACAACACGAAAATAGAAATAGGTCGCCATTAAATTCACTATATAGGTAATGTTTACATATATCCCATCAACATATCCCACCACATCAACACAATACAACAAAAAACACAACAATGAAACGTAAATATAACGAAGAAATCCTACAGACTAGTAGAGCAGGGAAGGTAAAGACTGTACAGAAACAAACAAACTGAACCCACCTTTGTTGTTTCATCCACGGCCTCATTGGTCCCCACAAAGGACCCTTCCTGTCTGTCTGGTACACAACTGTTATTATTCCTTTATTCCACCTTGCACGTGGTTCTTCTCTAATGCCAAGCAATGAACCTAGCAACAAAAATAACAAGAACAATAATGTCAGGCGACAGCAGGCGGCATGGTCTTGTCCATCTGACGACTGTCTACACTACAAGCGGGAACATCTCTTCTGTTCCATTTCGTCTCGGATTCATCCGCAGTGGCGTGTTGTTGAACTGCCTGCATAATTTATCTCAGGCTTTTGCGCAATATTTACTAAAATCTAACTTAAACAATTCATGTGTGAAAATATCGACAAGTTATACATTAGTTATATTTTCCCACGTCTAGTTAAAAACTGCTTTGTGTTATGAAAACTTTGACTGCGCGGAGGCATATTATTGAGGAAAGTGAAACGTTACAGTGTTTCAATATGGTTCTCATATAAACAGTTTACAAAAACTTTTATTATAGAAATGTTCAGGTCTTTATTTTGCCTTTCTGTGGAAAAGTGAAATATTATTTAAAAAAAAACAATAAATTAGTTTTGAGTGCAAAGTAGATACTCATCCTTGTCTTTACGCATAAGCTGTCTTTTATTCTGGGGTGCTGTCTGTATAGTACAGCCAGTGGCGTTTTCAACTGAAGGGCATTGGGTGCGCCTATGGTGTCATCGATGCTTTCGACATTAAAAAAATACGCAGAGCATATTAAACATTAGCTTTGTCGATTTAAAGACATGAAAACAGGAGCGTGGGAATTATAAGAATAGAAAACACACGTATTCTCATTCTTCTATTCTCTCATGTGGTATCTGATCTGGGAGATGTCAATGGTTCTCAATTCTTTCGTCTCGAATTTAAGGCCCCATATTAACTGGGACAAGAAGTACACAATACAATTTACAAAGCAGTTTGAATTCCACCAGTTCGTCAAGCCTGTACACTGTATATCCGATTTGCTGGGGGTAGGGGGGGGTCCGGACTTTGACTAGAAAATTTCTAATTACAGTAGCTCACTTCGTTTGGTCCCTATAGCTGAACATGCACCACATAGAGGACCTCGCCAGTAGGTAATATGCTGTCGGAAAAGCTGTTTGAATCACTGGAACACTCAACTCAACTCCCCCCCCCCCCCCTTTCTGCCCCACAACTAGAACATTGCTTCCAAAATATCCCAACATAAGCATATAAGGACAAAAATAAAACGGCAAAGATAAATTTAAACAAGTGAGTGTTGTAAAACACACAAATTGTAGCACGATTACAGACATCTTTAGCCTTCTGAGCCCTTGCTGTGCATTGCTACAGATATTTCAATTCATTATCATCATCCCTTAACGCTAGGTGTCGTTGGGTCACCAGTTTCTGCTGACAGTCTGATCAGCTCTCTCCACCTTTGGCGGTTCCTTGCCATGGACTTCATGGCTGCATGTCCGAGGCTTGTCCAGCCAGTCAGATTCTGTAAGCAGGTCTTTCTCCTCTTCTCCTCTATTGAGCCTTGCAGTATTGTTTTTGAGAGGCCGCTGGATCTTATTACATGTAAATACCATTGCATTTTTGGCCTTTTCACTGTTGTTAAAAGAGATTTATAGTTGCCAATGTGTTGTATAATTTTATGGCGACTCTCTTCGTTTGTAATATGGTCTCTGTATGATATGCCAAGAATTTTTCTGACACATCACATTTCCAATGCTTGTATCTTCCTTTCGAGTTCAGCTGTTTTCGAGTTCAACGTTTCACTGCCATATGTAAAAGTACTAACAGTTTTAATTTCTGTTTATATCCCTCTCAGTAAAACGATCCATGGATCAAATAATGTATGAAGAAAGTGATCCAAGAGGAGCAGAATATTGGCTAGGCCTGCGTGTCCAATTCTTAACCCTTTGGAACTAAAGTTAGTTTATTCTTTCTGAGATTGGCTTTCTCTTTGCGGCCGGGGACTCCTAGTATCTCCCCGATTTCTTCTGGATCTGCCTCGTGGTGCTCTACCAAGGCCGTCTCCTTTATACCTGAAACGGTCTAGACTATCCTCATGCAGCTCTTGTGCGTACGCATCAGGTACGCCCCTAAAGAGAAAGCATTCGGCATGTGGCTTCGTTTAATTGTGTAACAATTCTGATTGGCAAATAAAGGTTATATATTTGAATTAATATGTAAGGTATAAATTATAAACAATGCCTAAAGAGAACATTTATGTATGGCGAAAAAGGGGACGGGCTGCTCCTTAAAAAAAAAACGGCTGGAACCTCACACAATACCTGAGCACCCAGGTTCCGGCGCTTATGGTATGCAGTGTTTGATCTCTGTTATCTGCAAGTCTCTATTATGTCCCAACCAGTTTTCTGATATATCTCACATCACGAAGTATATAATACATGTATATAGTTATTATCCTCCGCTAGTCTACGGGACACCCTTGGGCAAGGTGGAGGACCCGTTTAGCCCCCCAATCAGGGTTACGTGAAGCCATGGAAGCAGGTGGTGGATGGAGTGTAAGAGCAGCCGACAGGTATTGTTGGTTATGGTCTGCACTCTGCGGCGATAGGCAGATGATCTCATCAGTAGAGACAATGGCTATGGCCACCGACTAGTATAGTCACTGCTCAGGAGGAAAGCAACGGCAAACTACCTTCTGCAAATTTTGCAAAGAATCCATAACAATCATGAAAGAAAATAAAACAAAGAAAATTGAAATATTTTGGTCACTTGAATCGTCATGGAAGTCTAGAGAGAACAATAATGGAGGGGTATATGCCTGGGAAGAGAGGAAGAGGAAGGCCAAGGAGAAGATGGGTGCAGGATGTGGCAGACGATCTCCAGATGGGTGTATCAGACGCAGGACATCTTGCTCATGATAGGAAGGTTTTCCGGAGGGTTGTTATGGCAGCGAGGTTCCGCGAGGGACATGCTACTGAATGAATGAATATAGTTATAGTATAGCCACTAATATATACCAGTATATTAGCCCTTAAGATGACAATAATTAGTAGTGATTTAACCATATTAATTTAATTATTGCTTCTCAATCTCCATTCTCCACTATTTTATCTTTGATAGGCCCAATATTTTTCATAAATCCGTTCACAGAAATATGTATTTGAACACAGACTTCTGCATCTAAATCTTAGAATGATGAATAAGTCATTCGAACATTTCACAGTAGGGTATTAGAATTCTCAGAACTGCTCCAGTGTATTGGATTTGCACTCTTTTCTGCCAACCCGAGACAGTGGGTTCTTCTTCTTCTTCGTATTATTATTATTATTATTATTATTATTATTATTATTATTATTATAAGCGCTTACCGGTTGTAAACTCCAGTGAAAAGATCTTGTTGTTCGACCACTTCTGAACTCTGGTCTTGTTCCAGAACTTGAGTTTGACGAGCACCTCCGTGTTTACGGATCTCGCTTATTTGTATGCAGACTACTGGTTCCTGCCTCTCAGGCAGATGCACTCAGACTTCCAAGGACGTAACCCTAACTAGTCGCCTTTTATGACATGCTTATTTAGGGCCAGTTTTGGGCCCATTCTGATTTTATCCAAAAGGAGGCCCTGAACCCACACGGAGAAAGTGGGCTCAAATCCACATCGAGGTCGATTTTTAAATTTTATATTTGCTGCCATGTGACTACTTCCCCTATCCAGCTACGATTTGTCTATTTAAATCAGAGGTTAGCATAATCGTCTTCATCAGCGACCGGGTCGCCCATTGGCTCGCCAGTAGACGACTTCTTCGCTGGTTGGGATAGTATTTGGGTCTATCTTCTTCGATCGCATCAACACTGCAGGGGTCCTTACAGTGCTTTTAGTGGCGTGCAATGCTAATAACCATTTTAACCATTTTATATGGCGTACATAATCCAGTCCACAATTATAACCTCAAGCCCCCCGTGTGGGTTCCGGGACCCTATTGTGGGGGAAAACAAGAATAGACCCACCCACTGCCTCCCCAAAAGCATGTCGTAAGAGTCGACTAACTGGGGAGATCCTTTGAAGTCGGAGTGCATCTGCCTGAGAGGCAAGGAACCAGCAGTCTACATTCAATTGAATCAGATCTGTAAAACTGATGCACACGCAACACTCAGGTTCTGGAGCAGGACTGCAGTCTAGAAGTGGACGAACAACCAGAACTTTACGCCAGAGTGTACAGCTGGTGAACGCGAAGAAGAAGAAGATAACCTCAAGATCCCCCTTCGGGGACGCTGGTTGAACGTGACGAATTTTCCCCAACAAAACATTGGATTGGATGCACCCGACGGCGCGAAAACGGACCTAAATGCAAAATTATAATAACAATAATAATAGTGTGACAAATCCCATATAGGTCTAATAATATAGTTGAAATGTATAAAGAAATGCAGTGGTGCCTCTGCGTACGTGCGTTAATCTGTTCCAGATCCTTGGAGGCATCCCAAACAGTACGTTTAAAGGCATTTTCTCATAAGAAATAAAGGAAGAATGGTTCATCCTTTCTCGTGACGGAAAAGCCCTATTATTATTATTGGCAGATTTTTACATTAATGGTTCTAAATTACATAATTTATATACTGCTGCTAAAACAGATTCTTCTTCTTGTGTTCGCTTTCTGATTTACACCGACAGGCAAGATCTTGTGATAAACTTGACTGTTTTTAGAAGTTCCCATTTAGTTCCGTACAACTTTGAGTACAGTGTTGACTCAGTGGGCCAGTATTCCTTTCTCAATATCCTGTACAAAGGACAATCTTGGAGGACATGTTCTGTAGTCTGCACACACAGCCCACACGTACAGAATGGTAAACTACTTCTTAGACGAATCCTGGGCATGTGCGTGTTAAATTGTAATCCTCTCCTAGCGCGTAAAATAATGTGTCCATGACGGTCAAATAAGTGGTAGTCATCTCTGGCCAGATTCTGTTCACTTCTGCTAGAACGGATAGCCCTTTTCTTCTCCTAGTTTGTTACTGCATTCTCTTCCTGTTCCAATTCTGGCCCATCTTTTTAACAAGTTTAACCTTGGTTTCGTTTCCTGGTATACCAGAGTGGGATGGCACCCACTGGAGTACAGTACACCTTTAGGCAACCAACGTGCTAAGTTCAGATCTCATGTAAGTTTTTAAATGAGGAGGAAATTATAGGGAAGAGAAAAAGGGGGGTAAGAAAGAACAAATAGTTTATGTCAGCTTTACAAAATCGACCACAATGAACAAACAAAGGACGTTGCGGCGATTAGCCTTCATCAGCACTTAAACAACACAGTACACATACACAAATATGTAGTAACTATGAAGTGACTACATAGGACTATACTGTACTAAATAAATGATACTCATCTGTGTCCCTGGCGAAAAACTTCGCTCTAGAGGATGAACAGGACAGGTACTAGCCTAAACATCGCACCCGCGCCGACGCATGCGAAAACGTGTCGGTATATAGATCTCAGGTGGGGGAGTTCACCATTTTTGAGGGTTTGGAGAACAAATAGCGCATCTGTAAAGATGACCTCTTTGTGGCAGTCAGACCTGGTGTTGTGTAACATTTCGGCAGGTTGCTTTAGTGTTAGGATCCAGGGCCAATCAACCAAGTTTGCCGAGGAGCCAGACTTGGGGAAAATGGAGATCATCGCGGGCCAGAAGACCAAGCCCTAGCATAGAAAGAACATTATTAGAATACATTTGGCAGGTAATCCGCGGGCCATTTGCTACGTGGTCCGCCAGTTGAACAGCCCTGACCTAAGCCATAGATGCCGATAGCAGCGGATGTTATGTTATGTTGTGTTGTGTTATCACACTCGACGTCCTTGCACATTGGCCCCAATTCCAATGTGTGCTCAGTCCTTCGATGCAGCAGCCACTCCAAAGTATTTCTACTAACTGTTCCCATGAGAAGCTGGTTATATTGTCTCCTATCTCAACCTCGAAGACGTGTTTCAGCATGCTTTACTCCTATGTCACGCAATCGTGTTACTTTCAGGGATTCCTCATTATCCGCTAGCACAGTCCGCACAGCGTTGACGATATTTGTCCTGTCCATGCTTTTTTCCATAATCCTTAGTGCAGTGCTTGCCAGCTGGTCTGCTCGCTCATTTCCCTTTACGCCCGCATGACCCGGTGTGTAGATCCAGGTTACGGAGGTTAAATGCGATTTTCGAATGCTTTCTACCCACTCAGAGCGCATACCGCCTGTTGCTATCTTCTGAAGCATATTCATGGAGTCTGATACAATAACTGCATGTGTGGCGGTTTGCTCGGATACCCATGCTAAAGCTCTAGAAGCAGCGGCTATTTTCATGGTCATGCTTGACGTGGTTGTCTGGTAAGAGCCGCTGTCCTCCTGTTGTGTTTTCCCCCTTCTTTGCGCTGTGTATGCCCATGCTGACCATGATCCGCGCTTAACGGATCCATATGTGTAGATGATGATATCTTCTGGGTCTGAACGCTGATCTATCAGTTTCCTTACTGCTGTGTTTACGGCCGCAGGAATTTGATCTCTGCAGTACCTTCCGAGTGTGATGACAACCTACTGGTGTATTCGTCCATTCTTTTCCGTGACTGATCACGTCTAGGATCAGCGGATAAATACAGGTTTGCTGGAATCGGACGAAAGGCGCACATATCGTAGCCTAGCCGTAAACCACAACGCGATGTGCCAACCGCTTTAATAAGGTTGAATGCAGAAGATTTAGTTCGATCCGCCCCTGCCTCTTCTACCACAAAGCTTCCCCTTCGTCATGAAATTCTCCGCCGCTGCTTTCCTTCTCATCACATGACGCACACCCGCAAAACGTGTTTTTCTCCTAGTTGCATGTAATTTGTTACTTTCACTAGCGTCTTCCTCGTAATCTATACATTAGTCTCTTAATTGCCCTCTTCTTTCTTCTTCTTTGCATACAGAATCAACCATGTAGTCTAGTACCCACCTGATGAGCCATAATTAACGCCTAATTTACATGCGCGACTGCATTGTCTGTGTATGAATGCCCGGTTCGACAGAGGAAAACACAAACACAAAAGAAAAACAAGAAATGTCAAATAACTCAACAAAATAATCAAGAAACTCTGCTAAAGGAAGAAACAACAGCAATCATTATTTTTACAGTCCGTGTACCACAAATATAACGACAGACGCATCAATGTTAAATTTATAGTAAGACTCTATATTGTTCAAACAACACGGGAGGTAGAAGCAACGGCGGGCAGAAAGTACAATGTTTATCAGTGACGTCAACGGGAGGGAGGTCACATCCCACAGCCAGATGTATCCCAATATAAAACTTCCGTTCTGGGCCGTACATTTCAAGTATATCTTTTTATAAATAACACAAGAAAATTGCCCCTATATACAACAAATCTTACAAATGGTTGTGTCATTAAAACTTTAAAGAATGTATTTGTAATTTTACAGGTACAAATTTAAAAGAAAAATAATATATCCCGGCTGTTCCCGTTATAAAACGGCAACCCGCGCGGATAGAAGGCTGTTTCTAGAGAAGACTGTGCAGCACATACCAGGCGAAGGAAGGCGGCCATCGGGGTCGACAATCGACAGACACAGCGCTCAGGGTGAAAGGGAGACCAATCTTGTAATCTAGGAAAGCCTGTTTTGTCACAGCGGTGAATCAATCGAGTTTTTGCCCTAGTGGGGCGAAACTTGGCTGCTTATATAGTCGACTATCAAACCGTCTTGTTTTTCTCTGGTTTGATGTTTTGCGACTTTGAACGTTTCGGTCGTATATTTCCTTGCGTGAAATTTCCAAGTGAATAGTTCTTTTTTTTTTTTTAAGCGCTTCGTCTCCTGTGTTCGTCCTTAAAGGGGCGGTTGGCACGCTGTGTTGTCGTTTACAGTTGGGCTGCGACATGTGCGCCTTTCGGCCGAACACATCTGGTTTCAGCAAACTGTAATTAGTTGCCTTTTACGAACTGCTTATTAGGGTAGCAGCGGGTCTATTCTCTCTCTCTGTCTCTCCCCCCTTCTCCCTTCCCCCAGCAAAACAGGTCCCCGGAACCCACACAGGAAACTTTTGGGTAAAATACGTCTGGCTGTGGCGACGATGTCTTTGTCAACCCTTTCATCATTCCCTCGTGTGTCCTTTTTTGGGTGCATTAAATTTGCGCAGAGAATTAAGCACTTTATATATTTCATTCTCTTGCGTTCTACCATCAGGGGAGTCGACACAAAGAAAATATAAAGGCGCGGAGACTTCAGCCTCCTAGGTATCTGAAAAACGGTAATCCTTGTTAAAGTACCTAATATTAACAAATAAAAATGTACCGAATGATCCCCTGATAAATTCATTGTTTGAAGTCAGCATCCCGTAACACTGCATATTGTTGGATCAACAGTTTATGTTGATTGTCTGATCAGATCTCTCCACCTTTGACTGCCAATTGCGATGAACTTCATGGTTGCATGCCTGAGGCCAGTCCAGTTCAGTCAGGTTCTGTAACCAGGTCTTTCTTGGTCTGCCTCTTCTGCTCTTTCCTCCTACTGAGCCTGCATTATTGTTTTTGTGAGGTCGTTAGATCTTATTACATGTCTCGCCTTTTCTCTGTAGCTGAAAGAGGTTCACAGTTGCCGTTGTGCTGTATAATTATATGGCATAGCTCTTCGTTTGTAATTTGATCTCCGTAAGATATGCCAATAAATTGTTTCTGAAACATCGCATTTCCAATGCTTGTATCTTCTTTTCGAGTTCAGCTGTTAAGGTCCACGTTTCACAGCCGTATGTAAATGTACTAATAACTAGTGTTCTGAGCAGTCGAATCTTATGTTTTTGGATCTCCATAATGTTTCCTAATTGACCAGCACTGGTGTTGTCTGGGCATTCCTAGACATGATTTCTGGTGTTGAGACCCCTGGTCGCTTAAAATGGATCTTAACTATTTGAAATGATTGACTTATTCTAATTTGTGACCTTTAACATACATTAATTGGTGATGTTTGAAATATTTTTAAAAAATAATACCGAAAATTTAATAAGAAAATGTCTATACATATCTGGGGTCGAGTGTAGCTTAGCCATCTTAGATATTTAAGAGTTCTTCAAGTGTCCTTACCTCAATTTTTATTTAGGGAACCCTCAGAGGGCTTAAGTTCACAGGTTCCGTCGACCTGCTCAAACATAAAAAAAAAAAAAGAGTATATTCAGACCACCGTGTTCATCTTTCTAAATCAGCGGTTCTCAACCTATCGGTCGTGACCCTTTTTTTTGGGTCGAACTACCCTTTCACGGGGGTCGCCAAGGACCATCGAAAAACACGCATTCATTGAAGTTATAAAGTAGCGGTCAAAGTAATTGTTTGGTTGGGGGTCGCCACGACATGAGTAACTGTATTAAAGGGTCGCCACAACATGAGGAACTGTAAAAAAGGGTCGCCACAACACGAGGAACTGTATTAAAGGGTCGCTACAACATGAGGAACTGTATTGAAGGGTCGCCACAACATGAGGAACTGTATTAAAGGGTCGCCACGACACGAGGAACTGTATTGAATGGTCGCCACAACATGAGGAACTGTATTAAAGGGTCGCCACAACACGAGGAACTGTATTGAATGGTCGCCACAACATGAGGAACTGTATTAAAGGGTCGCCACAACATGAGGAACTGTATTAAAGGGTCGCCACAACATGATGAACTGTATTAAAGGGTCGCGACTTTATGAAAGTGGAGAGCCACTGTTCTACGTGATTATAACGTGTTTATGGGGTCTGTGTGGCGAAGTGGTAAAGCCGATTGCCTCACGCTCTGAAGATCGAGGATTCGGTTAACGGCGGCGTCGTTTGGTTCATGGAAGACATTTTTACAGAGATTCTGGGGATCGTCTCAGGAGCTTCAGAGTTCGTGCTTTATGTGATGCTCTTGCTCTGAGTAGAGAGACTAAGCCATATTGGATGAAATCTAATGCAATAAACTCGATCCTTTCACATTTAACCTATAACTTTACCCTTTAACTGGGTTAATGGTCAGTAAATTTTCAGTATAAATCATATTTGTGACTAAATGTCTTCTTCTGTGTTCGCTAATGGTAAGGCGACTGACACATTATGTTGTGGTTTACAGCTAGGCTGCGATATATGTGCCTTTGGGCCCAGCATATTCTCTTACTGCAAACCTTTTACGACCTGTTTGTTAAGGGGCTGTGGCTCTCCCATGCCCACTCCACCCAACGGTGCCCCCCCCCCCCCCCGACGTTTTTGGCTGCGAAGAAGCCCACTCGGGGAAGTGACTAAAAGAAATGTTTTTCTTTTCTTCAATTTTCAAGACTACTTAATGGGACTGGTGATTCATTCTATTACGTCGTTTCTGGACTTTTTAAACACAAAAATGATTCATAGAGTCAGTAAACTTGTCATGGAGTATAGGAGGAAACAAAAACACTAGAAAGTCAGCTCATCTATATTTCATAGTTCAGCTGGAAGAGAAACAGGAAGAAGGAATTATAAATGTTGTTGACTAGTCTCGAGCAGTGGTTGACAAGCCGGAAGTTGAATGACTGTGCTAGCAAATACATTGAGGGACGTAATCGTGTATTTTACTTCGCAAATGTAACTGATCGTAAAATCATAGTTATGTTCCCTTCAAACACGATTTTTACAAGCATGCCGTAAAAGTAGACTAATTAACAGTTTTCTAAAATCTTATATGTTGGGCTGTAAGGTGTAGATATTGCAGACTTTCTGTAAACTACAACAGAAAGCGCCAACCGCCTCTTTAAGAGCGAACGCTAAAAAACAATTATTTATACTGGTGCACGAGGGAAATAATTTTATTATTGTGGATTTTATTTCAAAATAATTCTGGCTTGCTAGTCGACGTAGCCTAAAATTGATACTAGATAATGTCCTGGGAAGTCAAGGCGTCCCGCGTGATGTAGTCCGCATCACCCGTCCAATACCGATTAGTCTGTAAAAACATTTATAGGTCTGTATGCCCAAAGAGTTAACTGGTTACAGAGTGTCATTTAATCTGTTCCCTAGGTGATACGGTACGTTTATATAATTTCCGTCTTGGTTAGTGAGCAAATCCTTAGCCCAGCTTTAGTCATTCTCTTGTGGGATGCAATTTTTCGTTATTTTGAAGCCCCTCCCTTTCTCTTGCCAGGGGCCGCAATATAGCCCCTATATTAATGTGGCCTAATGGAAAATCTCCGCGGGTGATCGTCATCTGCATGGTGGCACTTTGTGTCATCGTGTGTTTATCGCTTGTGTGATGTCCTGGTGGGGTAAAAGTCCCACTACTACTATTTCCGTCAACTTATACAAGTCGTCCCCTTGTGGGATGCAATTTTTCGTTATTTGAAGCCCCACTCTGGCTTTTGCTGGGGACGCTGAATATAGCTGGACCACAATTGGTGCCATAATGGCTGAAAGGTGTTTCTTTGACCTCTCCACGGGTGATTGTCATCCGCATGGTGGCACTTTGTGTCACCAGATCTTTATCGCTTGTGTGATGTCATGGTGGGCTACAACTGCCAACCAGTTTCTGTCCTGGTATCGGATATTGTGGTGGGGTACAACAAGCAAGCAATTTCCGTCTCTTAAGGTACTAAGTCGTCCCTGTGTGGGAGGCAATTTTTTGTTATTTGAAGCCAAACCCTGGCTTCTGCCGGCGACCCTGAATATAGCCGGGGAATACATATGGCCTAGCCATAGATATGGTCCAACGGCTGAAAGGGGTTTCGGGGACCTCTCCAAGGGTGATCCGCATCCGCATGATGGCACTTTGTGTCACCGGGTATTCACTTGTGTGATGTCCTGGTGGGGTACAACAACCAACCAACCAATTTCCGTCCTATTAAATTTTCGGACGCAATATTGTAAGTTATTTTAAAGCCCCCAACCCAGCAGAAATTGGGGGCCTAACATAACTTAACGGTTGAATGAGGTTTTGGGGACATGTGCACGGGTGATCCTCATCCGAATGGTAACACTTTGTACGGCCATGGATGGGTTGAACGACACACACACATATTTTGTTTAATGTGGCCAAAGTATTTCCTTTTCTGAGATACGATGTTGTTTATATGGTAGGTGTTTTTTGATGCTCGGATACTTTCTCCCCTTGTGGGTTCCATTTCCCAATTGTGGAGGAAAAATAAGAACAGACCCACTGCTTCCCCAACAGGCATGTCGAAAGCATCGACTCATTGGGGACTTACTTCGAAATCGGAGTGCATCTACCTTAGGGGGCAAGGAACAGTCTGCATACAAATAAATCAGAACTGTAAAGCGGATGTGCACGCAACACTCAGGTTCTAAAACAAGACTAAATTCTAAAAGTTGACGAACAGCCAGAACTTTCCAGCGTAGTTTACAGCTGGTGAACGCTAAGGAGAGGAGGAGAGAGAGGCTGAGGTTCTGTCATCCTTTGGGAGTCAAAGGGAAGAAGAAGACAAAGAAGAGGTGATTATGTGTGTGTGTGAGTGTGTGTGAGAGAAAGATGGAGAGAGGGGGGGGGGGTGGTGGGGGGGGGGAAGAATCGTTCAGGGTAAGTAATGAACCCTTTTTTGTACGCCTTCAGGCCTATATGGAATATATGACTAGACCTATATTTTATAGACCAGTAGACACTAGGTGGGTGATGTGGTCAACAGGCCTACAACTGGTACCCTCTCAAGACTGGATAGACCTGGAGCAAAGGCCATTTATTTTTAAGTTAAAAAAAAAAAAAGGTCCGGCATCCACTGCTCACCGTACGAGACTGTAAAAAAAAAAAGAAACACACAAGAGCTTAATACACACAGTAATAATTTTTTGGGTCTCAAGTTTCCTCTGCACACATGTATTTATTTTGTTCGTATTTGTCTTGCCCCCCCCCCCCCCACCACCAATTATCCCTAAGTCCTCCCCTTGTGGGGTGCAATTTTTCATTATTTTGAAGTCCCACCCTGGCTTTTACCGGGGTCCAAAATATAACCAGTCCATGAATATGGCCTAACGACTGAACGGGGTTCTGGAACCTCTCCACGGGTGATTCTCATCCGCATGGTGCCACTTTGTGTCACACCCGGTGTTTGTCGCTTGTGTAATGTCCTGTGGGGTACAACTACCTACCTACCTATCCTTGTATAAAAAATATTAACAAACGATCATCTGAGTCAATCAGTACGGCGTTTACATGTTCATCACGTGACCAAAGAGTGGCTTCGTTGAATATATATATATATATATATATATATATATATATATATATATATATATATATATATATATATATATATGTATATATATATATGTATGTATTAGATGATAAGTTTGTTATGTTATAGTTATTTAGCTGCGTAACCTTTACAGCATTTTTTGCCTGTTTTTCTGGGCAAATTGTATGTTTAGTAGTTTGCCATTCTTGGTCAGGTATTTGTCAGATATGACTGAACTACCGTATAACAAACAGTCTTCTCTTAACGCCGAATTTTGGGCGGCGTCAGTCAGTCATGTTCCGCCTCCACAGTAAGGGTTGGCTGCAATGGATCTCCAACACGCTCTGCCTTTTGTCCTGGTTGTACGCTCTCTCAGACTGCTTCCCGTCCATCTCTTGATGTTGGCCTGCCAGTTTGGCTGCGAAGTCAAAATCTGACACCTTCTATTGTGCCAACGGCTGCGGGCGGAGGAGCGTTTTTAGGAGGATACTAGCCTTATCATAGGAAAAGGAAATGCAACCTGAAAACTTTATGTTATGGCAGGAAAGACAAGGCCCTTAGTCTTGGCTGGCAGCTGGTCTAGAGATAGAGCACTGCTCTTCTGATCCGGCACTTCCTCAGCCTGCTTTGTTCTAAACGTATTGGTACTACCTTTTCTTTGGAGTAAACAAGCCAGGTCGAGTGAGAGAGAGAGAGAGATAGAGATAGATAGAGAGAGAGAGAAAGAGAGAGAGAGAGAGAGAGAGAGAGAGAGAGAGAGAGAGAGAGAGAGAGAGAGAGAGAGAGAGAGAGAGAGAGATCATGATACGCAAGCAACGCGTGGTCTCTACAATACTGCATAGCTTTGTGCTATGGAGCTTCAGTGGGTGCTTAGAGCTAGACAAAAATCCTAATCGCAGGCTGTAAAAACCAATGCACCAGGCAATCAAAAGAAATCTAACTTCAAGCTTCGGCTTGCCTTATGGAGCGTCAGAACCATGTGTCCTGGGTTTTCCACTGACCTTGAACACATTGGTGATGAAAGAAAGACACCTATCATTGATGCCGTACTCAATAAACATGACATAGAAATTGCTGGCCTACAGGAAACACGTCTGCCAGAGGATGGGTCCACTGGAGAAAATAATGATACATTCGTCTGGAAAGGCAGAGCCAGAAAAAAAATCTCAAAGTATGTAGTAAAGAATTCACTGTTGGAATCAGTTGAGTCCAGCTGGAGGAAATAACAGAATATTATCCCCACTATTTCCCCGCGTGGGTTCCGGCGCCGGTTATCAGGGAAAACAAGAATAGACTCACTGTCTACCCAAAAGCATGTCGTAAGAGTCGACTAATTTGGAGCTTCCTTCGAAGTCGGAGTACATCTGCCTGAGAGGCAAGGAACCAACAGTCTGCATACACATTAGTCAGATCTGTCAAACGGATGTACACGCAAAACTCAGGTTCTGTAACAGGACTGCAGTCCAGAAGTGGGCGAACAACCAGAACTTTCCACCAGAGTTTACAGCCGGTAAACGCCAAGAAGAAGAAGAAGAAAAAGATCACCACGACTGTCTACCTCAAGCGGTTGTATCACCCTTGTTACCACATATGCACCCACTCTAATGTCAGCGCAGGACGCAAAGAACTATTTTTATGAAGAACTGGATAATGCAGTAAAAGGTTAGTTGCGTATCTTTTACAGGACGTTGCATAACCAACCCCATCAGCCCCTGGCTGTTGTGAGATTTCACTAGGCACATTTACGTCCAGTAGTTTGCCATTGCTACTGAATGGTCAGCTCCCTGATACCACTGTCGAAACTAACGCAAGGCGTATGGCCCGCAGCTGGGATCGAACCCGGTACCCCGGCATTACGAAGCGTTCGCATCGACTTAGCCATAGAGCCGACAATGCAGTGAAAGCAATTCCTAAATCTGATGGCATCTACATACTTGGTGATTTTAATGCTCGCGTGGGGTAGGACTCAAACTCATGGCCAGTTTGCCTTGGAAAATATAATGTTGGCCTCCCTGTGTGGGTTCCGGGGCCTTATTATGGGGCGGGGGTGGGGGGGGGGGGTGGGGGGGTGGGGGGAGGAGCAAGAATAGACACATTGCCCATCCAAAAGCATGCCGTAGGAGTCGACTAATTGGGAGCTTTCTTCGAAGTCGGAGTGCATCTGCCTGAGAGGCAAGGAACCAATAGTCAGCACACAAATGAGTCAGATCTGTAAAACGGATGTACACGCAACACTCAGGTTCTGGAACAGCACTGCAGTCCTAAAGTGGATGGACAACCAGAAATTTTCGCAAGAGTTTACAGCTGGGGAACGCGAAGAAAAAGAAGAAGAAGAGGAGGAAGAAGATAATGTTGGCCACATGAATGAAAATGGGCAAAAACTATTGGAATTCTGCATTAAAAGTGACCCGTGCATCACAAACTCATTTGTCAAAACTAGACCGCCATAAGGTGTCATGGAAAATCCAAGATCTGGCCACTGGCAGAAAAATGGCGTGAAAATAGTTTTGGCAGTCTCTTCACTTGTAGTTGTTTTGAATCTATGTTACTTACAACTAATACACTGAAATGTATTAATCTCACGGGAAGACTAATGCCAGGGATCGATCTGGAAAGTAAAAAGCTGAGAATTTATATCTTATATTACCCCGGAAATATTGTCAGCATTCTGGTCGCATACATTATTTCAGGTGGTAATTCCAGAACTTATTCTGTCAAACTGAAGTCATTTTGAGTCTGTAATGAGAGACGACATCAGACTGAGAGTCCACAACTATCATTACAGGACTTGAGTGGAGGAAGGCAGGAGATGTAACAACTACAATGTGAAATGAAGCCCTTCGAGACTATACGGTGGAGAGTGTGTATATGTGGAGGGGAGATGTATGATATTTATATTAATATGCTTACTATGTGTAAGAAACCTAAGCTTACACATGGGTATTTGTTTCTTTATCACAGTTCCTCCATGCGGCAGGGACTAGTTCGGCATCCATTCTCTGCAAACAGTCTGAGTGTAACGACCTGTTTGAAACAGCGAGGACGACAAACTGGAAAAGAGGTAAAGTCTCAACCTGAGAGCTGTATTAGGTTTAAAAGTTACGTAACGTTTACAGATTATGAGCACATCATGTCACCACCCTCACTCTACTAGCGTATGCACGTATTGAAGGCATTGACTTACTCATTACCATCACTGAACAATTATTGCAAGGTAAATATCATTCAAGTAATTCATGTTATAAAATATTTAAGTAAATTGTGTACTTAGGTTCAAGTTTCTTTGTATATACTAGTTTACCTTAGTTCTCAAATATGTAAATCACTTGATGGTAGCTTTTGTTATAAATTAATACGAGGAGAGGAGAAAGTCGGAGAGGTTAACTATCTTGAGATTCTCTCATTGAATTCATCTTGATATCCAACTATCCCTTTTCCTACTCCTGCGGATACAAGTACAGCTACTTTCATTTTATTATACGAGCCACTCTTGCTGTTTTGTTGGTTATCCAGGACTTTGTGCAGATGTACAGTGAGGGTGACCGAACTTAAAGAGGAGGCTCAGTGACGACACGACTTGTGACTTCAGAACAGTAATTCGCCAGGTCAATTATCCAGAGCATTTAAATCCACAAGAATCCACAAATCCACAAGCACTTTATACGTGGTTTATAAGCCGAGATCAATTTGTAGGGGCGTTTTACTGAGAAAGGTGCTCGGTAAAAAAATAAAAAGTTCTTTGTCCCGGCTTATAAGCAGAGTGTCGGTTGTGAATTGTTTTCAAGAGCGTCTCTCTAATAGTAAATTGGGTCGGCCTTTTGAGTTAAAAAAAATAGTGTAAAAGTGTTCCTTTTTTTGCGTTTGTTCTTTTTATTACTCGTTTTGGAGCCGGGGGTTCTCTGTTTTAGTAGCTCATCGGGGGTGGATTTTGGTGGCATTCACACACACACACACACACACACACACACACACACACAAGTATATATATATAGTCATATAGAAATTGCTATCGACTGGTGGGCCTCTCTTTTCCCCTTGTCATACAGGGGCACCCCATATATAAAAATTTAGAAAATGTTGTCTGATGTAGGTAGGGACCCTAGTTGTAGCTCTCCAATACTGGGCATACTGTCTTCTTCTGTTAGTTTGGTGTATCAGTGTACATATATATTTGTAGATCCCTATATCTCTAACTATGACCCTATCCGCATCTTTGGTGTAGGTGAGGGCCTCGTAGTTCTTGGTTCTCTGTCTACTCCTGTATCCCCCACATTTAGTAATTACCCTTCCTTTCATACAAACAACAATGAAAACAAATATATTCAGAAGCCGTATAATAGTTTATTTATTTGTTTATTGCAGCAAGTTTCTTTTCATTTTGTTTGAGATTTTATCAATAGACATACACAGCATTACACATATTCAACAATACATGACTACTTATACGACATACATTGGAAATATGTTTCAAAATATTTGTCAAAAACATAGGCCACATTTTATTATTAATGTACATTTGTTATATGTACACAAAACCAAACAAGGCATTCATTAAACGCCCTTGCAAATGAGGAGAGAGTTCATGAAATGAAAAAAAAACCTCCCACTTCTCTGGCTGCTCACGTTGTTTGTTTGGTTTGAGGTTTGCTTGGTAAGTGTTGCAGTATCATTTCGGACAGAAAGGGTCTGCTACAAAGCCACCCCCCCCCCCCTTCCAAGCTTCTGCGTTGTACAATAAGAAGAATTTCCAAGGGAAGACTGCTGATCATCATTAGAAGATCCCTCGACGACAATTGTTTCGGCACACAACTCCTAGACAATTCAGAGGGTGCCTAGTTGACCATGTTCTTAGTGCACTTGTATCCATAGCGAGGCGGAAACGCCGTTTGGAGGTGACAGGTTCCACTCCCGGCACGGTAACTATAGCTTTTGATTTTTATGTTGGCTAGTGTGTTCTTCTATCTTTCTACTTCTTTCTATGAGTGCCGATCAATACATTTTCTGTTACATTATTAACAGACAGTTCAGAGAGTGGGCTGACCTGGGTCATGACCCCCCCCCCCCCCCCCCAGGCATCGATCTTCTCCCGCTGCACTTGTAAGTTAGAGCAGTGTATTTCTCTACAGCAGGATCCTACGACAAGGTCAAGGGCCGGGTTGATTGTTTGTCCCCAGAGGTCTGTTGTTAGCTGAAGTCTGGTAGTCTTAGTTTCAGCTTCATAGCAAACGGGTCACCCCATCTTTGCTCCGCTCCTGTGCCAACGAAAAACACACAGACTATTTATCACAGTTCCTTGGGGAAAGATTGACAGACTGCTGTTTCAGTATATCTAGCATACACTCGCATTAAAGCATACGGTATTAAGACAAGAGTGAAGGCATTGCTGCTTCAGAGGCGACATACTACAAAATGTTAAAAACTCCCATTTCAACTCGGGGGTCCCCGGTTTTCATCGTCTAGGGGGCTTTTGAAATATTATATGAAGTAATAAACTGTGTTGGGTGGTGGAGTGGGTTCCACGATGGAGGCGCCTTTTGTCTACTTCTATTCTGTATTTTTCAAACTAAGTTGTTTGGTCCTTTTATACGCGTGTATGTCTCTTTCTCGTGGGGAAACAGGGGTGTGTACTTGCTGCTATCTTATTTGAATATACTTCTCGATTCTTTTGATCGTGTCTTTCGAGATCCGGAGAGTGGTATATTGATCTACTATCGATCGGACAGCAGCCTTTACAGTGCTCGTGTTGTTGTTCGCTCATCACGTGATGAAGACCACTTTCATCCAAAGTAGTTATGATCAATGATTATGAGTACGAAGGTGGCTAATTAGACCAATATGAGCCTGGAAAGTTCTTGAGCAGAGCGGACAACAGGTGGAAGCCGCAGTAAGTGTTGGATTAGCAATACGGTTCTTTCTAGTCTGCCTCCGTTTCTTTACCTGTGTAACCTCCGCTGCCCGGTAGGCCGATGCATATGCACGAGGGACGTACGCCACCCAGATCGGTCTCGTGCAGCAGCCTCTGACGTCGCTGTGTTGATGTTAAAAGAATTGAGAGCAATCTTGAGAGTGTCCTTATAGCGCTTTTTCTGTCCTCCCTGGGACCTCTTCCCTTGTTGGAGCTCGCCATAAAATACTCTCTTTGGGAGGCGATATTCTGGCATGCCAGTTAGGTGACCATCCCAACGCAGCTTTTAATTCTGCAGTACCATATGGATGCTAGGCAGGTTTGCCCTATCAAGAAAAACAGTATTTGGGATCTTATCTTGCCATTTGATTTTCAGCAGCTTTCTGAGACAGGTTATATGAAACAGTGCTCGTACGCTGGAGGCCAAAACCAGGATAAGAAAGGTACCTATCGGAGAGCTGCTGTTTGCAGATGATGTAGCAATTACCACCTACGCAGAGGAGGAGCTGCAATGTTTACTATCTGCCTTTGCTGATGCATGCTAAGAATTTGGACTAACTATCAGCAAAAATAAGACAACGGTTATGGTGCAACGTGTTAATGATAGACCCGCAGTCTACATTGATAGTGAAGAGCTGGAGACAATTGACCACTTCGCCAGTTTAGAATCCACAGTGATTAACAAACTATCGCTGACCAATAAATTAACACCAGGATAGGTAAGGCAGCAAAAACAATACGCAGATTAATTTTAAAAAAAAAGGAGTTTGGGAGAACAGGAAGTTCAGTATTAAAACAACAACTCTTGTCTAATCAGGTTTGTGTTCTCAACATTCTGTTTATGGCGATGCAACTTGGTCCGCCTATTCGCACCAGGGAAGACGGTTTAAAAGCTTTCACATGCGATGACTAAGAAGATACTTGGCATTAAGTGGTAGGACAAGATCACAAACATTGACGTATTGAAAAGAACAGGAGTGTGTTGTGTGGAGGGGCCACATCAGGAACCAACTGAATGAAGGAAGAAATGATTACAGAGAAGATGACAGCTGAGCGTTTAAGAAGAAACACACTGAAACAAATGTTGACAATAACGGTCCTGAAATCCCATGCTATAATTATGGATGACTTTTCTTAAAGCCATGGGCTGTGAGTCCCATCCCTCTTCAAAGCAAAATATTACAGTATCATCTTGAGAGACGGAAAGATGCCAGTGAATGATTTTGCCATTGCCTACTAAACGGTCAGCTCCTGATACGACTGTCTAAAGTACCACAAGACATTATGCTGCCAAATCGTCCGCAGCTATGGTCGACCCCGGCAACCCGGCATTACGAAGCGCGTTCGCAACAGCTAACCTAGAAGCCGTTAATGTGATAGTGGTGAAGTAAATGTTTAGCTTCCATAACTTGTGAAATTATTTTACGCCTTCATTGCGAAGTCACATTTTTGGGGGAAAAGAACAGATCCACCCCCCCCCCCAACCTCTTATCCCAACCCCTTAACAACTATCTATTTAATTGTCTCGTTCTTCTTAGCGTTCGTTACTATCGTATAACTACTCGTCTCCTTGTGGGATGCAATTTGTTTGTTATTTTGAAGCCCCACCCTGGCTCTTCACAGGGGCCGCAATATAGCCCGGCCAAAACATATGGTCGAATGGCTGAATGCGGTTTCCGGGACCTCTCCACGGGTGATCCTTATCCACATGGTGGCACTTTGTGTCATTGGATGTTTATCACTTGTGTGATGTTCTAGTGGGGTAAAATATACTACTACTACTACTTAGCCTTCAATGTCTGTAAACTCTGGCGGAAATTTCTGATTGTTTGTCTAATTCTGGAATTCAGCTGCGTTCCTGAAATTGAGTTGGGCGTGCGAATCTCTTCTACTGACATGGCTTGTTTGTTTGCAGATTGTTGGTTCCTTGCCTCTAAGAGGCACTTCGACTCTGAAGGAAACACCCCTAGCTGTTCGCCTTTTAGGAAATGCTTACAGGGGGCAGCGGGTCTATTCTTGACCCTCAAAATGGGGCCCGGAACCCACGCTATGGAGCATATCGTGAAAAACGACTAATTAGGGATCTGCTGTAGCTTCGTCATCTGACCTTTAACTCCCAGCGAAAAACTTTCATCCAACTCACGACAAGCCTTCTACTACTTTCCAAGTGTTCATAGCTGGTTGGTTACGCATAGGGCCGAATTAACCATTAGGCACATACAGCACGTGCTTGGGGCATCATAAAGGAAGGGGCACCACAGATATTTTCAATAGCTTTGGAGCTGCGTGTTTATTCTCTCGGCTGAAGTATATTTTAAAAGTCCCACCAGAACAACAATAAAGGTAAAAAGGCCGCGTTAGCGCAGTCGACAGGAGACTCGCTTTCAAATCCAGCAGCGACTCGTTGCAGCCCACGGCCGGTGTTCGAAACCGGGCAGTTCCATGGGTCCACCCAGCCTCTAGGAAATGGGTAACAGAGTTAACACTCTGGGGTTAATGGAGGAACATCGCTGTAGTTGTTTGCGGACAGCGACCCAGGCGGATCGTTTCTTATCAGCTGTCCGTACTGGTGGCAGAGCACTTATGGTTTACAACTGTGTGCAGTAACGCTGGTTCACATCTCCTGACTTTACCTTTACCTTTCTGGTTCTTTTCTGTTTAGCAACCACCTCACGCGAGATTTAGGGAAATTCTATATTATAGGGGGTTTAGGGTTATGGTTAGTCGCAATAATTTAGCAATAACCCTAACCCCCATATAATATGGGATTTCCCCAAATCTCGCGTAATGTGGCTGCTAAACAGAAAAGAACCCATAATTTATAATTTAATAGTTAAAACGATGCCTTTAATAGCATAGTTGAAATGCATATTGAAAGTTGTTTGTTTTATAATTCGAATTCAACTAGCAACTAGTTGTATCGTAAACCCAAAGTAGTGCCCTGATACAGTACAAGTGCGAGAATGAAAATTTAAATTGGCTCATAGGCAATATTTTGTTGTAGTTTATGCAAAAATTACAGTGCGTGAAAACTTATCACTATTTTTAACAAAATTAGATTGATTTTGACCATTATTGTATATTCACCTAAATCCGTGTACTGAAATATTATTCAAAATTATAACCATTAATTAATTTGGTTTCTTCCGTTTTTTTTTTAATTTGAAAAGCAAGTGATATATATTTCCTTAGTTTGAACTTAATTAAAATAAAATGAAGATTTTTTAAAATACTACCAACATCCTAGAAATAATAAATCCTCATAGTTGATTAACTCTTTCAGTCCCATGCGATCACAACTAATGTCTGACTGAAGCAGTGATGACAACAACAAAAACATAGGTATACTGTATCCATGGGGTCTAAATACATAGCGCACTGTGGGTGACCTGTCTTGCTGGACTGAATCAGTTTGTCTGACATTTTTTTAACATGTACACATATACAAAACATATTTATTAGTGCACACAAGTAATATCCTGACATCAACATGGCTGCTATCGGGAATACGTCAGTTAAGTAATTTTGTGTATTCGTGTGGTTTTGTTTTATTTACGTGATGTTCAGATGAAGGGTCTGTAGCCGCAAAGTTAACTTTTCGTTTGTGTGTTTTTTTAAAATACTGTGAAACTAGCTAGTCTACTTCTCGTTCGGTATTATATTTTTTCTTTAATATCATATACACATGGTGCTTAGTTCGGGACTTAAATAGATTAACATGGGAATATAAGCCGATTCATGCTGTTTACATTTCTTCTCAATTTCATTTTGGTCTGCAAACATTTATTTTCGTCTGTAAATTTTCTCGCTCTTCAGTTTGTTTCAGTAATCATATTTAATTTGATTTCTAATTTTTCCAACAGTAGTATTTCCTTTTCTACATTGCTATTTTTTATTTCAATCCGTATTTTTTCCCCCTTTTGGATGACTATAGCTTTTTAGTCAGCGTCTGTGGCTTAGGTATTGCGAACGCGTCAGCGCTTTTAAACGACCATAAAACACATAGAACTGGCCCAAACTCCAATACCTTACCCCCAGCCTAAGCCTACGTCCTACGAGAGGGTGCAGCCTACGGCCCATGACTGTGTGCAGCCTATAATATACGCAATGTTGCCGGCCACCGACAGCAACGAGTAAAAGACAACGTTTTGCTGGCCGATCACGACGCGTCATATAGAAGACTGAGACCATCGAAAACAACACAACGTAATAATTCAGTAGGAATAAACTCACAGGGAGCAAGTACAGCAGGGATCTACCAGTCGTCAGTATAAATTATCCTCGTCAACGAGCGTTTCGGCCCACTATTCCTAGACGCTTTCGGAGGTGGGCCCACCTGAGTTCATGAAGCTCAGGGCTGGTTCCCTGCTGCACGAAATTACCGGATGGTGTTTTTCTTTCGGCCAGAGATAAGACGACTTGGTGGTTTGCAGAAGGTACTGTGAGATAAGAAGTCGTCGCGGCAGCCTAATTAGTACAGTCAGCGTGCCTGGACGACCGAGCGACAAGCTTACGTTTGGTTTACCGGACACATGTTGGACTTTTGTTAGCAGGTGGCAGAGAAACACTGGCAGAAAATTCGGACACGATGGACTTTCAAAGGGTGAGAAACCCTTTCCACTAGAGACCCGGACCATCTCACCGAGGCCCGTCCCATGCGTTGTTGCGTTGCGTCCAAAGCCAACTAGAGGCCCTTTCGGCTACCTCTCCCAGTTTTTTGAGTGTTCGTTTCCGTTCATTACCGCGCAATCCTAGTTCTTTCACCACATTGTAGAGCGAAGTGGAAACGAGGCCTCTCGCTCCTACTTCGACGGCAAATACCCGTACCGTGTACGCCTCGTTTCTCCTCAGACCGGCTGCTAAATCACTGTATTTCTCGAGCTTATACAGGTGATTATTATCCATACGCGACTCATACGGGACGGTGAGCTCTATCAGGATGAGCTGCCGTTTTTGCGCAGAGTGGAGGACTATTTCAGGTCGCAGACCGGTTTTCCGGATCAACTCGGGGTACCGTTCATGGCCTGGCAGATCAACCGCCAGTAACCAGTCCCTCGCAGAGTCTAGCACAGATGAAGCGAATGCGTTTCGGTTGACCTTACCTTTTTGAACCTGCCCAGCCTTGAGGAAACGAATGGGGACGATGCTAGAACTGGCCCTTGCGTTGGCCCTCATTCTAGCCTGATCAACAACGGCTGCTAACTCTTTTAGCAGCTTGTTGTGTCGCCAGGTATATCGGCCTTGACCTAGGGCTTTCCTGCACGCAGACAGGACGTGTTCTAGAGTCTGCTTCGATTTACACAACGGGCAAGTCGGATCGTTGGTCGCAGACCATTTAACCATGTTAACACCGGACGTTAATACATCGTACGCCGAACGAACGATAAAGCTCAGTCGCAGCGGGGTCATCCGCCAGATCTCACCCCATGTGAGTACTCTTGGCAATGCGCTCTCCAGGCTGACCCAATGGCCCTGCTGCGACTGCTGGGCTGCTTTCTGGACCCGAACCTCGTTTTCGTTGTCCCTCACCGTTTGTATTACCATGTCTCGGCTCTCTTTGGCTGAGGCCTTTGACCACCACTTGACCTTCCCGTGCCCTAGGCCTCGACGGTCGGTTTGAGTGTATCCCATTATCTCCTTCAATTTTAGTGCGTTCTGGGCAGATTCTATCGCATCGAGGACTCTCCACTTCTGGCCAGTCTTTAGAGCGGGCTGGACAGCGATGACATTTGGGTCTGAAGACTCGCGCAAGAGCATGGCGAGTCTTACCTTGCCGACTTTAAACTCTTCGGTTATCGATTTGAACGGGAGTACCAGCTTAGCCTGCTTGCAATACAGAGCCACGTCGGTCAGACAAGGCGGTGCACCAATCCACTTTCTCAAGGCTGTGTTGATTTTCTTCTCCATGGTTTCCAATGCAGTCATCGTCACCTCGTAGACTAACAGTGGCCATAGGAGCTTTGGAATCAACATGAATTGGAGACACCATACCTTGAATTTCCCGATCAGCCTGCATCGCTCGATCGCGAGCAGGCCTGTAGCCAGTGACTCGTGTATTCGCCGGACTTCCTCTCTATCAGATAACTTCGAATCGTAAACGCGACCAAGGCTCTTCACCGGTTCCTCCAGAACCGTTGGGATCTTGTTCCTTGCCACCGTAAAACTGGTTGCCGACACCTTGCCCTTATGGATTGACAGACTCCTCGACTTCTGCGGTTTGAACTGCATACCGCTCCATTGGACCACCGCGTCCAATCTTTTCAGGATCGTGCGGGCAGATTCCTCGCTGCCCATTATAATAGTCGTGTCATCCATAAAGGCACGTAATGGCGGCATCCAGTGGTCCCCAATTTGAAGGCCCTGTCCGTAGCCGGCCGCCCGTCAAACATGATCTGCATTGCCATGACAAACAGTATGGGTGAGATCGTACAGCCCATAGCTATCCCAATCTGCAACTCAGTCCACCTCGTGGTAAACGTCGAGGTAGAGAAGCGCAAAGCGAACTTAGAGAAATATTGCTCGATCATTTGATTGATCTGTGCCGGTACGTGAAACATGCGAAGGGCTCGCCACAGTAGCCTATGGGGGACTGCCCCGTAGGCGTTGGCTAAGTCCAACCATATTACGTGCAATTCGGTTCTCTCATGCTTGGCTCTCTGGATAACCTCCCAAATCATGGTCGCGTGTTCAAGGCACCCAGGAACGCCTGGAATACCACCCTTCTGAACACTCGTATCTATGTACTTGTTAGTCATCAGATACTGTGTGAGCCGGCGAGCCATGACCGAGAAGAATATCTTACCCTCGACATTCAACAGCGAGATGGGCCTGAATTGGGAAAGACTCTTCGAGTCAGTAACATAGACCAGCGCGTGGGAAAGGTCACCAAGCTTGAATGAAAGTCCAGCACATCACGCGCGACTACGTGAAGTGTTTGTTTGTGAGCGAAAAACGTTACTTGAACCCTTGTTACATTTCCTTTAAGGGTGTGTCGAATGTACACTTTGCAGTACAGAAAAACGACAACACTTAAGTAGGTCTCCACCCTTGCTCGCCATTATCCCATTGATATAACACAACTCTACACAATAAACACTACCATTCCAATAATTTAAACATACTAGTCCACTGATGATTACTTGTTGGCGACTATGCTTATTGAAAAAGTAGAACAATCAAGATTGGAATCATATCTATTTAAATAAAAATCAATGTTTGTGTGTTTGTTTATGATCTATAGACTCGGAAACTACTGAACCGATTTAGCAGAAATTTTCAGGATATGTTTGTTTTGATACCGTAATTTTACCCATCATGGTTTGCAATTATACCTGTCATTGTTAGAGACACGTGACTACATTTGTTGGCAAAATTTTCGAAACTAATATATTTCCATTTTAGTGACATTCAATGAAAGCCACGTTCGTAAATGCGCATACGCAGTCGGGACGCTCCATTTATCATCGGCGTGATGCAACAAACCAAACTATCTCTATATCGCTGCTTGCGACGTTAACCATATTAGACAAGGTTTCTATTTTCTTTATTTTCAAACACACTTCGATGAGTTAGAGAGTCATTGGTCGATTTGAGAAAGGGGAGGGGGCGATCAAAGACAATGTCTGCGCAGCCAGTGTTTGCGACATTTACCGTGTTAGACACATACGATTTGTATTATTGTGCCGTTTCAATAATACTTGAAGTTTATGTCTGGGATATCTGTTTATGAGAAAACACTTGGCTGCGGTTTTGAGTTGTGTTAGAATCGGAACCCACATCTTGCGTAATTTTGTTCTCTTTTCGTTGATTAGACATAGTGGATGGCTGACCGAATGCTTAGTACACTTGTTTCCTGTGCGGAAGCCTAGGGTTCGAATTCCCAGTACGTCTGTTTTTTTTTTACCTGGAGAGGGGGGGGGGGGGGGGAAACAAAAAAAACACAGACCTGCACTGTCGTGGCGACAGAACTAGCCATGTGGCCATAAATACTTAAACAAAAGTACTGGTATGTGGGTAAACCAGTTGATAATTACATTTGACCATTTTACATTTTTTTACATTTCGATTTAATTATTTTTTCTGACATTGCGTTGGAATTAGGTTGTGTTGTTTATCATAACGTTCATTTCATATAAATGGTGTATTTTCCCTGTTGTCGTTGCATTTCACTTTGTTTTTTTTTTTCAAAACTACTTCGATGAAGGAAAAAGTGGTCGGTGAATTGGAAGGGGGAGAGGAGGGGTAGCATAAATTGTTAACTGAGAGAGCTTTAAGTCACAGTAACTGCCTTACCAACTCAAAGTAGCAGCAGTAGTAGTTGTTGTGGTTGGGCGGTTACACCACAGTGCTGTCATGCCGGAGACCGCCGGTATGGTGATGGCATTTTTCTGTCGGTGAGCGAAATTACACATCCTAACCTGACCAGTCCGTGGCGACAGCATTAACCTTGCAGCGCCAAATCCTCTGGCTCACAACTCCATGTCTACTCCAATGGTAAAACAGATAGCAGTGACATTATTTTAGTTTTTGTGGTGGTTGTGGTGGTAGTAGTTGTACTGGTACTTGAAGGATAGTGTGGTAAATATTACACGAGCCGCATTTACTACTCATTACAATTCCTGCTCTCTATTTTAGTCCAGATGGACAGGGATATCAAGGTCAGTTACAAAAAATATCGTCGGGTGATGACTTTCAAATTCTTCGATGAGGGAGAGAGCAGTATTCGTGGATGGGGGAGGGGAGGGGGTGATGACAGAAATTGTTAACTTAAAGAGCTTAACGAATGAATTCAAAGTGCTCATTTCTTAATTTGTTTATATTTTACTAACGCTACCTCCGCTATTCTCATTTTTTTTAACGACTTACTTGGTTATTTACAAATACAGCTTTAGCACGTGATAACCAAATAACCATTTTTTTCTTTACTGTGCTAATAATACCATTTAAACGACCACTAATATAAAGACACAATTATATGTTGCGTGTTCTAAAGTGGCAAACTAGACTATCTCTATATCTGTGCAGAGAATGATAGCGACATTAACTATAAAAGACACGTGCGATTTCTATTGTCTTTCTTTTCCAAAAGCCTATGATGAAGGAGGGAGTAGTAGGTGAATTTGGAAAGGGGATGGGGCGGCATCGAAGACTATCACTGTATGTGCGCAGACAATGATTGCAAAAGTAACCATATTAGACACGTGCGATTTCTTTTTTCTTTCTTTTCCATTTAGCCAAACTATGCCACAGCAACGCGTGGCCGGGTACAGATAGTCTCTATAAAAATTCACAGGATCCAACAAGTGTCACCAAAAGAAGATCGACGCCAATTACGTCAGTGGACTGAGGTTAGTTACGTATCCTTTACAGGCCGTTGCAGAACCAACCCCAACAGCCCCTGGCTGTTGCGTGGTTTTTCTAGGCAAATTTACGTCCAGTAGTTTGCCATTGCTTTTCCTGGACGGTCGGCTTTCTTGATACCACTGTCGAAACCAACGCAAGGCGCATGGCCCGCAGCTGGGATCAAGCCCGGTAAACCGGCATTACGAAGCATTCGCATCGACTTAGCCACAGAGCCGACACGTCATTGGACATGGAATGCAAAAAAGGCAACCATGAACAAAAAAATAAAGAATAGAGAGAACTATCAATATATCTATCTACTATTACCCCACCAGGACATCACACAAGCGATAAACACCCGATCACACAAATTGTCACCATGTAGATGAGGATCACCCGAGGAGAGGTCCCAGAAACCGCGTTCAGCCTTTAGACCATATTTATAGCCGGGCTATATTGCGGCCCCTGGCAAGAGCCAGGGTGGGGCTTCAAATAGCGAAAAATGGCATCCCACAAGGAGATGACCAGATATACGATTAGAGAGAACTATCAGTGCAAGATCAACCACTTGTTGATGAAAAACACCATAAACATTTTGGTTTACAATTTCAAAACCGGTGGAGATGAACATCGCTTTGTGTTAGTGCAAGACTATTCAGCTCAGTTCAATCAGGGGCCGCAACTTTAAACAGAGAGAGAGAGAGAGAGAGAGAGAGAGAGAGAGAGAGAGAGAGAGAGAGAGAGAGAGAGAGAGAGAGAGGGGGGGGGAGGGGTGCTCACTGGTCAGAGGCTTGAATCCCAGCATATAATTTTTTTTAAATACAAAACAACTGCCAGTGCACCGCGGGAACTTCCTAGGCCTCCGCGGGCCTCATTTGGCCTGTGGGCCGCCAGTTGAATAGCCTACATAAGTGTCTGGGTGAGTGTGTGTGTTTGTGTGTGTCTATACGTTTCAACGGATCTGTATATTTTGGAGTGTTTCAGTACCCCCCCCCCCCTCCCCCCCAATATATATTTGGTACTATTCCCCAACAAATCTCGACAGCCCTGGGACAGAGCACTGCTCTTCTGATCTGGCAGCTTCTGTTGCGTGCTGTGCAGTGTTGCCACTTTGGATCTTTTGTATCCAAATTTAGATCTTTTTCACTGCGTTTAGATCCTGTTTTTGACGTTTAGATACTAAATATTTTTCTAGATTCTTTTCATATGGAGTTAGATATTTTATAGATTTTTTTTTCTTTTAGTGTCATTTTAATAATTATTGAGTAAAATATTTACTAAAATATTTTTGTTTTGGTCTGGCACGTACATTGTGGCAACTGCCATTACTTAAACTTTGAACTCTCACTAAGGTCAACACTCAAATATCTGACAACCCCGGTGCTGATTAATCGAAATCGCGCGTAAATCATACTAACTTTGTTTCAACCGTATCCTCACTGTGTTGTGAAGTATAGCTGTGATGCTGACTCTGTGTTTCTTTTTCATGTGATTTTTAAAAAAATAATTGCTCACCTTCTTGTGTGGCTTTCACTTTGAAAAAACCTTTCAACATGCCAAAAGTAAAGTATGAGCAAAAATTTCGGAAAGAGTATTTGCATGATGACAAAATTAAAGACTGGGTGATGGCAGTTCCTGGGGATATAACCAAGGCTCGTTGTAAGTACTGCAAGTGTGAAATTAAAGCGAAAATACAAGACTTAAAGAAGCATGCAGAGACTAACAAGCATAAAACTGCAGTTCCATTCAAAGATAATACACCGCTGACATCTGTTTTCAGAACTACACTGATAAATGAATCATCAAAAGTTGAAGGGTCGGTCGCAATGTTTTTAAGTTGCCATTGTGCAATTTCAAACTGTGACCATTTGATTGATTTGTTTAAAAACACAATTTCTGACAGTAAAGTTATGGATGATGTGAAAATGCATCGCAGCAAGTGTACACATATTATAAGAAATACTTTATTTTCTCACTTCGAAAAAGATTTGATCAGTGATATTTCTACAAATAAATATAGTTTATTATTAGACGAATCCAATGATATTTCGGTACTGAAAGTGCTTGGTGTGTGTATTATATATTACAGCAACAATACAGACAAAGTAGTTTCTACATATCTTGGACTAGTTCAATTGGAAAAGTGTGATGCAGAAAGTATAGTTCAAGAACTGAAGAACCTTTTAATCAGCAAACAGTTAGACTTGACAAATTTGGTTGCAATTGGTACCGATAATGCCTCAGTGATGGTTGGCATAAACAATGGCGTTTATGCCAAGTTGAAGGAAGCTATCCCATCGTTAATACTTATAAAATGTATGTGTCATTCATTGCAGCTAGCATTATCACATGCTTCATCTGAATGTTTACCAAGGAATTTGGAATACCTTATTGCTGAAACACATAACTGGTTTTCAAAATCATTTGTCAGACAACAGCAATACAATGCATTGTATTCAGCCTAAAATAATGGTTCCACACCACTGAAAATTCTGTCAGATTGCAAAACCAGGTGGTTATCAATACAACCAGCTGTTGAAAGAATTGTGAACCAATGGTTGGAGTTAAAGACACACTTTGAAATAACAAGACAAAGTGAAAAGTGCTACACAGCTGAGATACTATATGGAATGTACAGTGATGAAAAAAAATTGGCATTCCTTCTCTTTTTACAACCTATTCTAATGGAAGTGCAAAAAGTTAATAAACTGTTCGAATCCAAACATGTTGATAAAAGTTAAATTACTTGACGATCTCACTTTGCTATTTTACTCAGTTGGTAAAAGACTGGTGTTGCCAACTTCAAAAGTTGATTTGCTCACTTGCACTATAGAGAGCTATTTGGCTCCTAAGCCATACCTTGGATATCAAATTGAATCAAAAATTGATGATTTAAAAACAAAAGGACTGTTAACAGAGAATGAAGAGAACAACTTAAGAAAACGCTGTCAAGATTTCCTTATCTCATTGTTCAAGCAACTAAAGCAGAGACTTCCTGAAAATCTAGATGTTTTGAAAAATATTTCACTCTTTTCTGTGAGCAACATACTTCAGCCAGTAAAGGACATACCTAAATATTGTAAAGTTATGAAATTTTTAGGGGCTACTGACAATAGTGTCGCGGGAGCAGAATATCAGTTAACCAAAATAAACTTAGTTGAATGGACAAACAAAACAGAAACTGAAGCGTTTTGGAGTGAAGTGATACAATTTAAAGATGCCTCATCAAACAGTCCATTCTGTAAACTCTTTGAATGTGCCATGTCTGCCATGATACTACCCCACTCAAATGCTGACGTAGAAAGAGTTTTCAGTGCTATGAATTACATCAAATCTAACCTAAGAAACAGGATGAAATTAGACCTCTTAAATGCTATCTTGACAATAAAGTTTGGCCTGATGAGAGTAGGAAAATGCTGTTCCACTTATCAGCTCCCTGATTGTGTATTAAAAGAAATAGGAACAGCTAAAGCATACCAGAGTAATTTGGGATCTGAAGCTTCAACTTCATCATCCAAGCTAAGTTTATCCTGTGGATCTTGTGAAGCAGACATCAGTGAAGATAAGGACATGTGTCTATAGGGTAAGTCATTTCAATAGTTTTGTAATTTGTGACTCTTTTAATTTAGATATATTTTTTAAATATTTTCCACGCAAATTTAGATCTTTTTAGATATTTTTTTACCCTGTTTTGGATCTTTTTTGTCAAAGAAAAGTGGCAACACTGGTGCTGTGTTCCATAATACTGTCCAGGCTTTTTATGGAAATGAGAACTGCAGCCCTATCGCCATAGGTGGATTCTGTTTGAATAGTGAATGCCCTTAAACAAAAGCTTTAAACGCTCAATAAAAAATAATAATAAAGCCATATAGCTTTATTATTTGAAAATGGGGCTGGGAGGGGGAGAGGTAGAGCCTGCTTGTGGGTATTTCATTGCAATGAGCAAACATCCTGTCCTGAAATTTGTTCACTGATGAAAGTAGGACATAATTTAAAATATGCCAACAATACGCCAGGACAACGCCTCTAAACTGGGACAACCCACCGCCAACTCTAGATTTATAGCTAAAGATGGCCGTGGACAACCCTAATCAAATAGAGATTTATTCTAAATCTAAAAATACATGTGTGCTTTCAGGCAAGTACACTAGAAGTTAATTAACGCGATCGCTAAAACTAAAGCGAAAGCGTTAGCTGTATAATTCCTAGAACATTACTTCTAAGAATAACACGATCTCATACTTTTTGTTGTTAAATGTATAAACCCAAGATAGAACCCCCAGCCCCCTCAAAGTAACATGATATGATGACACGTTTAGGCCCTGGCGCGTTTATAACCTCTTACAAGTGTTTGTTCTTTGCTCATACGCATGCGTGCATTTTCCAGCCAGCAAATTCCAAATTAAGCTTGCAGGCAGCAAATTCCAAAATTGAGCTTCCAGGCAACAGCTGCAGCAGCGACTCGTCATCCCAGTGGTTAAAGTGCTGTTGTTGGCAAGCACACTTTTCGTGTTTTAATACACGCTCTTGTGGAGGTTAATTACAGCAGTTGAAAGTTTAAGCATGGATAAAAAACGTATTTTGATGCTGGGCGTTGCTTCGGCTTTGGTTACTATAGGGGGTAAGTAATCATTTAGTGGTTTGTGTGTGTGTGTATGTGTATTTGGGGCAATACGCTAATGAATGAATAATCATAAAATTATGTTAATTTGGCGGGGTTTTGCGGTTTTCTTGCGAATTTTGATTTTTATCAAACGACTGGTGTTATTCGGTTAAAAATGGTCTCGGGTCACAATTAATTTAAGGTAATTTTAGAAGATTGAGAAATTTTGACAGTGCTGCTCGACTGGGGGTGGTATATACACAATGTATAAAATGAAAATGTTATTATGTTAAATTATTAATTAACGAATTTTCTTGATGGTTTCAATTGTAAGAACATATTATAGCAGCAGTTTATGGTTCGAAAGTGGTTTTGGGTCCAACATTCAGTCGTTTACTCTAGGCAGTTTGAGAAGGTTGAGAAATAAATTTGAAGGTGACGAGGAAGGGATTTGGCGCAACAGTGTCAGGACCCCTACGATTAGGCAGCCGCTGATCGCGTAGACCAGCAGTTCTCAACCTACCAATCGCGACCCTTTTTTGGGGTCTAACGACCCTTTCACATGGGTCACTTAAGACCATGGAAAACACATATTCATTGAAGTCGCCACAACATAAGGAAATGTATTAAAGGGTCGCGGGATTAGTGTTGGGAGACACTGGCGTAGGCGTTTGGTGGTTAACAATTGGCCAGCTTGTGAAAAGTACTGGGCGAGTACATGGAGAGCTTTATTGGTGGCGATGATGATGTAAAAAAAAATATTAGCAATCCTTGCATAGGAGACCCTAGGAGACACAGTCTGTTTATTTTTAAATAAATACTATAATTTGCTTTCAAATTCCATTAAAGGTTAACTCATCAAAGGTTCAATGATATACTGAATTATATACATCAGTAGTATAATTCTGTTTGCAGTACATGTAGAACACACATCCCTCCTCACTCTCTTTCTATCCACCTCTTCTCTCTTATATATAAAAACTAATGTCGTCCCTATGGGGCTTAAGACCCTTGATCCCATCTCCCTGTAAGGTTACAAAAGGTGCTGAGCACTCCCTCTTGGTGGCAGCACACATGAAACCAACATTCTGCATTTAAATAAGCCCCTATAATAATGGGCACACAGAACTCAAATCCCTCAATATAGTCCTGAAGTGGATGAACAACCAGAACTTTCCAACAGAGTTTACAGCCGGTGAATGCTAATAATAAGAAGAAAGAGTTCAATGGTCAGCAAAGCTTACCCAGACAATCATTGTCCGTTGTAAGATTTTATGTATTTCATTCGACTAGAGGATCATTATGCTATTGTGCTAGGTATAGATAAAACATAATAGTCTTTACTGCTCAAATTTAATCTGAGGATGTAGTGCCGTATGGTTAGTGTAGTTGCAACAAACTTTGCACGCTAGCATCTTTGTTCCTTCGAAGTCAAAGTGCATCTGATAGGCAAGAAACCAGCAGTCTGCATACAAATGAGCCAAATCTGTACAAAGGATGTGCACTTAAAATCCAAGTTCTGAAACAGGAATACAGTCCAGACTTGGAAGAACAACTGGTACATACCACTGGAGGTTACAACAGGTGAACTCAAAGAAGGAGAAGAAGAAGATGAAGAAGAAGAAGAAGAAGAAGTGGGTGTACCAGATTTTTAAAATTTATGTCTTTTGATATGCATACAGAAAATAACAAATATCTATAACAACATGCATTATTAGGTATGCATATAAAATAGGATGTGTGTATGGTTTATGTACTTAGATATGTAAAATATACCACATATTATAGTTTAACTTGTATCCTTAAGTATGCTTATCATTTATAAAATATCTACAATATAATAGATGTCCATTGGTATATATAAATCATCATCATGTGCCACAGTAATAAGCATAGGCTGTCATGTTTCATCATTCCACACAATCACCAGAATTATGAATCAGGTCTGTGTTGTTGTCTCTCCCTCCCCCCCCCCATACAGCTAAGCCATCCAGGTATTTATTTTTTGCCTTTCCCTTACTCTGTTTACATCAGTCTTGTTCAGTTTAAGTTGGCACCTTTCCATTTTTCTAGACGATAGTATACTGTCCAGTGTAGAGCTATGGGACTCCCAGCCTGTGATGAAAGCAGGTGTGACTAGCAGGACCCTCCCATCTTCCAGTTAGAGCATGAGATTGCAGGACTGTTATTGCTATCACATGTATTTAGTGTGCCTCTTCTCAATCTTTCTGCAGTCCCTTTTTTGTTTTTAATTCCCACTCCCTTCCTGAGGGAGCCACCTTGGTCTAGACGCTTGCCTGGGTCATGGGTTCAGTTCCTGACAAGGTGTGGAATTTAAAAAAAAAAAAACCCTTTGCTTCCAGGTTGACCCAGCCTTGAGTAGGTACCAGGTGCAGTCCTGGGAAGTAAAGGCGACCAGCTTGATGCTGACCACATCACCCACCAAGTAAAATATAGTCTAGCCATATATGCCTAGTACACCTGAAATGCGTGGAAAAGGGTTCTTTACTTTTACTTGTCCCTTCCTGAGTTTCCCCCTCCAGACAACACAGTTCAAGGCATTTTGTTCCCATGAATCTAACTCAGTACCCATATCAGTCATGTCCCGCTTGCACACATCTTTATATCATAATAAGGTCAGCTTCAGCATCTTCCACCAATCTCTAATTCCTCACAGAAGATGATAATCTTATATACAATATGTATATACTATGTGTATTAAAAAAAAGGGTAAAGTCGGGAGATGTGAACCAGCATAATTTCACACGGTTATAAACCACAAATTTTTAATTTTTTTTTTAAATTTAATTTTTAAAAAAAATTTATTATTATTTATTTACCCTGGTACCCATTTCCTAGAGGCCGGGTGAACCCTGGGAACCGCCCGGTTTCGAACACCGACCGTGGCTGCAGCTAGTCACAGCTGGATTTGAAAGCAAGCCTCCTATCGACTACGCTAACGCAGCTCGCAACTATGTGTATTTAAAATACACATGATTTATGTCCATAGGTATCATACTAGCAGTGTTGCTGGATCAGACAGGAGTGACATTTGGCGATGGTTACACACTAAACAACACTAACGCCACCTGGGAAATCTCTGTTGATATGTTTCGAGGGAGATTATGGCCTTTAAGCCTAGTGGTAAGGCAGATATGATATGTTTTCTTCTACATGTGGGTGTTCCAGCTCCCCTGGATGGGGGAGGGGGTAAGAGTAGACCCACCTCGATATCAAGCATGTCCTAAAAATTGACTAATTAGAGGTTTCTTTCGCTGTCAGAGTGCATCTTCTTGAAAGTTTTGAAACCAGCAGTCTGCATACAAATAAGCCAGATTTGTAAAACAGATGTGCATGCAAAACTTAAGTTCTGAAATAAGAGCAAAGTCCAGAAGGGGACAAAGAATCCAACTTTTCCATCAGAGTTTACAGCTGGTGAATGTGAAGAAGAAGAAGATGATCCATTCATTTAACAGTCGCTATGGATTCCAGCATTGGTCATAACAAAGTGGTACACTTGAAGTCTTCATTGATGCTCCATAGTTTGTCTTGTAGGATCATTCCTATGGGCCAGATTTCTTTTCTAAATGACTGGCATTGTTTTGTAAGATTTGTTCTGGAGTTTGTTCTAATGCAACCACATATTGCAGAATCAGCAGGACCCGTTTGATGTAGGATTCTATGCTACATCACTCAGTACCACGCAGCTCAACATGGGATTATGAGGTTCTACTTCCATGATACACTTTTCTTGACTGCTAATACATCACAACTGTTAGGTCTAAACATCTGCAACAAAAAAACAAAAGATAATAAAATTAAACCAGGCAAAAAGTAATCCAGTTTCTCTTGAGGATATCCCATTACATGCGATAATAATAAAAGCTTGAACAGAATATGGAACTCTAAATTGTATAGTTTTAAAACCAACTTATGTATTTTCAATTCTAATGTAATCCACAAAGGCAAAGCCGTCAGGTTGTAAAACACACAGAGGAACTAACGAGTGAAGGGAACAAGATGGGGAGGACAGGGGGAGCTGCATGTGACAGCAAAGAATAGAATGACTTGAGATGAATTGTTTGAAGGCCTATCATGTATTGGAGTCATTCTTTTGGTTCTGGGGCTCCATTTTAAGGGCACAAATAACAGACCCAGTGCCCCCCCCCCCCACCCCCCCCCTTCCTCAGTAAGCATGTTGTAAAATTCAACTAATTAAGGGTGTTTCCTTTGAAGTCATAGTTAATCTGCCGGAGAGGTGAGAAACAAAAAGTCTGCATACAAATAAACCAGATCTGTAAAATGGATTTGCACACAAAACTCAAGTTTAGGAACAAGACCAAAGTCCAGAAGTGGACAAACAACCAGGACTTTCAGAATTTATAGCTGGTGAAAGTGAAGAAGAAAAAGAAAGAGATTCTCCCTTGTTGTGTTGTGGTTCACAGCTAGGCTGTGATCTGTGCCTTTTAACTCAACACATCCTATTTCACAAAACCTTTAATTAGTTACTTTTTAATACATGCCTGTTAGGGGACAGTCTTCCTCTTCACATTCACCGGCTGTAACTCCAGTGCAAAATTCTGGTTGTTCGTCCACCTTTGGACTTTCTTTTTCCAGAACCTGAGTTCCATGCACATCTGTTTTACACGTCTAGCATTTCTATCCAGATTGCTAGTTCCTTGCCTCATAGGCATGCACCCCGACTTTGAAGAAAGCTCCCTAATTAGTCGACTCTTTTGACATGCAGTGGGTCTATTCTTGTTCCTTCCCCCCCTTTTTTTTACACACACGCACACACACACACACAATGGAGCCCTGGAACCCACACAGGGGGTTAGAGGGCAGTGAGTCTAAACCCCCCCCCCCTCCCCCAATGATTTGCTGGAACCTCCATGGTACACAGAGAATATAGCAAATGATAGTTTCTTGATGGGCAGAGCAACAAGTGAGTAAGTAAAGGGGGCTGGAGTAACTTAGTGGCTCACATGCATGCTAGTCTGAAGGTACTAGGTTAGAATATGTTGTTGTTCATCCAACATGAGTGATGAAGACCACTTTTATCCGAAGTAGTAATGATCAGTGACTATGAGTACGAAGGTGGCTGATTAGACCAATATGAGCCAGGAAAGTTCTTGAGCAGTGCGGACAACAGATGGAAGCCGCAGTAAGTGTGGGATTAGCAGTACGATTCTTTCTAGTCTGCCTTCATTTCTCTGCCTGTGCAACCTCCACTGCCTGGCAGGCCGTTGCACCATGTCTGAGGAACATACGCCATTCAGAATGGTTTTGTGTAGAATATAGTGTCCATTTAAAAAGAAAAATGATGATTTCTTCCAGTTCGATCCAGGCTAATGTGAGTAAAGTCCTGAGAAGTACAAATGCTCAGCATTAGGTTGGCCACATCATCCACTGATTGCTCACTGTTGGGTAAACATATGAGTCTAACAACATATGTCCAGTCTACCATTGTCCTTTCCTTACTTAAGTGGCACTTTGGGCATATGATGTGCAATTTATATTTTGTATAGACCACTTGCGAGATGAGATGCCTGAGAAAAGCTGCTAAACCTAACCATCCGAAATTGAGTGAATAATGAAACTATCAGATAAATTGTGGAAATAACACCTTGTACTAGATTCATAGAGAAACAGCAGATCAAGTGGTTTGGCCATCTCCTTAGAATGCAACAAATACCATCACAGGCACTATATCTCAGAAGATCTGCTACAAGAGCAAGAGGGCACTTGTGGAAAATATGGATCGACAACATTAAAAACACTCTGTGCCTTCACAATAACCAGTGGCAGCCAGCATGCACTGGGTCATAAATTATTCCTCCCTACGGCAGAAGTGGTTTATGATGATGATGATGACTTGATGGTTATGCTGTCAACATCATGCCAGACAGAGAAGAAAGCAAGGTTAACATTTTTCATGAAATTAACTTTTCTGTTTTCATTATTTCAGTACATCATTCCAGGATTCATAGGTATTGTTGGAGCATTTCTCCAGAACAAGTGCATGGTAATCATGTTTTCTTTTGCCTATAATATTTATTTTCCTTTTCTTTAATTGTCCAAAAAAACCTTTGAATATTTTTAGAACTCTGCTTGGTGCAACACTACATGGTTTTTTAAAGGGGAAAATAGGTCATTTCTGTCCATTAAAAAAATTTGTGTAGGAAATATTTCAAAGAAACTAAGTTAAACCACATCTAAACTCATCTACTACCAGTATGAACCCTCATAAGCATGTCAAAAATCCTTTGAAGTACTGATGTACTGTCGGTGTGAACCCTCACCAGTATGTCAGTAATCCATTAAAATACTGATTTCCTGTCAGTATGAACCCTCACTAACATGTCAGTATGAACCCTCACCAACATGTCAGTAATCCATTAAAGTAGTGATGTACTAGTTAGTTAGTTAGTTAGTTAGTTAGTTAGTTAGTTAGTTAGTTAGTTAGTTGGGTTATCATCATTGCACTCCGGACATGTCCATAGGTGCTCAGATCCTCCCCTCAGTATGAATCCCAACGTCCGATGGCTAATAGTACCAGTTCTATGTTGATTAACAAGTCTTCTGACGTGTCCGGTGTGCGTCTCGTTTTTTGCTGTGCCGATCTTAATTCCCAAGTCTGCCATTCTGGCGAGTGATGTGGATTCACTGCCACCAAAGTCCTCTATCCTTCCCATTTCTCTGAGGGCATTGATAATATCAGCATGATCCATAGGCCGACCGTCGGTAGTGATAGCGGATCCAGCCAACTTGTCAGCTCTTTCATTTCCATCGACGCCTGCGTGTCCCGGAACAAAAATAAAGGTGACTCCTCGCACAGTGGACTTCTGAATTGATTCAAGCCATTGTCTTCGCACTGAACCTGCCTGAACCCTCCGGATCATACTCATTGAATCACTGAGTATACATATGCGGGTGTATTTTTGTGTTTCAAGCCAGGCAAACGCTTGCGTCACTGCCATCACCTCCATCGTCATGCTGCTGGTTGTCATGGAGAAGGCGCCGTTGGCTTCTTTGACTGTTCTGCCCGCTGAGCGTGCTGTAAATGCCCATGCGCTTCTTCTTTGGCGTATACTGATCCGTCTGTATAGATTAGTGCATCTGCTTCGTCTGAATTTTCACCGATGAGAGCGTTGACCTCTGCATTAACAGCAACAGGATTCTCTTCTCTACATCGCCTGTTGAGTGTGACAATACAGGAAAATGTACAAATAAACGCCTGAGGCACAGGTATCCATTCTGCACCAGGTATGATGTCGGTTAGGCTGCATATTTGCCTAATAACATCTTCTGCCCGACCTAGCCACGATTTTCCCCTCTTCAGTCTGTCGCCCTTTTCACTAAAAAGCGCTTGATGCAGTGGGTGTTTCTTATCAGCACATATTTTGAGGTATGCCCGAGCCCTCCACATCCTGATCCTTTGGTTCATTGTTGGAAAGTCAAGTAGATACCTCATTGCTCCACAGGATGTGTCTCTTGTACATCCCAAAATAATACGCATGGCTTCATTTTGCACCTTCTCGAGTCGTTCAATCTGGGTAGCACTGACAGTGAGGATGGCCAGAGCGTATTCAATGGGGGAAAGGACCAGACCATAGAATAGAAGCACCAGCAGTCTTTGCTCGATATTGGAAGCAGCCATAATCCTCATTGCAGATAGACCTTTGCGTGCTTTTGTTATCGCATGGTCAACGTGTTCCCTGAATGACAAGCTGCGATCGAACCTCACCCCGAGAAACGTCATAACGTTTGGTTCTGATCAATACATTATCACGCATTTTCTGCTGCTCAGTGATGTACTACCAGTATGAACCCTCACAAACATGTCAGTAATCCATTAAAGTACTTAGGTACCAGTAAGAACCCTCACAAACATATCAGTAATCCATTAAAGTACTGATGTACTACCAGTATAAACCCTCACAAACATATCAGTAATCCATTAAAGTACTGATGTACTACCAGTATGAACCCTCACAAACATGTCAGTAATCCATTAAATTACTTAGGTACTACCAGTATGAACTCTCACAAACATGTCAGTAATCCATTAAAGTACTGATGTACTACCAGTATGAACCCTCACAAACATGTCAGTAATCCATTAAAGTACTGGTAAACTATTACTATGAATCCTCACAAACATGTCAGTAATCCATTAAAGTACTGATGTACTACCAGTATGAACCCTCACAAACATGTCAGTAATCCATTAAAGTACTGATGTACTACCAGTATGAAACCTCACAAACATATCAGTAATCCATTAAAGTACTGATGTACTACCAGTATGAAACCTCACAAACATGTCAGTAATCCATTAAAGTACTGATGCACTACCAGTATGAAACCTCACAAACATATCAGTAATCCATTAAAGTACTGGTAAACTATCACTATGAATCCTCACACACATGTCAGTCATCCATTAAAGTACTAGTAAACTATCACTATGAATCCTTACCACTATGTAAGTAATCCACTGTGATAATTTATGTGCTATGAAAGGAGCCCTCAGTGGCTTTGTTCTTTTTCTCCCACAAAGTGGGGCCCAGGGACTCACACAGGAAGAGGAACCAACAGTCTGCATACAAATAAACCAGATCTGTAACACACATTTGTGGGAAAAACTCACATTCTTAAACAAGATCAAAGTTCAGTAGTGGATGAACAACCATAACTTTTCGTCAGAGTTTACAGTCAGTGAATGCGAAGAAGAAGACTGATGTGCTATAAAAATGTGCTCTTATGATGTAAAGGATACTTTCTACACCAGTGGCACATGGGCAAATGATGTTAGACTCGTCTACCACTCAGCACCTGGTGGGTGATTTGTCGCCATTGTACCCGCCATCTTTACTTTTCAAGATATTAGCTGGTGCTCATTTTAGGTTTGGTTCACCTAGGAGCCAAGGTTAGTTGGAGGAAAAAATCTGACTTGATGCAGATTCAAATCCAAGACCTTCAGATTTGCAGGCAAGCATCCATGAGAAATGAGCAGGCAGATAGACTGGCTGGCTCTGCACCACTTGGTGGTGAATTGATGTATGACAAGCTCGATATTGATATTGGGAACAAGTAAACAGTGTGGAGGCGCAGATAGATCATTTCGGTCTGAGGAGAATGGCGCTGCAAGGAGTTACCAGGGGATCTGGCTGACGCTCAACAATCAGGGGAAGGATGAGACAGATATACAATCAGATGGTGACTGGTACCATCAAAATTGGAACTCTTTGCTTGCTGCTGAAGATGGGGACTGAGCACTTATGGGCGTGTCCTGAGTGCTGTGATGTCAATTCTAAATTCCACATTCAACATTCAACAGACAAGCATCCAGTCACTACTCGTCCATGGCTGTTCCTGCTATAATGATATGCTAGCCACTATGCCATTTCTCTCCAAACTATAATGATGTCGTAGCCACGACAATGCCATGGCTGTCCCCACTATGATGATGTGCTAGCCACCACTCTGCCATGGTTGTCCCCACTATAATGATGTGCTAGCCACCACTCTGCCATGGCTGTCCCCACTATAATGATGTGCTAGCCACCACTCTGCCATGGCTGTCCCCACTATAATGATGTGCTAGCCACCACTCTGCTATGGCTGTCCCCACTATAATGATGTACTAGCCACCACTCTGTCTTGGCTGTCCCCACTATAATAATGTGCTAGCCACTACTATGCCTTGGCTGTCCTCACTACAATGATATGCTATCAGTATAAACCATCAACAGAGATGTCAGTAATCCCTTTCAGTATGTGATGTGCTTCCACGGGTCTCAGTGAAAGAGCTGATAGAGTGACCTGTTTTGTCTTAGTTGCAGATAGCCAGCCTATTGATCACACCGGCATGGCATTGGTAATGCCCCCCTTAGAGAGATAGGACAATCTGAGGATTGTGGGAACATTCACATATGAGAGGCAATCGGATATACAAGAAGCCTTGTTAACTAGCATAGGACTGGCACTATTAACCATGGTATGCTGATGCATGTGTGTTGAAAGGGGGGGGGGATCTGAGAACCTGTGGTCGTGTCTGAAGTGCTGTGATGATAACTAGTTTATAACTCATAACTCACAGGCCTCTTTCAATACGTTTCTGTTTTCAGTGTGTGATTACCTGTATCTTTACGATGCTTTCCCTGCTTATAGCGGGCCTGTTTGCTATCATTACTGGCCTTAGTCTCATTGTCTTCATCTTCTCAGTCGGCATTGTCTCGGAAAATTGCAAAGATGAGGATGATATCTGCAAATGCAGGTTGGTATCTTTGTTGTTTGATATATTAGAAATATGTCTCTTGATTAAGCACTGAAATATGTGAATTTTATGATAAGAATTACCATATTTATAGACTATAAGATATTACAGACCATAGAATACACCTTCTTGTTGTTAGTGCTCACTTCTTGTTCTTGTTCTAGTTCTTCTTCTTTTTCTTCTTCAGTTTTCCAAACCCTTGAGGTTCGTTACTGCAGATATCAACTGTATCCATTTGTCTCTGTGACTAGGGCTAGGGCCCTCTTTCCAGTTGGTAACACCAAATGTTTGTAAGTCTGCTTGAATGTTATCTCTTCACCTTTTTCTAGTCGGCATCTGTGGCTTAGGCGTTGCGAATGTGCTTCAAAATGCCGGGATGCCGGGTTCGATCCCAGCTGAAGACTATTTGTCTCATGTTGGTTTTGACGGTGGTAGCAAGAGCTGACCTCTCAATGGCAAACTACTGAATGTAAAATTCGCCTAGAAAAACCAAAACAGCCAAAAAATGCTGGGGTTGGTTCTGCAGCTTCCTGTAAAGGATACACAACTAACTTTAACCATATTCTTAGTCTGTCTCATGGTCTACTCCCACTCACCTCTTTTGTGTATCAATCCACTGAACTGTGACTAAGAAGCTTCAGGAGACTTTCTCAACATAAATGCAACAGCAGCAACAAATGACAAAGTACACTTTCTTGGTCTGCCTCTTCTCCTCTACTGAGTCCTGTAGTATTGTTTTTGAGAGGCTGTTGGATCTTATTACATGTCCATACCAATGTATTTTCAATTGTTCACTGTGGTTAGAAGAAAGTTATAGTTGCCAGTGTATTGGGAAATCTCTGAACCTCATCATTTGTGATGTAGTCTCTGTATGAATTGCCAAGAATTTTTAAGTAAAAATCTTATTTCAAGTGCTAGTATCTTGTTTTCGAGTTCAGCTGTTAAGGTCCACGTTTCACAATCATATGCAAACATACCAATAACTAGAGCTGTTAGCAGTTATAGTTTAGTTTTACATTAAACATTTTTGAATCTCCATAATGTTTGCTGTTTGGCAATGACCAATGTTTTCAAATATTACAGAATACAAATAGTATATCCAGTTTCGTCTTTTTTAGGACGAAATTTTTGTTATTTGAAGCCCCCCCCCCCCCCCCCTTTCCCCTGGCTTTTGCCAGGGGCCGCAATATAGGCAGGCCATAAATATGGCCAATTGTCTGAGCGCGGTTTCTGGGACCTCTCCACGGCGACTCTAATCCACATTGTGGCACTTTGTTTATCGGTTGTTTATCGCTTGTGTGATGTTCTGGTGGGGTAGAAAGTCAGTCAGTCAGAATACAAATGCGTAGAAAATTACACATTTCCACTGACATCTTTGCTGGCTGTAAAAACCAGTAAATAAATTCACCACAGATGAGTTTAGTTTTAATGCACTGAAATATATTTCACCCTTTGATACCATTGGTTGGTGCAATAGATACATGATGTTAAACCCAGTTGTTTTTTCAATCCCCGCCACCTCCCCTCCCCTCCCCCAAATTCCTGTTTCATGAGTTAAAAGGTAAAATCTTTCTCCAATGGACTGCACAATTTATCTGTAGCTTCTGTCGCCTGAAAATTATGCAACTTTTATCCTCTGAAAATGTTTGAATCTGCAAATTTTACGCTGCGGTTTTCAGAAATCCTGTTGATACATTCTTGTACGAGTATAAAGACACACCATTCAAGACTTGTGCTCATTTGGAGAAGTTGAAAGCTCTAGTTACAGCAATACTCGTCTTTATTATCCTGGCTTGGCTGGCTGAGCTAATGGAATTCATCTTCTCCTGCTATTTTTCCTGCCGCACTAAGGTAAGTGACACCAAGATCCCACCATGGGGCCCAGCAAGATCCCACCATGGGGCCCAGCAAGATCCCACCATGGGGCCCAGCAAGATCCCACCATGGGGCCCAGCAAGATCCCACCATGGGGCCCAGCAAGATCCCACCATGGGGCCCAGCAAGATCCCACCATGGGCCCAGCAAGATCCCACCATGGGGCCCAGCAAGATCCCACCATGGGGCCCAGCAAGATCCCACCATGGGGCCCAGCAATCCATAAGGGTAATTAAAAACATATGAGACAGAAGAATGAGACAATGGGTTAGTTAGTTGCGTATCCTGGCTGTTGTGTGGTTTCGCTAGGCAAATTTACGTCCAGTAGTTTGCCATTGCTTTCTGGACGGTCAGCTCCCTGATACCACTGTCGAAACCAACGCAAGGCGTATGGCCCGCAGCTGGGATCGAACCCGGTACCCCGGCATTACGAAGCGTTCGCATCGACTTAGCCACAAAGCCGACTGTGGCCATAGACATAACTACAAACACCAATCTGTGTGGACTATAAAAAGAGGCAGCTGTGGCTCAGAATCTCTTGAGGGAAAGCTGTCTCTTGTGACTTTTCTTTTTGTGTTTCTGGCTTAGAATCCCCGTTTCTCCCCCCCCCCCCCCCCCCTTTTTTTCCACTGATAAAGACTTCAGTCGACACATTAGTTTTATCTGCGTGTCAGTACAGTACTGACAGTACATCAGTACTTTAAGGGAATACTGCTGGTGAGGGTTCATTTTGCGTGTCATTTCCTGTGTTTTGGCTGAGCCATTGCCACTTCTTCTTCTTCTTCTTTTTCTGCCTTTCCATACCCCAATGGAGCATAGGCCCTCAACCAACTCAGGCCAAGTCGTTCTATCCTTTGCCATTGCGTGGAGCTCTCCCCATGTCCTCCCCATCTTTCTAACTTCATTCTCCAGCTCTCTTCTCTATGCGTTTTTTGGCCTTCCTTTATTCCTATCCAGTGCCACTACTGGCTCTGTATTTATGCAAGTCTAATTGAGAGGTGGAGAATTCCCAGGTTCTGCCCCTGTCTTACTTTCCCTATTGCCCCAAGAAAGCTGTTTCTCCAAAATTTATACGTTTTTGATGACACAAAGTCTTTGGGCAGTGGCCACTACACCTTTATAACAGCTGTGGTTGGTTACAACTGCATAATTTGTAGACATGGTGGGTATGATTAGTTTTATTTAAAAAAACAACACAGATATTATTTAGGCTTAAAAAAATGCATTTAATAAAACTGTGATGTCATCGAAATCCTAATAATCTTGGTATGACATCACTTTGCTCAACCCAGTCAAGTCAAAGGAAAGCAGTTAATTCTTTGCTTCCCCATATGGGTTCCAGGGTCCCTCTGTGGGGAAAACAAGAATAGACCCACTGCCTGCCCAAAAGCATGTCTAAGAGTCCACTAATCAGGAGCTTCCTTTGAAGTTGGGAGTGTATCTGCCTGAGAGGCAAGGAACCAACAGTCTGCATGCAGATGAGTCAGACCCATAAAACGGATGTGCAAAGCTCAGTTTCTGGAGCAGGAGTCCAGAAGTAGACTAACAACCAGAACTTTCTGCCGGAGTTCACAGCCGGTGAACATGAAGAAGAAAAAAGTAAAGTAAAGTAAAGGACCCTTTCCACGCCTTTAGGCGTTTAGGGCATATAGGGCTAGACCTATATTTTTTATAGACCAATGGCACAAGATGGGTGATGTGGTCAGCATCACGCCGGCCGCCTCTACTTCCTGGGACTGCACCCGGTACCCACTCAAGGCTGGGTCGACCTGGGAGCCAAACATGAAGAAGAAGAAAAAGAAAAATTCTTTGCTCCATTTGTATTTAGTGATTACTTCTTTTCACATAAAAAAATTATCTTTGCCAAAAATAATGACTCAGAATGGGTTAAACAAAAAAAAAATAGATAAAATATTTTAGCAACTTGTCAGCCATAAACCAAGGGACAAAGTCTGCAATCTGACAATAGGTCAAGATCTTGATACCCAGGCCTTACAAACCCAAGGGGTCAATCACAATTACAATAGTTTGGATATGTATGCAGAATGGGACAAAATCGGCCACTATGGCAGTCTAAAAGCCAGGGAACCAAACCTCCAGGGCGGCCCACGGTCTGCTGAAAAAATCAACATCTGACAGTCCCTAACTGACATAGGACCGGAATGGAACAAAGCCCCAGGAAGAAAACTGCTGATAGAGAAGTCTGGTGATCTCTCTCTGGCAAACCTCTACACCCCAAGGTAGAAGAGGAGTGACGAAGTAAGTAGTAAGTAAGACAGTCATGAAAAGGCAGTGTGCCTTCACACTGGCCTGTCTGTTGAGTTTTAGGAGTTGGATCTCTGAGATTTTTAGACAAAAACTGATCAAGACTCCAAATTTAATCTTTTCTGGTCATATCCTTTGGTGACCAGATTCAGTGATCATCGTATTAGTGACATATAGAATGCAAACAGACAGCCACACCGATAGTTTTCAATTTGAGCTTCATCGGGGTATTTTTATTATTCCATGATGGCTCCCCCTATGATCGGTATCACTTTGAAATGATACAAGTATTGTTTTCAGTAAAACTTAGTTAGTTTTCGTTACAAGCACATATTCAGTCTTTTTGTAATGTCTGATGATGAAACTTAGTAAGTAAGTAAGTATATAAGCAATAAACACCTGGTGACACAAAGTGCCACCAAGCTGATGAGCATCACCAGAGGTCCCGAAAACCCGTTCAACCGTTAGGTTATATTAGCGCCCCCAGCAACAGCCAGGATGGGGCTTCAAATAACAAAAAAAGGCATCCCACAAGGGGATGACTGATATGATATATATATATATACAAAACATGAAACCATGACCTTCAGATACACAGGGGAGCATCTAGTCCTATACAGAAGATTAGTATAGAATTAAAAAAGAATAATCTTGATTATCTTCATCAGCCTAATACAGAAAGAAGGTTAATACAGAATAACCTTGATTACCCCCAACAGCCAGTACAGAAAGTTAATAAAGAAAAGCATGATTAGATATTTTTTTATGATCTCCCTCAGCCTGATAAAGAGGCTTATAAACAAAATTGTGAATATCTCCCACAGAAAACTGGTGGGGTGGTTTTGTCAACTCAGCAGCCGATGCTACAGGGCACAGACAACAAAGATTATCCTCTGCCCACAAAAGTCTAAATCAAGAGGCTCTCATGTGAAAACAGTGGTGTTATTTTAACTCATTCACTATGTAATTTCTCCTGCTGTGAACCTCACAAGACTTGCACCAGAATGCTGAGTCTCCATTACAATATTTGAATACAGTTAGATAGCAGACTCAGTATCCATATGGGCAACAGTATATGTTTTGATGTATGGTATATGAGTTGAACATGGTCAAGGCCCTTTGTGAGCTTGTGAACAGTGGTCTGAAAGTAAGGTTGCAGCAGGGATTGATCAGGGGATTTGACCAACAGTCAAAGCTTAGAAGGAGGGCAAGACGTATATATTAACAAACCTACAACTGGTACTATCTTATTGGAACTGGCTGTTGAAGATTGAGACTGAGCGTTTATGGAAATGTCCTTAGGACTGAGTTGGCGGTTCATAACTCAAGACTAAAATATTACTGTATTAACTTCTCCTTCTCCTCCTTCTCATTCTTTCTTCCTCTTCATCAGCATCATTATCTTTTTTATGTTTTGTTTGTAGTGTCCGTATATAAATAACATTTTGAAATGAATTCTACATGCCATATACCCTATGATGTTTGCGAATTTAGTTTTACTGTTAATTTGCCTTTTATAAAAATGGCCTTGTACTTATTTCCAGATGTAGCCAAAGTTAGTTGCACATCTTCTTAAGTTCTCACAAACCACAGCAGCATTTATTAACTGTTGTGTGGTTTTTACGATCATCTGTATCCTGATAGCTGTAATATATGACTGCACTATTTTGCTTGCTGTCTTGTGAAGTATCACATTAGTTGCTTGTTGTCTTGTGATGAAGTATCACATTAGTAACATCCAAAGTTTTATAAAATCAGTTACTTATCTTGTCTGTCTTTTCTGCCTGCATTTACAGCTTGTTAGGGTGATCAAGGACATGGGGTGGTATCAGAAAAGATTGACAGTATCTGTGAGACAGGAAGTTGCATTACTAAAGATATGCATCAAAAGTTAAATTCATTCAAAAATAAATGCTCAAGGAAGTTGATGAACATGAAATGGGATGAATGCAAGAAATGTGACGAAATACGAGAAACTGGAAAACAGCTTGTATCAAAATTTTGGAGAAAAAGAAGATGGTAGGTAATCAGAGAATCACTAAACCTAGTGATCCGAGAGAACAAAATGTATTAAGGAAACAAGGATGTCCAAGAGAAACTCAACAATGAAGGTTGCCCAGAGAGGCCAGGGTCCTGGATAGGATTCCGTCCATGATATGGAAATAGTTACACAGGATTCTTTAGAATAGAGAAAAAGACTGCAAGCTCTATGTGATCAGGGGGTCCTGTAAGCTTCCATACATGGAACAACAATTTTTATTTTAATGAAAGATATTTTTTATTTATATCAGAACATGTATAGGCACATCATCATCATCATCATCCCATAACACTACGTGTCATTGGGTCACCAGTTGCTGTTGACTGTCTTATCAGCTTCCTCCATTTTTGACAGTCAGCTTCCTCCATTTTTGACAGTCAGCTTCCTCCATTTTTGACAGATGTGATGGACTTCATGGTTGCATGCGGAAGGCCTGCCCAGCCAGTCTAGTTCTGTATCCGGGTCTGTCTTAGTCAGGCTATTCTCCTCTTCCCCTCTAATGTGCACTGTAGTGTTGTGTTTCAGTGGCCGTCTATCTATATATTAGCAGAGCTTGAGTTATGCTTGTAATGGCTCTGGTGATATGTTTATACTTCCTATGTATGGAAAAATTACTGGCCACCAGGAATAGTAACACAGTAGGATGATGATAATGATGACAGAAGGCTGTGGCCATGCATGATTACAAATGCTGCACAGCATGGACTGATATAAGAAAAAAAAAAACTTCTAGAAAAATAAGCATGAAATTAAAAAAAAAAAAAAACCATAAATAATTTCCAAACAGAAAGCTTTTACATAATGAGTGAGTTAAAGCTAATACATATTTAATAAGATTTAAAACTTTGTTAATTTGTGTAGAGGGCAGCATGATTTGTGAATGTAGCTGTATATGTCTTTGTGTAATATTATATTCATGTAGTTTAATGTTATATATAAAACATTTTTCTGTCTTTTCTCATATTCATAAAGTAAATGTGATTGATCTTGTAATTTTTAACTAATAATGTGGTTTCTATTTATACATTTTGTATATTATACTCTGTCACTTTTCTTCTACCTTGGGGTGCAGAGGTTTGCCAGAGAGATCGCCAGACTTCTCTATCAGCAGTTTTCTTTCTAGCTTTGTTCCTTTCTAGCTTTGTTCCTTTTGAGTCCTCTGTCAGTCAGGTACTATCGGATGTTATCTTCCCAGCGGACCCTGGGTCACCCTGGAGGTCTGTTTCTCTGGTTCTTAGCCTCCCATGGTTGCCCATTTTCTCCCTTTCTGCATACATGTCCAGACCTTTTAACTGACTGATCCACTCGGGTTTGTAAGGACCTTTCTTAGAAATCTAATTTCTGAGTCCTGAAGCTGAATTCTGTGAGCTGTTGTCATTGCTTTTGACTTACACCCATAGATCAGGGCTGGCACATAGTAGAGTGGTAAACAGCCATTTTCGTCCTGTTGCCAATTTTTCTTCTGCTAAGAAACCCTCGGTTTATGGCATGGACAAGTCTTCCAGCTGCTGCTGTTCAAGTATTTTGTATATTATACTGTATGCAAAGTGTTGTTATATCTGGGTGTTTTTGTAGTTATATGTGGGTGTTTTTGTAATTATATGTGGGTGTTTTTTATGGATCTTATTATAACCAAAGCATTTACAAATTTTTTTTTTTCAACATTATGGGTCCTTGAGCCTAGTTTAGGGTGGGGGTTGGTGGACTAATTCGAAGAAGACACATCATATTTGGTGTTTAATTCAGATAAAGACGGAAAAAGAATTTATATACACAAAAATATTATCAGAATAACTCTAATAAATAATTTTGAGGTTACAGTACTTTATTTCAAATCAAAGTGTCAGTTATTTATAATTAAATGTGAAACATTACATTTTATGTAAACAAGAAATAATGACATAATAATTGTCACATCTAATTATGATATTACCTTCTTTTTTGAGAAAGAAAAAAATAATTAAATCATATATAATTAGGATAACATTTATTAATTTAAATTTTGGTAAATATAATACAAAATAGTAATTAATAATTATAAATGAATATAAATGTTATTAAATTAATATAAATTAGATAATATTATAAATTATGGCGATTTGCATATGTGTAAATTTTACAACACTGCATATTTGAAAGAATTGTTGGATTTTGCTGGTCACTCACAACAAACCATAAAAGAAAATTAGTAACCACGGAAATGAGATGTCTGAGAAGGGCTGTAGGAGTCACCATAAGAGATAAGATCAGGAATGAGATCATAAGAGAACAAGTCGGCACAGAACCAATTCTGGATTACATACAAAGACAGCAAGTGAAATGGTTTGCCCACTTAGAGAGAATGCCTTGTGACACCATACCATACAAAGCATACATGGAAAGAGAAGAAGGACGTAGAGCACGGGGTAAACCAAGAACAAGATGGAAGGATAACATCAGAGAAACTACAACAGCACGGTGTGCCTATGGTCGAGGCGGCCAGAAGAGCCAGAAACAGAACCTTATATCTCCCTCGACACCCACAGCGGCAAAAGAGGAAGTGAAGAAGAAGAAGAAGAAGTTGGATTTTGCAGGAATTGACCTGTTTTACTAATTTTAAAATGAGACAGTGAAGTATATATACTTCGTGTGTTTTTTGTTGTTGCTGGCCCAGGTATAGAACTATTATGGGGTGAACTGTTTACTGTGAAGAACTGTGACTAATTATTGGTACTAAAAGAAATAAAATTTGTTCCTATTTTATAAGTGAGATGACAAATCATTGTGTTTTTAATAAAAATATAATAATTCACTTTTTTATGGCTTGACATTTTAAAACAGATTTTAAACATTTATTTATTATTACAAGTATGAAAATATCTCATCTATAATTATAAGTGGATATTTTTTTAAACAAGAATTTATAATTAACTTATTTATATTTGAAGGCTTGTCTTTTAAAATTATATGTTACAGCATTGTATTTTTAAAAGGAATAAAACATATCTCATGAATTTTAAAATTAACAAATGCAATCACTGTTTTTAAAAGAAATTACAATTTAAATTTTTCATATTTTAACCCATTTTATCCTAAGCTCAAAGTAAAATCTGTGCATTGTTGAATGAGACCAACTGATAGTAATATATGGTGACAACACTATTTAAGGAAACACTGAGAAAGAAAGGGTTCAGGAAACAACAGAATTAGAAAGGCAGATCACATATAAAGAAACCAATAAACCCTGAATGAGTCGCTAGCTACTGAATGAGTTAATGCCTGAGATAGAAAGGGTTCAGGAAACAACAGAATTAAAAAGGCAGGTCACATATAAAGAAACCAATAAACCCTGAATGAGTCGCTAGCTACTGAATGAGTTAATGCCTGAGATAGAAAGGGTTCAGGAAACAACAGAATCAGAAAGGCAGGTCACATATAAAGAAACGAATAAACCCTGAAAGAGTTGCTAGCTACTGAATGAGTTAATGCCTGAGATAGAAAGGGTTCAGGAAACAACAGAATTAAAAAGGCAGGTCACATATAAAGAAACCAATAAACCCTGAATGAGTCGCTAGCTACTGAATGAGTTAATGCCTGAGATAGAAAGGGTTCAGGAAACAACAGAATCAGAAAGGCAGGTCACATATAAAGAAACCAATAAACCCTGAATGAGTTGCTAGCTCCTAAATGAGTTATTGCTGTTGCTCTGAGAAACTAAAATGTATGGGACTCCACCCCATTTATTTATCTACATTTTAGCCCCCCCCCCCTTTCCCCCCCTTTCCCACCATATGTAAAGGTACATAAAGGGAGTAATGAACAGAGTGGAAAGTTAAATGGAATATATTCTCTGGGGCTTAAAAAAAATATGTTGGGTGATTTAAGCTGTGTCCCCATCATTTCTATCAGTCAGGCTTAAGAGAACAATCTGACATCAGCTTGCCTTTAAAAAAAGGCATTTGGTCGGCAAGGACCTTCCACCCCTAAATTAGTAAATAATTCACATACTCCTATCCACACCTGCAAAATACTGCGCAGGTGCAAAAACAACCAATGGCATTAACTGTGTGTAAATGTGTCACTATAGAATGCCTGGTTAAGTGGAACTGTCAGGGAAATGAAACTGACCAAAAGTGCCAGATTCTCAGCTTCCTTGGTCAGAAAGGGTTGAGACAGTTCTTACAGCATTTACAATAAAGATGTAAAATCATTGTGTAATTTATGGAATTTATAACTGGATCATTCATAAGCAATGTATTTTAGCATTATTTTATACTTTGCTAGTTCTGTTTCATGCTTAGCCTGGCATGTTCTGTTCCAAATTTAATCAGTACTGTTTCATACTGAGCCAGTTCTGTTTCATTTATAGCGTTATTTTTAAAATCTTTGTTAGTTCTGTGCCATACTTAGCCAGTTTTTTTGGTCATATTTGGCCAATTCTATATCATATTTTGCCAGTTCTTTGTCCTATTTGGCCACTTCTGTATCATATTTAGCCAGTTTTGTCATAGTTAGCCAGTTTTTGTGTGTGTGGTTATACTTGGCCAAATTTGTATCATACTTGGCACGTTCTGCAACATACTTAGCTAGTTCTGTGTCATACTTAGCCAGCTTTTTGTCAAACAGCCCATTCTTTGTCATACTTAGCCAACTGTTTGCCATTTCTATATTACAGCCACTGTGGGGTTCAATTAGGCATTGGCAAACAGAAACATTAAAATCGATTCCACTTTTCTGTGGCTTATGTGAGTCTTCTTCTTCACTTCCCCTTTAATCCCTTCAGGCGTCGAGGGAGATGTAAGGTTCTGCTTCTTGCTGCCTCAACCATAGACACATTATGCTGTTATAGAGTTTCTTTGATGTTACCTTTCCATCTTGTTCTTGGTCTACCTCATGACCTACGTCCTCCTCTTTTCATGAATGCCCTATATGGTATGGCGTCACATGGCATTCTCTCTAAGCAGGCAAACATTTGATTTGATGTCTTTGTATGTAATTTAGAACTGGTCCTTGCCAACTTGTTCTTTGATGACTTCAGACTCTTCTGGTCATTCCTACAGCCCTTCTCATACATTTCATTTCTGTGGTTTATAATATTCTTTTCTGGCTTGTTGAGAGTGACAACGCCTGGCACTGGTAGCATTGGGTTGGATGCTTATGTCAGTACCACTCAGTACCTTTAAAGTGCAGCGAGGAGTGGCTTACTGATTGCATTGACACTCTACACTCAGAGGAAAGGCAAGAGACATTTTAATAAGAATGCTGACAGAGTGCTTATGAGAGCATCCCAAGTGCTGTGATGTTTGTTCTCAACTCAAGTGTACGAAATCTATTTATTTATTTCTAAAAATTTTAAATGTCTCAGGGTAATCACCAGAACTGTTATTTCTGTTTTCTTTGCTAGCAAACGCTAGCCTATTCAAAGTACATTGTTTTACTTATTCTGTGCCTGAATTGTTTTATTTACCAATTATGCCATAATCAATGTACAGATTTTATATTTTTTTTTTTTTTATATCCTTGCCATGCTTAGCCAAATCCATTATATTATTCTTAATAAGCATTTCTCATTGTTATAAACCATATTTAATCAGTATGAAGAATCTATTTTTAGTTCACTAAGTCCATGTAGAACTCCATGATCTCAGCCGACCAGGCCAGGACCACAAAGGCAAAGAGTGCAGTTGCGAGAGAATTGAATTACTCGAAATAGGCACAGGTCTTGAAAGGAGTGGGTGTGTATCAGCAAATTATGTTCATCTTTCCTAAAAATAAATGTTGTCCTGTACTTACCCATGGTAAAGCAATTACTTTTTTTTTCCCCCTACAAATTCTATGCCACACTAGGCCTTTGTGTGCCTATTACTGTCATTTTTGAATTGTTTAAAGTAACCAGTGTTTGCCATACTTAGTAAGTATGAGCCATTATATTTTGCTTTATTAATTAATTCTGTGCTGCAACGCAGTGTCATAGTGAAACTATTGCAGTCCTAATTACTTTATATACTTACTGCCAATCAGGGGTGCCTTATTTTTCTCTGTCTTAGTGGTGAAGTGGTCAAGCTATTTGCCTTGCAAATCAGAAGGGGATGCGTTTGTTTCTTCTTTTGTCCTACTGCTTATACCACAAAGCATTGCAGAGAGGAGTTTTATGTAGTATCCTTTCTTTTGCTAGTTATTTTTTTTCTTTCTTCAAATTTACGGTGGGGAAATATTGGTTTGATAAACTGATATGTTGTTTTTATTCCTTGGCTATATGTTTTTGTTGACACTACATAGGTTCTGTGTCTGTTCGCAATGTACACACATGCCATGACTGTAACTGACTCACAAAGCATGTTGAGAAAGGTGAAAACAGGCATGCTTCCTGCAGAGTGGCAAGCATCAGTTCAGAGGTCCATGGTAGTTGGCATCCTTTGGATATTTTCTTCAGGTTATTCCGGTGTGTTGGAAAATGAGCAGGCAGATAGACTGGCTGGCTCTGCACTACTTGGTGGGGAATTGATATATGACAAGTTAGGTATTGTGAGGGTCGTTTGGGAGTGAGTGAACAGTGTGGAGGTGCCAGTAAATCATTATGGTCTGAGGAGAATGGCGCTGCGAGGAGTTACCAGGAGGTCTGGTCGGCGCTCAACACTCAGGGGAATGATGAGATGGATATACAGTCAGGCGGTTATTGGTACCATCGGAACTGGAACTCTTTTGCTGCTGAAGATGGGGGACGGAGCACTTATGGGAGTGTCCCGAGTGCTGTGATTCTTAATTCAACATTTAACATTGGCAATATAATCGCCATATTATGGATGTTTACTTTTATATTGGCTGCTTTTTTCATTGTAGTTTATACATTTTGTTTTTGTTCCTGCTCAGACTAAATTAGGTATTGCTGCTGCTTCATATTAAACTATCCACACACAAAAAAATTCCATTGTTATGTTTCTTTATTTACTTATTGGACTCTTTAGACAAGAGCATTCTAAACTTTTCATGTTGTCGACACACTTTTTAGAAAACCACAATTTCATGACATGGTAATTCAGTTTACTAATAAACTAGAGGTTAAATTAACCCCTTTTAAAAGATACACACACACACACACATTGTTTAATGCTTTACGTTCATGTGACACACTTTCATATTGGAGATATCCCACTAATGTGTCATGACATATAGTTCGGAAAGCTCTGACTCAGACCTTTGCATCCTGGCCTAAAAAATTTTAGTATAATCTACCGGGCAGATTTTAAAAATGAAAATTGACCATGGCTTCCAGACTGACCCAGCTTACAATTGGTCCAGGAAATGCCTTGGGAAGTAAAAGCAGCTGCATGATATTGACCTTATCATCCACTGATCGGTCGCTTATCTATACAAATGTGACTCTAGCATCATATGCCTAGTACACCACTGGCATGAAAAGAGCCTTTAATTTTTTTAACCCATTTGATACCAAGCAAATTCTGGTATGGGACTGTTAGTAATGGCACAACTTACAGCTGTCTTATGCATTTACTTTGCACGTACAAGCTTCACAGTTTTACTGAACTGACATATTTGTTTTCACTAGTTTTCAAATAGTATAGTGATGCATTTTCCCCGGCAGAAGAATGGAGCAGTTATGCTGTAATCTCTCTGCACTGAAGCTGGAAACTCTACCAATGACTACCAAGGAAAGCATCTTATATTAAATGTTTACTTCATCGTCTGGAACAGCAACATATGAGGTGGCCAGAAATGGAGAAGCAGTTAATAAAGTACGGCAAACAACAACAAACAATACTCAAGAGAGATTCAGAACCATAGACATATACCGATGTACCTTGTAGGGTTTCTCCTTGATCTTTCCACCTTGTTCTGGTCTGCTTTAGGCTCTAAACTACTCTCCTCTTTTGGTATGTATCTTGTATGGTATTGCATCACAAGGAATTTCTCTCTACGCAGGCAAAACATTTTGCCTTTTTTTTCTGTAAAATGCACTATTGGTCCTCTGCTGAATCTTTCTCTCATGCATTTATTAAACTTATGTTTAATTCTTTGGTTCCAAACACCTGAGCTATGGCTCTGTCAACCACTTGGCATAATTAATGAGTACTTTCTACTATTGTTTCTACATACTATCTTCTTCTTCTTAGCGTTCACCAACTGTAAACTTCAGCAGAAAGTTCTGGTTGTTTGTCCACCTCTGGACTTTGGTCTTGGTGTTACAGCATCTGAGTTTTGCATGCACATCCATTTTAGAAATCTAGCGTACTTGTATGTAGACTACTGGTTGCTTGCCTCTCTGGCAACTTCCCTTGTAAGACATGCTTGTGGAAAGTGGTGGGGGGGGGGGGGGGAGGAAGGGGCAGTTGGTCTATTCTTGTTCTTCCAAAATGAGACCCCAGAACCCACACGGAGATACTTATTATGTATATTATCATCATGTGACTGTTGACACATTTTGCTTTCACAAGTGACTTACATTGCTGCCGGTCTGCTACTATTCTGTCTATGGTATCCCAGGTCATTTTACAATCCTTCCCTTTATTTCCCTTTCTGTCCTTGTTCAGGTTTCTTTAGTCCAGTGTGGGTTGCAGGGCCCCATTGTGGGGGAAAACATGAATAGAACCACTGCCTCTCCAACAAGCATGTGGTAGGTGTCGACTAGCTGGGAGCTACCTTTGAAGTCAGAGTGCATCTGCCTGGAAGGAACCATCAATCTGCATACAATTAAGTCAGATCTGTTAAACGGATGTGCAGGCAATACTCAGGAACTGGAACAAGACTAAAGTTCAAAGGTGGACAAACAACCAGAACTTTCTGCCTGAGTTTACAGCTGGTGAATGTGAAGAAGAAGAAGAAGGTTTCCTTAGGCCACTAACGTCTCTTTTTCCTGTCTGCATCCATCAGACAGCCATCCTTGCCAAAGTGTCTCCAGGAATTCTGCAAACATGTCCTTAGTCATCTCCATCTTCTTTCTTTGCTAACATTTGCCAGTGATGAAAATTTTGTTTTCTTCAGTTCTTCATTTGTGATCTTGTTTTTCCAAAATGCTGGCAGGCTAATGTCAACGTGTCATTTTACTTTATCATTTAGTCAGGATAAATTTAAGAAATCTAGCAGTATTTTGTTGTTGAATATGTTCATCTTACTGTAACATTTATTTATTGATAGCATGTTTTCACAGATGGTATAGGCACCTTTTCCTCAAAATCTTGCTCTTCAGAAACAGCTTATGCTGTGACAGCCAGATGCATGGCCCTGGTCTTTTTCTGTCAGAGATCCTTGGGCTTGTGGAGTTTTTAGAGCTACAGTTTATGCATGTTGTCTTTCTGTGTCTGTCTGATGAATGTTAACACTTTGGCCACAGCCTTTTCTACTGTGTAGGTCTCGCATGATTAGCTGCAGCACCTCCTGTCACTTTAGCCAGGTACAAGATCTACAACTCTGTTAAATTATTCACTGAGCTGCTTCTGAAGCTTTTAGCTAACAGTTCCTTAGCCTGAACTTCAGCCATCTTGGCAGTCCCACTTGAAAAGACCAAGTCGTGTATGTGGTCCCTGTGAACTGTGGTTAAAGATCCCTTTTCACGCCTTTGGCGCATCGGGCATATGGGAAGAGCATCCAATATTTTTACAGATCAATCGGCACTGGATGGGTAATGTGGTCAGCATTATGTCAGCCGTCTTTACTTTCCCAGGACAGCCTATCTGATACCTATTTTAGGCTGGGTTGACCTGCGATGCCCCATATCAAGATAAAAATCCATGCAGCCAGCAGTAGGTTTCAATCGCAGTATGCTGGAATTACGAGTCGGACTCGCAACACTTTAGCCTCGGACGCCGTGTGAACTGTAGTTCACTGACATAATTACTTCCCTTAGGCTACAACTGAAAGAGTCAACTTTGGAATAAGAATCCATTCCGCATCAGGTGATACATTCATTATCTGTGAATGCTGGGGTCACATCTCCTCTTCCTCCTCGTTCTCCTCTCTTTTGCATCTTCTTCCTCTTTTTTTCTTTTCATCGCTTCTGCAACAAAGCAACAAACACTTTGTAGAGAGTTAAAGTTAGTTGCGTATTCTTTACAGGACGTTGCAGAACCAACCCCAGCATTTTTAGGCTGTTGTGGTTGGTTAAATATGGCACAAAACTGGTAGGGAATTCTGGCCAAGAATATTACAATGTCCCAGGTCGACCCAGCCTTGAGTGGGTACCGGGTGCAGTCCCAGGAAGTAGAGGCAGCTGGCGGGATGCTGACCACATCACCCATCTTGTGCCGTTGGTCTATAAAATATAGGTCTAGCCCTATATGCCTAATGGCGTGGAAAAGGGTCCTTTACTTTTTTACTTTACTATATTACAATGTGACCATGCACAAACTTGGTAAACTAAACACAGCATTCTCATAATAGTAAACATAAATATACAGCGTACAGCTGGTAAGAATAACAATAAAAAATTATCTGACTATACCCGACTCAGAATTGGTAATTCTCATATGGACATAGTAAACAATTAGTAATTCTCATATGGACATAGTATATAACTTGTAATTCTCATACAGACATTGTGTAGCACTGGTAGAGATTCTTTCTGAGAATAAAAAAACAAAGCATCAGCCAGCTAACCCAGTGTTCAGTCAGTAAACTAAGAAACCTGCTAGCTGGCCAACTTAAGCCGCCAAGCAAGCAGTCAGACAAGCAATCAGCTAGCTGGTCATGCACACTTCTTCCTGCAGCGAGGCCCTGTTGTCATTTGGAGGTAACAGGTTTGATTTCCATCATGGTAACTACATCTTTTCTTCTTCTTGTTCTTTGCATTCATCGGGTGTAAACTCCGGCGGAAAGTTCTTATTTTTCGCCCGCTTCTGGACTGCAGTCCTGTTTCAGAACCAGACTGTTGCGTGTGCATCTGTTTCACAGGTCTGACTCCGTTGCAAGCAGACTGTTGGTTCCTTGCCTCTCAGGCAGATGCACTCTGACTTCAAAGGAAGCTCCCAATTATTCGACTCTTATGACATGCACTGGGTAGGCAGTGGGTCTATTCTTGTTTTCCCTATAATAGGGCCCCGGAACCCACAAGGGGAACTACAGCTTTTGATTTTTAAACTGTCTAGTGTGGCCTTCTCTCTTTCTACTTTGTTCTTTGAGTGCTGATCAATAAATGTCTATTTGTGTAATATATAAAGTAGCAAAGCCAGTCAGTTAAACACAAATGCAGCTTGATTTGCTTTCTCTGTGTGTACCATCTTTCTTTTTTTTAAATCCTTCATCAGAGTGACATAATTTCACTGTGCCTGTTCAAAGCATATCTGTGTCTCTTTTGGCTGATACATCCAACATTACTGCATGTTCACCCTCGCAGGTTAGTTTTCTGGGACATGACGTAGCCATTTTTGTGTGATATCCTCTTTATTCCTGTAACTGCGGATGTTGCCCTTAGAGGATCTTACCAAGGTAGCTGCTGCAGCTGTCAGCCTTCAAAGGAAGTCAGAAGCAGAACATGGCCATTCCCTGCCATCCAGGGAGGCATCTATAAATGCTGAGCCGATACATGATGCTCTGGCACTGGGCTCAGCCAAGGAATTGTCACAACCTGCCAATGACAGCTCAACATGTTCTATCTGATGGGGCTTTTGCCTACCATCAGATTTGCTGGAATATGTTGCGGTGTCCTCTCATCACACAGGTTGGCTAAAATGGATCTTCTGCTCTGGCTGACAACTCTGACTTGAGGAACAGACTGTGAGCCTTCCCTGACATCTAAATGGCAGGACATAATGATGATGCGTTTTGGTATACTGAAAGAGTTACATAAGACAGTGTAGGTACTGAGTTACATAGGACAGTGCAGGTACTGAGTTACATAAGACAGTGCAGGTAATGAATTACATAAGACAGTGCAGGTACTGAGTTACATAAGACAGTGCAGGTACTTAGTTACATAAAACAGTGCAGGTACTGAGTTACATAAGACAGTGCAGTTAATGAATTACATAAGACAGTGCAGGTACTGAGTTACATAAGACAGTGCAGGTACTGAGTTACATAAAACAGCGCAGGAACTGAGTTACATAAGACAGTGCAGGTACTGAGTTACATAAGACAGCGCAGGTACTGAGTTACATAAAACAGCGCAGGTACTGAGTTACATAAGACAGTGCAGGTACTGAGTTACATAAGACAGTGCAGGTACTGAGTTACCTAAGACAGTGCAAGTACTGAGTTACATAAGACTGTGCAGGTACTGAGTTACATAAGACAGTGCAGGTACTGAGTTACATAAGACTGTGCTGGTACTGAGTTACATAAGACAGTGCAGGTAATGAATTACATAAAACAGTGCAGGTACTGAGTTACATAAGACAGTGCAGGTAATGAATTACATAAGACTGCAGGTACTGAGTTATATAAGACTATGCAGGTACTGACTTACATAAGACTGCAGGTACTGAGTTACATAAGACTGTGCAGGTACTGAGTTACATAAGACTGCAGGTACTGAGTTACATAAGACAGAGCAGGTACTGAGTTACATAAGACAGTGCAGGTACTGAGTTACATAAGACAGTGCAGGTACTGAGTTACATAAGACAGAGCAGGTACTGAGTTACATAAGACAGTACAGGTACTGAGTTACATAAGACTACAGGTAATGAGTTACATAAGACAGTGCAGGTACCGAGTTACATAAGACAGTGCAGGTACTGAGTTACATAAGACAGTGCAGGTACTGAGTTACATAAGAAAGTGCAGGTACTGAGTTACATAAGACAGTGCAGGTACTGAGTTACACAAGACAGTGGAGGTACTGAGTTACATAAGATATTGCAGGTACGGAGTTACATAAGACAGTGCAGGTACTGAGTTACATAAGACAGTGCAGTTACTGAGTTACATAAGACAGTGCAGCTACTGAGTTACATAAGACTGTGCAGGTACTGAGTTACATAAGACAGTGCAGGTACTGAGTTACATAAGACTGCAGATACTGAGTTACATAAGACTGTGCAGGTACTGAGTTACATAAGACAGTGCAGGTACTGAGTTACATAAGACAGTGCAGGTACTGAGTTACATAAGACTGCAGGTACTGAGTTATGTAAGACAACACAGGTACTGAAAGAGTTACAAAAGACAATGTTCAGGCACAAATGTTGTGAACTCTAAAGATTAACTTTGTTCAGATCACGAGAAGTTTAGCCTAAGACCTCACCTCCTATGGCAAAAGAAGCGAAGACAAAGATCAAAAGGACAATGCAGGAAAGTTGTAAAAAAATTAAGTTATAATAAACCAACACAGAACTAGCGTCATTAGCTGTTACAAGCTACAGGATACACTGAGGAGTGGAAATGATCGCTTACGGAGTGAACTGTTCGATGTGCACTTAGGATGATCTGTTGACTAATTACATAATATCCACATAAATGACATTAAAAAAAATTTATTTAAACAGAACAGATTAATAATATTTTCACAGTCAGTTTTATGAGTTAGACTTTTTCAGGAAGAGGATAACCTTGGCCATAACCCTGGCCGTAACCTTGACCATAAACCTGACCACAACCTTGATCATAAGCTGGGGGTGGGTAACCTTGGCCATAACCTTGTGGCACAGCGTCAGGTCCGGGTTGTAGCATCGGCTGCTGAGATGCCATAATCACCACGCCTGGGGTAGCCTGGGGGAGATAGTCAAGATTGTTCAGTAACTCATTTAGCAGATTTTCAAAACTTATTTAGTAGATTTTCAAGACTGTTTATTAACTTATCCGGTAGATTAACAAGACTGTTCATTAACACATTTCGTAGATTTTAAAGATTGTTCATTAACTCATTTAGTAGATAGTAAAGATTGTTCTAACTCCTTTAGTAGATTATCAAGATTGCTCATTAACTCACTTAGTCGACAGTCAAGACTGTTCATTTACTCACTAAGTAGATAGTCAAGACTGTTCATTTACTCACTAAGTAGATAGTCAAGACTGTTCATTTACTCACTAAGTAGATAGTCAAGACTGTTCATTTACTCACTAAGTAGATAGTCAAGGCTGTTCATTTACTCACTAAGTAGATAGTCAAGGCTGTTCATTTACTCACTAAGTAGATAGTCAAGGCTGTTCATTTACTCACTAAGTAGATAGTAAAGGCTGTTCATTTACTCACTAAGTAGATAGTCAAGGCTGTTCATTAACTCACTAAGTAGATAGTCAAGACTGTTCATTTACTCACTAAGTAGATAGTCAAGACTGTTCATTTACTCACTAAGTAGATAGTCAAGACTGTTCATTAACTCACTAAGTAGATAGTCAAGGCTGTTCATTTACTCACTAAGTAGATAGTCAAGACTGTTCATTTACTCACTAAGTAGATAGTCAAGACTGTTCATTTACTCACTAAGTAGATAGTCAAGACTGTTCATTTACTCACTAAGTAGATAGTCAAGACTGTTCATTTACTCACTAAGTAGATAGTCAAGACTGTTCATTTACTCACTAAGTAGATAGTCAAGACTGTTCATTAACTCACTTAGTCGACAGTCAAGACTGTTCATTTACTCACTAAGTAGATAGTCAAGACTGTTCATTTACTCACTAAGTAGATAGTCAAGACTGTTCATTTACTCACTAAGTAGATAGTCAAGACTGTTCATTTACTCACTAAGTAGATAGTCAAGGCTGTTCATTTACTCACTAAGTAGATAGTCAAGGCTGTTCATTTACTCACTAAGTAGATAGTCAAGGCTGTTCATTAACTAATTTAGCAGATTTTTAAGATTGTTAATTAATTTAAGTAAAGTGGTATTATGATAACTCAGATTGTGTGGAGTGTTATTATTTTAGCCCCTATTGTGTGGAGTGGTATTATTTTAGCTCCTTTTGTATGGAGTAGTATTATCTTTAACTCCTTTTGTGTGGAGTGCTATTATGTTAGCTTCTTTTGTGTGGAGTGGTTTTATTTCAGCTCCTTCTGAGCAAAGTGGCATTATTTTTGCTCCCTTTGTGCAGAGTGCTATTATTTTAGCTCCTTTTGTAAGGAGTGATATTATTTCAGATCCTTTTATGTGAAGTGATATTATGTTAGCTCCTTTTGTGTCATCACCAGTTCTCCTTATGCCTAGTGGCACATGAGGCTTCAGAGAGGACTTTCCATGCTTTCATGTCCTGTGCAATCTTCATTGCAGTTTTCTATGTCAAAGATGCCGCACTCAGGTCACTTCCCATCGTTCGTCTCCATGTTGTTTTTGGGCGCCCCTCTTTTCTCTCTCCCTCTGGTGTCTATGTGAGAGCTGTTTTGGCAGGTATATCAGAAGTCATTCTCATAACGTGGCCAAGCCATTTCCATCTTTTCTTGGTAATCATGCTGTCTAAAGTTTCTTGGTTTGTGGCTTGAAGTAGTTTAGTGTTTGAGATTGTATCTGGCACAAAATTTTGATAATTCTACGTAGACATGTGTGGTGGAAGGTGGACAGCTTGTGTGCATCCTTTTTGGTCATTCTCCAGCATTCTGCTCCATAAAGAAGAACTGGCAAAATGATGCTCTTGTAGAGTCGGAGTTTCGTTCCTCTGCAGTAATTGTTGGATTTCCAGATTTGCCTCATCCTTCCAAAAGCAGCTCTAGCTTTGTTCAGACGTGACTGTATGTCTTCCTCTGTCCCTCCCAGTAGGGACACCACACTGCCAAGATATGTGAAATGTTCTACATTTTCAAGTGATTGGTTACTTATGGTCACTGGTTGTTGGTTTGGACTGTTTGTCATGATCTTAGTTTTCTTTGTATTTATTCTCAGTCCCACCATTTCTGCTGTGCAGTTTAGTCTGTTACTTTTCTCTTGTATATGTTCATGTTTATGTGATAGGAGTGCTATATCATCTGCAAAATCAAGGTCCTCAAGCATGGTGAATGGAGTTCATCGTATGCCTCTCAATGTTCTGTCTACTGTGTTCTTTAGTATCCAATCAATCACAAGGTTGAAGAGGAGAGATAACATAACACATCCATGTCTTACACCCGTCTTTACTGGGAAAGATGTATTGTAATTTTTTATACTGCAGGAGAAGTCTTTATAGAAGAGAGCAATTATGTTGACTATTTTTTCTGGAATTCCATAATGTCGTAAAATTTCCACTGACCGTCTCTATGGACGCTGTCAAAAGCTTTCTCAAAGTCCACAAAATTAATATATATACTTCTCTGCCATTCGTTGCATTTTCTAAAATGTTACGTATGGCAAAGATGTGCTCAGTTGTTCCTCTGCCCTTTCTGAATCCTGCTTGTTCCACTCGTAGGCATTTATCTACTCCTTTTTCAAGCCGCATTATGATGATTTTACAAAATATTTTGCTTGGTACTGAGAGTAGAGTAATTCCCCTCCGATTATTGCAGTCTGTTAAGTCTCCTTTTTTGGGGATTTTGACTATTGTTCCTTCAGTCCAGTCATCAGGCAACACTTCTTTTTCCCAAATATCCTTGAACAATGGTTCTAGAATGCTAGCAGTTGTGTTGGGATCTACTTTGAGAAGTTCTGCTGGCAGTTCGTCTTTGCCTGGTGCTTTGTTGTTCTTTAAAGTGTGGATAGCTTTAAGGATTTCTCGTTTGCTAGGTGGTTCAGTAATAATGTCAATGTCCCGAGAGGCTGGTTGAATATCTGGGGGATTTTCAGGATCAGGTCTGTTCAAGAGGTCAGAGAAGTGTTTAGTCCACTGCATGTCTTGTTTTTGTTCTGTGGTGAGCAGTCTGCCTTGGTTATCTCTGATGGGTATGCTGTGATAATTGTTTCTGTTTCCGCAAATTTGCTGGGTAATTTTGTGTAGGGTTTGTAGATCATGTGCTTTAGCAGCATTTCTGCTGTTTCTGCAAGATTTTCCTTAAATCTCTTGTCAGCTCTGGCACTTTTCTTGGTCATTTTATTTAGTTCGCTATATTCTAACATTAGTTTGTCCTTTTGTGTGAAATTGTATTATTTTAACCCTTTCTGGTCCAAACAGTTAATATTTTTAAGCAACAACTATTTAGTAAAGAGTAGAGTAAGCAGATATCTGGTACTGTAAGAGCTAAAAGCTAGAGACTCTGTCTTTAACTTCAGCAGCCAGTGAAGAGTTCCAATTCAGATGGTGGCAGCAGCAGTTTGATTAAATGTCCATCTTACTTTTCCTGTTGACTGTTGACCAAATCCCCTTATCACTCTTAGCTGTACCATTTTCTCCACACCATAATGATCTATTCACGCCTCCGCACTGTTCACTTCTCCCAAGGGCCTTGACCACATCTGGCATGTCATGCATAAACTCACAACCCACTGGTACAGAACCAGCCAGTCTGTCTGCCTGTTCATTTCCCAACAGAAATATCTAAAGAACACTAACAATCAGAGACCTCTGAAGCAATGCTTGACACTTTTTGCACAGCATACCTGTCTCCCCTTTTTGAATGTGCTTTGTTCAGAGTTAACTAGACTGGTGTATGGGAAGTGTTAATTCTAAGTGTATGAACTATGTGAAGGAATTTGTGTTGTAAGTGAGAATACATTAGAAAAGTTGAATCCAATTATAAGACTTCATTGAGTTCTGGGGATAGAGTCAGAAGTAGAGTTAGTTGGGAGTGAGCTAAGATTTTGTTAACAGTCCCGATCAGACGTTGCTTTCTGCGGATCTGTGGAAGGGCTGTGCGATCTTTTCTCTTTATGAGGACGTTGTAGCTTCTCTAAGTGAGAATTTTGCTTTGCCACAGTTAGCAGAAGCATACTGAGTGAAGTGTTTTAATTGTTAAGATCGCCTGTGGAAATAATAGCAACTTATTATCCTACATTAATTATCACCATCATCTTAATGTACTTAATGTGAATGATGTTAAAGTTTATGTGGCCTGCCACAAGTTGTTACTGTTGACTCTTCGAGATAGCCATAGTTGTTTTTGGCTCTGTTGAGTCAAGTGTGCCCAGGTGTTAAATTACACAGAACTGCAAGTATGAGCAGCACATCCATCAAGGAGAGATCCAGCGACATATCAGTGTAGGCACCCTAGACCTACCTACATGCTCGTTTTCTGAATCCAAGAAAGTATTAGTGCAAGAAAAATGAACATTACAAGAATTCATCCAAAAAAGTGTTTTTTGTGTGCCCATAGTCTACCCAGGGGGATAACAAGAGTACAACAGGAGGCAGTGTGTCTATCTACCCCCACCCCCACAACAAGGCCCCAGAACCCATCTGGGAATTCCTGCAAGTACTAATGACAACTATATGACTTTCTGCAAGCACTAATGGCCATCACAAGATTTCCTGCAAGCTGTTTCAAACGCTATTTCTAAAACTTAGTATGCAACTTACCTTGCTACGACAGGTATAATAGCAGGCAAAGACGAACTCCATGATCTCAGCCGACCAGGCCAGGACCACAAAGGCAAATAGTGCGGTCGCGAGAGAATTGAATTTCTCAAAATAGGCGCAGGTCTTGAAATGAGTGGGTGTGTACTCGTCCATGTATGACCTTTTGTCAGATCTGAAAATGTCAGATGATGATAGTTAAAAAAAGTTCATTGGTCCAGCGTACTTCTTTTTGATCTAGTGGCACTGCCATAGTATAAATGAACAAATTGGGGTGCTCAAGGGGTGTATTTAAGTGTGCAATAATAATATTATATCAAATAATATAATGAATGTATAAACAAATGTTTAAATAGAGAACATCTACAAACTATACACAGTTAAGTAAGGCGCTATAGCTCCCACTCCCCTCCCCTCCAACACCCTTTAAAAAAAGAAAAACTGGAGAAGGGGAAGGGTGGCTCAAGATGTCTGAGCCACTCTCCTCACCCCAGGTTTCAACACTGCTGTGTGAAGTCGCTGGACTGATGTTTGAAATAAGCTGCATTAAACACCCAACCATGTGAATTGTGGGTAATTTCTGCAACATCCATTTCAAGAATTACAAGACAGACAATACTGTTTCAAACTCTGTTATCACAGAGACGCTGAAACAAAGAAAACATAGGAGGACTCTGCCATTTTAAGATTTTCTGGGGGTCCCCCTTAAGTGTCCCAAGCCGCCAGATCTTACCACCACTGCTTCTATATATGGGCGGGGGTGGGGGGGTGGAGAATAGCTGTCCCATACACATTTTTGTAATAACAATAAAACATAGACCAGACAGACTCCATGTTTAAAGAAAAAAAGATTATTAAACCATGATAAAACAGATGCTGTGGCTAAGCATGATTTCAAATGATAATGTAATCTCCAAAATAAGTTGTTAAAAAGAAGTCATCATCATGTAGCAGGTCCTTTGCAGAACGCCGCTCTCATCACAGTCTGCCTGTAAGAAACTCGGTCTCTCGCCAGCTCTCCCACCTCATGTACTTTCATACTCAAGGAGTCACTTATATCCTGTGCCCATCTTCGTGTCGGTAGGCCCCGGCCCCTCCTTCCTGGTACCATGCCTTCTGCTATAATTTTTTCCAATCCACTGTGGCGCTTGATATGACCAAAATATTTCAGTTCCCTAGAAAGGATGCTGTTTATTAGCCAATCTTCCTTGATGTTCAGATCTTTTAAGTAGTCAATATTTCTCCTTTTCTTTGTCCAAGATATTGTGATAATCTTTTTATAGCATTTCAGCTCAAAAGCCCCTATTCTCTTTCTTAAGAACTGAGAGATAGCCCACGACTCACATCCGTATGTAGCCACAGGGAAGATGCATGCTCTCAAAATTCTTATTTTTATCTCCTTGCTGGTGCTTAACCATAGACTTTTTAGGCTGTTCAATAAAAAGAAGTCCAGTATCAACATAATAGGCCTCATTGAATTCGCTGACCACCTCCCTAAGCTGACCAGTTTGCTACAGTCCCTGGAGTAGTCTCTTCACCTTCTTTCTTCTTAACATTCACTTGCTGTAAACTTTGGCAGATATTTCTCGTTACCTATCCACTTCTGGAGTGTCATCTTGTTCTAAAACTTGAATTATGCATGCAAATCTGTTCTACAGATCTGCTTAATTGTATACAGACTACTGGTTCCTCACCTCTCAAGCAGATGCATTCTGACTTTGAAAGACAACTTCCGTAGTTAATCACTTTGTAGATCATGCTTGTTGGGGAGGCAGTGGATCTATTCCCCCACCCCCCACAATGGGGCCCTAGAACCCACATAGGGACCTTGGGTGGTCAACTTGTAGAGATCTACTGTAGCTGTTCTTTCACTGCTACTCGTATATACTGGACACACCTTTATGGTGTGAGTCTATAAGTTTGCTGCTTGTTATTCAGCCTATTCAACAGTGAACATCACAGTAAATGGAGACAAGTTCTTCCTATCTAGGATACGCAGTAACAGATGACGGAAGAAGCAAAACAGAAATCAGAAAGATAATAGGAATGCTTAAAACTGTCTTCAATAAAGATGCACAAGTTACTGACAGGTAGAAAAATAAATAACATACTAAAAATTTGAATCGTTAAATGTTATGTATACTCAAACCTGCTATATGGTGCTGAAACTTGGTTAATGAACAAGCAACTAGAAGATCAAATTCAGTCTCTGGAGATGTGGGTATACATAGGAAGAGGTCACATTTCACAAAAACAAAAACAGTCAAATTCAGAGGTTCTGGAAAGGCTACAGATTAAAAGAGAATTACTGAAATACATAAAAAAAGAGACAAATGAAATACTCTGGCCTCATTTAAAGACATAACAGACTTTAAAAAAACATAATGGAGGGAAAGGTTGAAGGCAAGAGAGCTAGAGATAGGCAATGATACAAGTGGGAGGACCACATCAAGAGATGGGACGGGCAGCAATCTGAGAGATTGTACAACCAGGACAAGAGACAGAGCGAGTAGTATATACATTGCAGCCAACTATCACTGTGGAGACGGTATCTGATTGGCTGATTCAACCGATGTCAGGTTCAATTCAGCTTCAGATGATTTGGCAACAGACGACATTGTGTTGATTTTGACAATGTCGTCAGGGGTGAATAAAACGGGGATGAATCTAAGAGAAGTGACGAAATCAGAGAAATGTCTGGGCAACTACTAGCATCAACAGTTATAAAACGGAGAAGATGGCGCTGTATTGGAAATAATTTGAGAAGGAATCAAGAGAGAATAACCAAACAGGCTCTGTGATGGGATACAGCAGGACTGAAGATACTAAGATGTCCAAGGGAAACCCTAAGATGAACGTAGATGAGAGAGGCTAAAGGTGCTGGATTGCACTCTATCACTGATTTCGAAGTGACTGCACAGGATGGAAGGGAATGGATAAATAGACTGCGACCCCTATATGACATATAATCGCACAGCAGGACAATGAACGAATGAGCATTTACCGTACAGAAAGCAATGACAAACTACTTAATGTAAAAGTGCCTAGTAAAATCACAAACAACCAACAAATGATGGGGGGTTGGTTTGTGTAAAAGATAGGCCTTTTCCATTTAACCTATGTTGTTTTTTTTTTTTTTATATTAATTTTTTTCAACTCTTAATGCTATTTCAATAGGTTACTATGATTCGAACAAAGAAGACACAAACAACAGATTGAACAATTTATTACATGGCATATTTCACTGTATCTTGCCAGGTGCATTACAGTAATAATTAAATAAATAAGTTGAACATTTATAACTGAAACACAAATTTAACCACACTCAAAAGCAACTGGCTGTTTTACTAGGGCAACAACAAGGTCAGAATTATGTCTTTCTGTTTACAAAGTTCAGGACAGAGATAACAAATCATGGCTGCTTCAAGAAATCTCGACGTGTGAAGAATTCAAAAGACAGCATGCTATTGTGAAGGGGTGGCCTCAGTAGTGTTTTTTTTAGACAATTGTTCTTGTTGTTAGTCACATTTTAATATTTTTCACGGCGAGTTGGCTAAGGACCTATGCTCCATTGGGGAATAGAAGGTAGAAGAAGAAAAGTCACAGATGCTAACTACTCCTCATAATGTCCAAACATCTTGACTATGTCTCTTAACTTACTTACTTACTTAGTCGATCCTCTTCTACCTTGGGGTGTAGAGGTTTACCAGAGAGATCGCCAGATGTTTCTATCAGCAGTTTTGCTTCTTTTAACACAGCCTTAAAAGGTTTTTTTCTTATTTTAAATTTAATACACAAATACCTGTATCTAAAAAAAAAATAAAAAAAAATAGAGCTCACTGAAAAAACAAAAAATCTGATTCATTTCTAGAATTGTGTATCCTTTAAAGGACGTTGCAGAACCAAACCCAACAGCCCACAGCTGTTGTGTGGTTTTTTAAGGCAAATGTGCATCAGTAGTTTGCCATTGCTTTCTGGACGGTTGGCTTTCTTGATACCACTGTCGAAACCAATGCAAGGCGCATGGCCCGCAGATGGGATCGAACCTAGCATCCCGGCATTACGAAGCGTTTGCATCGACTTAGCCACAGAGCCGACATTTCTGGAATCAGAAACACAAAATTATCCAAGAACAGCTGTAAAAATTAAGGCTCTAAAATGTATCTAGACTAATTAATCAGTGAACAGCTATCTCAAGGACTGTCTTGTTTTTTCTAATGCATCAAACATTAAAGATACCAACCTGCATCTACATCTGTCATCAGTATCTATGCAGCGTTCTGAGACAATTCCCTGATTGAAGACTAAGTGTAGAAGGGCCATGCTAGAGATGATGGCCACAAGGCCCATTATGAGAAGTGAAATGATGGCAAAAATGCACGTCGCGATGTACTGAAAAGAAAAGTAAATTGCAGGAGTACCATATTAGTTCAGTAAAACTCCAATATTCGCCAATGCCAATATTTTCTTCTTTTTTGAAAGTATTCTCTGAGTCCATTTTAATTACCATATGTTAAGCTGTACTACTCTCAAGACACCGGAAAGCTGTTGTTACTGCCTCCACCTCCATTCTCATACTGAATTGTGTTACTTCTACGTGAAGCTCTATGCTTTCAGTGTCCATTCACCTTTGCAATAAAACCCCATCCACTCATTTTACCTCACAGTAGAAATCAATCTGTAGATACAATGATGTCTCCTGGGAGTAAATTTTCATTGATCAGCTCCTGCACTAATGCCTCTGTTTGACGTCACCAGCTATCTATTCTCTGCACCCTCGGTTCAAAGTAACTATCACTCTGTTCAAGTCTGTTTAACTGGGTGGCACTGTACCCATTCATCACCATGCCCTATCTTGTTAGTAGCACAAACAATTCTGTTCGTGGCTTCTGCCTGTGCCCTGCAAGGAGCTACCACCTTTCAGCCGATCACCCTTGCTATCCCCCAAGACTTCATGTTGAAAGTGTTCCCTGTCCGTTGAGACATTGAGGTACATTTTCGTCTGTAATATCATTCATAAAAAGACGGCACTGCCAGTATGTGCAGCATGCACATGATTGACGTTTTCCGTGTACATCTCAAAATGACTCGCATGACTTTATTTGCATGCGTTCAAGCTTCTCTATTTGACTGTTAGATGTGAACAGGCCCAGACCATACTCCATCATATGGAGGGAAATATACGAGATGTGCTGAATGTAAAGTTTAACATGGATCTAGCCAGAAAGGACACCTGGGGGAGGGGAAGAGAAGAACGTGTGGAATGTGGAGCTGAAGATGGATCTGGTAGGAAAGGACATATAGAAGGAAATGCCTGATGCTGGACAGTATCTACAGCCTAAATCAATGAGCATGGGTATTCCTGGCATACTATATCTTTTTATTAGTCTATAATCAGCAGTGCTCATTACTGACAGTACACAGTACCGACACCTTGTTTTCTTTCTTTAGGCATTATTTTTTCAGCACAACTGTAACATTGTGTTGTGTACAGGCACCTTATATTAAATATTATGTGGTCATTTCCAGCACTTGTTTAAAAAGAACCCCCCAAAAAGCCCTGGTTACCAGCGGTCAGTGTTACCTAAAAGATTTTCTGAACCCGTTTTAGGTTTGAGTCGACCTGAAAGGCCAGGACAAAGAGATAAACAATCCGCCTCAATGGAGTACAACCAGTCATACAACTAGTGTTCCATAAGAATAATTACAACCAGTCATACAACTAGTGTTCCACAAGAATAATCAGCATTTGCTGAGGGAGTGACCAAAGCAATCAAGTGGCTGGAGACACAGACCTTTTCCTGAGCATGTTTTCTCTGTGACTCAATGAGTATGCTCAGAAAGACAGAGAAGGGCTGGATCTGAAGACGGTGTTCGGAGTCTCTAAAGCCATCGGGGCAGACACACATCAGTTTCACATTTGTGCCAGGGCGCGCAGGCGTGCAAGGAAATGAACAAGCTGATTGGTTCCAGGTAAAGCTGCTGTGGAGACCGGACAAGCCATGTTTCTGGCTCTTCTGGCCGCCTCGACCATAGGCACATCGTGCTGTTGTAGAGCTTCTCTGATGTTATCCTTCCATCGTGTTCTTGGTCTATCTCTTGCTCTATGACCTTCTCTTTCCATGTATGCTTTGTATGGTATGGTGTCACAAGGCATTCTCTCTAAGTGGGCAAACCATTTCATTTGCTGTCTTTGTATGTAATTTAGAATTGGTAATGTGCCAACTTTTTCTCTTATGATCTCATTCCTGATCTTATCTCTTATGGTCACTCCTACAGCACTTCTCAGACATCTCATTTCCATGGTTACTAATTTTCTTTTATGGTTTGTTGTGAGTGACCATGTCTGGCACTGGTAGCACAGAGTTGGAATAAATATGCTTTGTATAAGATGTCTCTTTGTGCTGATTGGGATTGTCTTATGCTGTAAGAAGGGGGCTAGCTGTCCCAATACTTGGTTTGCTTTACTGCATCTAATGTTAATTTCTTTATCTAATTTCCCATCTTCGGTAAATGTAGTTCCCAGATATTTAAACTCAGATGCCTGTTTAATGCCTTTGTTCTCAATTGCAATGTTTAGATTCTGAATGCTCTAGGATAAGTAAGAAGTTTGTGAGAACCAAGTGATGACTGTGAATCTGCAAGAACAAAATGTTGAAAGGGGTGTGGCCAGACAAGAGCATTATGCAGGAAGCCAAAGAACTGGTGATGTGAGCCACCACAAGATGCAGGATTTTCTAAGGAGGGGATCCGAGCACTGATGAACTGAATGGCTCAATGTGCAACGAGAATAATCTTTCGACTAACTAACTAACTAACATCTGCTGAGGGAGACAGATAAAAAAAATGATAACATTTGCTTTATCATCACTCAAGATCCCCGTGTGGGTTCCGGGGCCCTATCGTGGGAAACAAAAGAATAGACCCTCTGCCTACCCAAAAGCATGTTGTAAGAGTCGACTAATTGGGGAGCTTCCTTTGAAGTCGGAGTGCATCTGCCTGACAGGCAAGGAACCAACAGTCTGCATTCAAGTAAATCAGATCTGTAAAACTGATGCACACGCAACACTCAGGTTCTGGAGCAAGACTGCAGTTCAGAAGTGGACGAACAACCAGAACTTTCCACCAGAGTGTACAGCTGGTAAACACGAAGAAGAAGATCACTCAAGACACTGGCAACTATGAACCTCATTTAACAACAGTGGAAAGATAGAAAATTCAGTGCTGCAGATACATAACAATATCTACTGTCCTCTCCAAAATGATACGACAAGGTTCTGTTAAAAGGAAGAAGAGGAGGCAGACAAAGGAATATCTAGATACACAATTTGGCTGAATTGACAGTCCTCAAAATGCAAACATCAAGTCCACTGCAGCTGGCTGACAGAGGCGGCTGACAGAGGTTGCTGACAAAGGTGGAAGGAATTGATCAGACAATTTAAACAGTCAAACAGCAATTGGAAACCTAAAGACTATTATGATTTTGATGATGTGGGAGGCAGAACATCAATGGGTATGCCTGGTATGCTTTGATAAGTAAAGTAAGTAAGCAAAGGACCCTTTCTTACGCCTTTAAGCGTATAGGGCATATAGGGCTAGACCTATATTTTATAGACCAATAGGCACATCACGGGTGATGTGGTCAGCATCACGCCGGCTGCATCTACTTCCCAGGACTGCACCCAGTACCCACTCAAGGCTGGGTCGACCTGGGAGCCAAGGTCATTTTTGAAAACGGGAGCGAACCCACGATCTTCTGATCCGTGGCGAGCGTCTAGCCGCTCCATCACGGCAACTCCCGGTATGCTTTGATGCTCATTCTTAAAAAAGTCATCAAATATTTCCTCGGCTGTTTAAACAAATGTGTAAATGGACACATGTCACCTGTGAGTATCAAACAAATCAACATTTGGTAACACAGCTAATATTAAGTTTAGAAAATAGTCACACAAAACAAAAAAAAGACAATTCATGCATCAAGAATATATTACCATGCATTTATTTTGGACATATGCTGCAGCAAGTCCTATGACTCCTGGAATGATGTACTGGAAAAAAAAAGTATTTTTTTAAAGGCATTCTCTTCTTCATTCATAAAGAAACTTACATCTGTGTTCAAATTAATGCTGTGACACCTGTCTTTCAGCCTGTGAACCACTGTATCTCTCTATATTATGAGAACAAGCTCCCATATCTTCAGGTCATTCAGTCCAGTCCCAGTTTTGTCAGAATGACTTTGACAAGATCCCATATCTTCAGGTCATTCAGTCCAGCACCAGTTTTGTCAGAATGACTTTGACAAGATCCCATATCTTCAGGTCATTCAGTCCAGCACCAGTTTTGTCAGAATGACTTTGACAAGATCCCATATCTTCAGGTCATTCAGTCCAGCACCAGTTTTGTTAGAATGATTTTGACAAGATCCCATATCTTCAGGTCATTCAGTCCAGCACCAGTTTTGTCAGAATGACTTTGACAAGATCTTATATCTTCGGGTCATTCAGAGCTGCACCAGGTTTTAGATGAAGGACTTTGACAAGCTCCCAAATCTTCAGGCTGTTCACAGCTATAAAAGTTTATTTTTTAAAAGACTTTGACAAGCTTCTACATCTAAAGGTCATTCAGAGATTAACCAGTTTTGTTAAAAGGATGCTGGAGGAGAATATACCTACAGCCCCTTAAGTATGTCAATTAAATAGGTAGCTAATTTGGACTTTGCTGAAATCAGATGTGTTGAATAGAAAAGCACATATATTACAGCCTCTCTGTAAACCACAATAAATTTCTGTTAATGCTGTATCAGTATAACAGTGATCTCTGTGGTGCCCTGTTTGATGCCAGTCTTATTACATGGCCAAACCATTTGATTTGTTGTTTGCCTTTAAATTCAGTACTGGTTCTGTGCCTGCTCTCCTCCTAATATCATCATTCCTAAATCTGTCTTTCCTTGTTACACCTAGTACCTAGGTAAACATTTTATTTCTGTCGCGACTATTTTCCTTCTGTCTTCTCAAGACGTCGGCTCTGTGGCTAAGTCGATGCGAACGCTTCTTAATGCTGGGTTCGATCCCAGCTGCGAGCCATGGGCCTTGCGTTGGTTTCAACAGTGGTATCAAGAAAGCCGACCCTCCAAAAGCAATGGCAAACTACTGGATGTAAATTTGCCTAGAAAAATCACACAACAGCCAGGGGTTGTTGGGGTTGGTTCTACAATGTCCTGTAAAGGATACGCAACTAATTTTCTGAAGACAGTGTGCATGTTCGACATCGATACCAACTTTGTTGGTAAGAATATTTATTTGAACAGGATTCTTTTAGTGCTCATATTCACTTGCTTGCAATTCAAAATTGGTTGCCATTTGGCCTAAAACAAGACTGGTTTTATTGCTTTTTCTGATGGATTTCTTTGTTAATTCTTCTGTCTTCTGAAAACATGCTCCCCAGATATGTTAAATTCTTTGCTTGCTTTAACCGGTGTTCATCAATTTTGATATTGGTGGTTCTTCCTTTTTTGGAGAACGTCATCACTTCTGTTTTGTCTATGTTGATCCTCATCTCATAGTTACTGCATTCTGAGTGGAGTCTTTTAATATCTTCTTGTCATTGTACTGTTGTTGGTGCTATGAGTGCCTGGTCATCGGCAAAAAAAAACTCAATTAATAATTCTCCGCGATAGGTAATTCCTTATCGAATTCTACCATCCTTTCCACTAACTGTCTAAGTGTGAATGTTGCATCAATACATCTTTTGTTCTTCTGAAATCGATTTGTCTTGCGCTAAGTTGTGGTTTGATGATAGGGCGTAACGACTTTATCAAGAACCTTACAGAACATTTTCCCGATGTGGCTCAATAATGAAATTCCCCTATACTTCTCACAGTCTCTCTTGCTTTCTACTTCCAGATGGGTACTGTTACTGCATTTCTCCAGGCCTCCTGTGTTTCTTGCCTTTTCCAGACTAGGTTGAATAGTCTGTGCATTAATTTTATGCCTAACTCTTTTTTTTTTTGCTTTGAGTAGTTCAGCAGGTATATAGTCAGGGCCTGATTTTTTCTTTTTAATTTCTGCCATTTTAATGCTTTGTTCTAAATTTTCATTTATGTAGCTGTTGTTTTCTTGAATTGTGGACTGTTCCTCTAATTGTAAGTTAAGTAGATGAAATGGTGACACCATCTGTCTAGGACCTTTTGTAGTTTATTTAAGGGGACTCCCGTCTTGACATTTATAATTTATGTTTTCACTAACAATGACTGTCTGAAAATGGCTAATGAAATAAGAAAACTATACGCAACTATAAGAAAGAGACAGTCAGAGTTCTTCGGTTATGTGGTGAAAAGAGAGGTATTGGAGAACACTGTGATGAAACAACAATGGTAGGAGAGGCAGACCAAGGGTAATGACACTTGATGGCCTGAAGCGATGGCAGAATTGATTCAAAATGCTCCCGGTGTGGGTTTTAAAGTCTCACTGTGGGGAAAAACAAGAACAGACCCCCTGCGTCCCCATCAAGCATGCCCTAAGAGTCAACTAAATTGGGGCTTTCTTCCAAGTCAGAGTGCATCTGCTGGAGAGGCTAGGAATCAACAGTCTGCATACAAATGAGCCATATCTGTAAATAAATACATGTGCATGCAAGTATACTCATGCAACACTAAGGTTCTGAAACAAGACTAAAGTCCACTAGTGAACAAACAACCATAACGTTCCGCTGAAGTTTACAGCCGATGAATACAAAGAAGAAGAAGAAGTAGAAGCATATTCAAAATACCAAAGATTTACATCTGTGGAGTCACAGGAGCACCTATGTAACGGGATATAGCACTGTGTTCTTTGGTCATGTAATGACAGGCACTGTAGAAAACTGTGATCATTAAAAAGGATAATGGTAGAAGAAGCAAAGGCAGACAAAGAAGAAGAAGAAAAGGAAGAAGAAGAAGAAGAAGAAGAAGAGGAGGAGAAGAGGGAGGGGAGAAAGAAGAAGAAAAACTTGTCTGATATGGAGAGACGTGGCGCCTATGCAGCTGGGCAGAGGACACGATGATGATGACAATGATGTGTTTGACTAACCACTAGGCCAATAATCCATACTTTTCCTGACACGGCAGGCACAGAGGTTTCTGTGTCAACCCCAGTTGTGTTGCGTGCCCGTCCTTCATCAAATGTGGCTGCTGTCTGAGACAGTAGTATTGCTACAATGAAACCTAGGGACATATGGTATATTATACATATATGGAATTTGATATACACTATATTATGCATACTGTGGGGCTTAGGGGTTAGTGAAATCGTTTTACAATGCAATTCTCGACATTTACCCGTCTGATTCGTCCTGTGAGCAGTTTAGGTTTAAAAAAGACTATTGTTGTGGCTTTCAAACAGTGGTTTAAGATTCAGACCATAGAAGAGATTGGAGCCTCACAAGGTAATGTTCCCCAAGTCAGCAGTGAATAAACACTGCATTGAATCTTCATTGTGAGTGAGTGAGATTCAACTCCTCAAGGACATCCACTTAACAATAAACACCTGATGACACAAAGTGCCACAATGCAGATAAGGATCACCAGGGAAGAGGTCCCAGAAACTGTTCAACCATTAGGTTATATTAGGGCCCCGGCTACAACTGGGGTGGGACTTTAAAATAAAAAAAAGGAGTCCCATATTGAGACGAAAGATTTAATAAGAACTCCACTGTGCAAGTAAGAAACTAGTAAATTTTACCCCAGCAGGACATCACACAGAGCGATAAACATTCGGTGACACAAAGTGCCAACATGCAGATGAAGATCCCCTGTGGAGAGGTCACAGAACAGGCAGGCTATATTGCGACCCCCTTCAAAAGCAAGGGTTGGGCTTTATTTTAATTTTCTGTCCACTGTGCATTCAATTTCGATTCCTTTAGAAAAAATAAAAAATTAAAAGTTCGACCACTTTCAGACTGCTGCTAGCTAGCCGAAGCTGCTAACAGTCTCCGTCTATATTTGTGGTCTGGGTTATTTGCCTCACTTTCGTGACTATAGTTTTAGTATTTGCACCGTCTCTTGGCTTGATGCTTCCTTTCTTCGAGTCAGACTGCTCGTTCTCTGCCCAGTTGTTAGGTGTGTTATTCTTGCCTTTTCCTTCCAGGTGTTTCCTCCTTGGTTTTATCTCTCTATGATTTGGCCTAGAAAAATTAAACATTGATGGGAAAGATCTACGAATAATAAAGAATATGTATTGGCAGCAAACAGCAGCTATAAGAATTAACAACTGTTTAGGTACATTTCAAAGCATAAAGAGAGGCGTACGACAAGGATGTGTACTGTCAGCTGATTTGTTTTCAATATACAGTGAATATATAATGAGAGCTTTAATTGATATGCCCAGAATTGTGGTTGGTGGGCACAATATAAACAATTTACGTTATGCTGATGACACAGTCTTGATAGCAACAAGTCAGAAAGAACTACAAGAAATGATAGACATTGTGGTGTTAGAAAGTGGAAGAATGGGCCTCAGTTTGAATACTGGGAAGACAGAAGTAATGGTGGTATCAAAGAAACGAATTATTCCTAAATGTGTAATAAAAGTTGATGGTGTTATTTTAGGACAAGTACAGAAATTTAAGTATCTGGGCACATGGATAACATCAGATGGAAGATACATAACTGAGATAAGAAAAAGAATAGGACAGGCAAAAACTGAATTTTATAAAATGAAAAACATTGTGTGCAATAGATCCTTGTCATTGAGAGTTAGAAAAATAATTCTTGCTTGCTACATACATCCAGTTTTAACATATGGCTGTGAATCCTGGACAATCGGTAGGCAGGCCAAACAATTTCTGGAGGCCTCGGAGATGTGGTTTTACAGAAGAATGCTTAGAATAACTTGGACAGCCAAAAAGAGCAACCAAGAGGTTTTGAAAGAGGCGGGAGCCCGAAGACAACTTATCACAGACATCAGAAGGAGACAGTCATCATTTTTCGGCCATGTTATGAGAAGAGGGAAAATAGAACATGTTGTGACCAATGGAAAGATATGTGGAAGGAGAGATAGAGGAAGACAGCGAGAGAAGATGCTTGACAGTCTTGTTGCATGGCATGGAGGTGTGTCGGCACACAAACTGATACATGCTGCAGGAGATCGCAGATTATGGAGAGGCATGATCGCCCACGCCAGTCGGCAAGGCACCTGATGATGATGATCATTTGGCCAGGTGTATTTCGTAGGATAGCAAGCTTCTATACACAACATCCTTTGGACCACCATTTATAGTTTTAAAATTGTGAGAATTTAACACAGCCAAAGAGTTCTGAAAACAGTTTTTGGTTTTGGACAGATCCGAAATGTGATAGTATTTTGCATGTGACCATGGTGGTCATATAGTTGTCTTCCTGCAATAAGAACGTGTTAGTCATGTCGTGGATATGTGTGTGAAATGTTAGGTGGAGCCTCACAGTTATTCTATTCATCATTTACTATAGTGTCCACTGTGCAAACAGCACTATGCTAATTAATCTATACTATACAACAAAAGAATGCCTGCCTGGAATTTGTAAATTTTTGAGTCAAGTGAGTCCTTCTAAATGGTGACTACTACATGTGTTAAATTTTCAGCTGCCATTATGGCTACAATGTTTCACTTAACAGTGACACTGACGCCCAGGTTTGTGCAAATTTGTTTTAATTAATGTAAAAATCACCAAAAATTAAAACTTTGCCGCAGTCATATCCCTTTGAATATTGCTTCTCTCTTATATCCCTAAAATAAATTAATTTTAAAAATGTTGTTTCATTACCATTCACTCACACATTACTGTAAAAGTTAATTGTATGTCATCTACAGTCCTAGGAGGCTGTGGAACCAATCCCACCATTGTTTGACTGTGACTTCACTAGGCAATTTTATATTCAGAGGTTTACCATTGCTTTTTAAAGTTCTAAACAGTTGGTTCTCGGCTGTAATTACTGTCAAACCCTCACTACAGGTGGGATCGAACCTGGCAGCATATGCTAGGATTGGTTTGCAAGATAGTGTAAAGTAAGTTTATTCAGTCGCCAAAATGTTGGAAAATGGGTTTTGTCACAGGCAAGAGTCCCAAGCTCGAGCAAAGTAATTACAATATAATCGGCAGGTGATCTGTTGGCCACTTGGTAGGCAATATTTGTTAGGCCCGCGGGCCACCGGCTAAATAAACCAGATGTAAAAAGTAAAGTAAAGATCCCTTTTCACGCCTTAGGCGCATCGTGCATATGAGAAGAGCGCATCAGGCATATTGGAAGAGCGTCCCATATTTTTACAGACAAATCGGCACTGGGTGGGTAATGTGGACAGCCATCCTTGTACCCATTTTAAGCTAGGTCGACCTGCGACACCCCATACCATGATAAAAATCCACGCAGCCAGCAGTGGGTTTCGATCGCGCTACGTTGGAATTAGGAGTCTGACTCGCAATGCCTTAGCCGTGGACACCGTAAACCAGATGTAAAGGATTTCAAATAACTAACTATATGTTACAGTATTACATTACAGAGACAGCCATAAATAAAATAAGGGAAAATATATAAATCCAAAGGAAAAATAGCAACAAGGCCGCTTCAGAATAGCACAACCACGAATGACAGAATAAATTCCTTCACCAAATGAGAAAATTACAAACAACAATACACAAAAATGAGGAGGCTGCATGAGAGGAGAGGCAGAGGTTTTGATGGCTTGGTGTGTTGGTCAAGGGTCTATAGTCCACGGGGAGACAAGGAGTAGATTATGAAGGAATTACATGATATAAATTATTCTTTCTGTGTAGTTTTACAGGGCCAAATTTAGGGGAAGGGGACTGGGGGGGGGGGGGGGGGGAATTAACCCATTCTACCCTAACAAGCATGGTGTAAAAGGTGCCTGGAGGAATTTCCATTGAAGTTGGAGTGCACCTGCCTGAGAAGCAAGGAACCAACAGTCTGCATACAAATAGTTGTAAAACAGATGTGTTAAAAAAAATTTAGTTCTAGAACACAACGTCCAGAAGGGGACAAACCACCAGAGCTTTCCACTAAGTTTACCCACAAAAGAACCACAGTACCTATATGGGGAATTCTGAAAAGACAACACTTGATGCACACAGTCACTGCAGCCAACCTCCACTGTGTAGATGGCATCCAGAAATAAAAAGCGAGTCCTAGAATTTAATAGCAACTTTTAGAACTATCTTCTTCTTCTTGTGCCATTCTATCCCCCAATGGAGCATAGGCGGTAAACCAACTCACGCCAAGTCGTTCTATCCTTCGCCATTACATCGAGCTCTCCCCATCATTCTAGCTTCATTCTCCAGCTCTCTTCTCCATGTGTTTTTGACCTTCCTCTACTCTTATGCCCCTGTGGGTTCTATTGCAAAGACATTCTAGTTATGCTGATTTCCTGTTTTCTCAGTGTGTGTCCTATCCAACACCAGCATCTTTTCCTCACCTCCTGGTCCACTGGAGCCTGTTTAGTTCTCTCCTAAAGCCATCAGATAACAGATAACTTTAAAATTCTCCGCAATCCCATATCAGTTTGGACGGGCTGTTTTACAGATAATGAAACCTGGGGCTCAGGTAGTAGAGCATGGGAGGTTAAAGATAGGTTTTTAATTAGACCCCTTTTTAACATATATGCTAACAATCTTCTTCTTCTTCTTTTTTTTTTCTCTACTCCTGGAATACCTCACGGTGTCAAGGCTGATAATATTATATGAAATGAAGCCTGTGACAGCTTCGAACCACTTATGTAATTTTTAAGGGTACTAAGACACCCTCAATAACCACATACAGGCATTTTCCTTACAAGTATTTTTTTAAAATACATTTAATATTATTTCAAGTATATTATAATATTCATTTTCCATTCACACATTAATAATAATAATAATCATAATGTTCTCAATGGAAAATAAATAATATAAAAAAGTAAAGGACCCTTGTTCACGCCTTTCAGGCATATTGGGTACCGAGGACTAGACCTATATTTTATAGACCAACAAAAGATGATTTGTGGGTGAAGTGGTCAGCATCACGCCGGCAGCATTTACTTCCCAGGACTGTACCTGGCTGGGTTGACCTTGGAGTCAAGGTTATTTTTGAAAAAAGTCAGGCTCCGTCAGATCACGAACCCAAGACTTTCCAATCCGCAGACAGGCAAAATATAGTAATATACTTGAAGTAATTTGTAAATGTATGAGCAGATATTTAAAAAGATAATTTTCTTTACATGTTTAAAAGGGAAAAGGGGGGGGGGGGGAGGATTTTGGTTGCCTTACAAAAATTATTGGGTGGAAGTGAGGGGGTGTTCCCAGTCCCCCTCTATTTTTTTAAAGTGGGGCACTCAAGGACCTGAGCCATCCCCCCCCCCCCCCCCCCCCCCCCTCCAGTTATCTGCCTAGAAAATGCGTAATGTGGTGAGAACGGTGTAGTTAGAGAGGGGCCTGAGACCCCAATGTTTTAATCAGTTAATCTCAGAAAGCTTTGAAATTTATACGTTGGTGCACATCAGGTAAATTAATTTTAGGCTACCCTCCAAACTTTGGGCACAAAAGATGGCAGCCGCAAAATATCCTTTTGAGCCTCAGTCGCGTGAATTAATTTGCGGTTTTCCGGCGACTACTGCCACGAGTCCCCCCGCAGCGTAGATTGGGGCTAAACTGGATGGCTAGGACTCACGAGCAAAGCTGCAGGAGATGCGGAAGCTGTTGCTTGTGGGTCCTAGCCATGTAGTTCAGCCCAAATCCACGCCACGTGAGCGTCGTGGGGGACTAGTGCCAGTGGCGGTAGTCGCCAGAAAACTGCGGGAAGACTGCAAATTAAGTCGCCGGAAAACTACAAATTAAGTCACGTGACAGAGGCTCAAAAGGATATTTTGCGGCCGCCAACTTTTGTGAGCGAAGTTCGGAAGATTGACTATTTTTATTCAATTCAAACAGGCTGCCACATGTTAGAATAAATAAAAAACTGAGATAATACACTAAAATACTGTTAATAAAATTAGAACATTTCTGGAGAATTAAAAAAAATTAGAACAAAATCGCATTTGTGGATACTTGTATTTTAGGATCCAACATACTGTGAGGCTCTAAGTTGTAGCTGAGTTAGCATATGACTAAATCTAGCACTGATCCCCTCTCTCTCAAACACTGCCTCTTAGTAGAACTGGGCCACCTGCTGTTCTACTCTCGTTAAAAACTGGTAAATACAGGTGCTAAAAGCTCGTAAATAGGCCCTACAGTTCAGGATCCAAACCATTACCGAACTACGTAGTAGTAGTAGTAGTAATTTTCACAAAAATATCCTGTTGAACTCCCAGGGTTAAAACTGAGATCTAGAGTGTTCATCGAGTTCTCAGAGTATATATTTGTTATGTTTTACTGTGTAATTATTTATTTAAGAGAATTACGTAATTTAAAATTTGTATTATTGTTTCAAATAATACTTTGTTTACATATTGGGGGGGGGGGGGGGGGGGGTTGCGATAAAGGTCGAAACTGTGATAATCTTAGTCTTACTGTATCAAATTCAAACAATGAACCACCTAGCTACTCACCTCCAACAACCACTATAGCTGCTGTAGTGCCTAAATTTAAGGCGCGTTGTTTACTCATTTTGCAACCGTAAACAATAATAACTACACAGATAGAGGTCTCGCCTTACAGTAAGAACGTAATTGCTATCATATAGCAAGCTAATGGCGATGTGGGTTTGACCAGAAGCTGGGTGTTTTGTGTTTGGATTCTGCTAGCTAAACATGCACGCATGCGCGTGGGTGGGCCGTGACTGTGGGCCCGTCCGACGCAGGGTTGCCAGATAAGAAACTTCATTTTATGCCAGACCATTACCCAAAATATGCCAGAAAATGCCAAATAAAGTGTAACATTGTACTCACTTCACATCAAAAGCTCTAGATTAAACTCTTCACTGTCATTTTCACTGGAACCAGTAGAAGATACACGGTAAACCTTTTCGGATGTAAAATCTCTAAGCATTTTCTCAGATGGAATGAAGTATGTGCAACTCACCTATAATGATGGCATATTTCTTGTTCAGAAAATCATCAATAAGGTCATCCTTAAGTGCAGGCGATATAATATTTGTTATTAGGCATGAACATTTAGTTCTATGCAACTGTAAGTGCTCCAATGTGCTCCCCCGACCATGCGCTCTCATGATTTCACTTAGATGATCATTTGTGCGTATTGCGCAATGGCAGGTCATGCTTACAGCAAGTTGTAACTCTGCTGCTTTTAACTTTATCATTACTTTGCCTAGGAGTTATTGTTGTAATAAGCTGTGACTGGCTTTTTGACGGAGTTTTCATCCTGTATTTTTTCGGATTTTTCATGATTTGATATGCTACTAATTCTTGGTGCAACAGTGCACAAAGTTTACAATATGCTGCCTGAAGATCTTTTAAGCCATTAGTGTGTTTTCTTCTAGTTACTATTATTCTTGCGATGTCATAAGATGCTTTCCATTGGGGTTTTGGTTTTATATCTCGCATTTATTATAGTAGATTAACATAAATTACAGAGGGCCTTGGTTTATCGAAGTCGCGATCCGTTAAGGAAGACAACTAATGTAATAATAAATAGCGCTAATCTCTATTAGTCCATACCAGGACATCACAACAAAGTCAAACTGAAATAAAGATGTTAACTGTAGGTCTACATTGCTTTTAGTAAATCTGCGTGTTTCTAACGGAGGGACCATGAAGAAAATGTGAGCACATCTAGAAAGGAAAAGCCAGGGAAAACCCAAATATGCCAAAATATGCCAGTTCATTATCTTTTGCCAGTTCAATTTCAAATATGCAACATTTGTGGCATCTGCCAATATGGCAACTCTGGCCCGTCGGCTCGCCAACACAGACGATGAATATCCATGATTAATTACTGCATTTCTAATGTCAGACTGTTTGTGTTAACACTTCGGATGGCTACCGTATGCTTTTATTGCGTGTGTATGCTAGTGCATGTGCTGAGACAGCAGTCTGTCAATCTTTCCACAAGGGACTGTAATAAACATTCTGTGTTTTTCGTTGGCACTGGAGCAGAGCAACTATGAGGTGACCCGTTTTGCTATGAAGCTGAAACTAAAATTACCAGATGAGGGGGAATTAGAGAACAATTTTCCTGCATTACTCACAATTGATATACACGTCCAGCTTGTTTTCCCACTCATTCTTTGGACACCACTTCTTTGTCAACCATCACAGCAGCGTTGTCACAGCACTACAGTCGACAGTCTTCTAGCTCAGTTTCATCGTTCTTTAGCTGGTTCAAGGTATCTTGAATCAAGCTTTTAGCATCCTTCCGGCTTATCCGGATAAAACCAAAGAATGAAATCTTGGTAATCTTAGTTTCAGCTTCATAGCAAACGGATCACCCCATAGTTGCTCCGCTCCTATGCCAACGAAAAACACACAGAATGTTCGTCATTGTCCCTTGTGGAAAGATTGACCGACCGATGTTTCAGCATATGCAGTAGCATTCACGCGCATTAAAAGCATACAGTAACCATCAAAAGTGCTAACACAAACATTCTGACATTAAAAATGCAGTTCGTCATCCACAGTAGCAGAAGTTACCAATAGATCAGCAGTTTCACATGCGATCAATTTTAATCACATAAGGGCACCACCAATATTGCGGCGACATTTCTGAATCTACAATTCACAACAGTCGAAAAACATTTAAAACGAAATCCGCAGCTCACAGGGTCGTGTCATGCACTCAACTCAGTAGCTAGGCGACGAAAATATATCCTTTCAATCTACAAATAGAGCAAACATGCAACTGCCACTGTCTGGCAGAAGCAAAATATTTGCCACGACTCAAAACAGTGACAATTCTTGGCGTTCATTTTGACCAAGGAAGGACTTTAACACAGACCTATTTTCTTTCAGAATCAGCTTCTACGTACCTCACTACCTATGACATCTGCTCACGGTGTGCTTGACCAGGAGTTGGATCAAACATGATACCATAGCACTTGGCTCTACGAATACTTCCCAGTAAATTCTGGCTAATAGTGGATGCCATCAGGTGGTTGGATTCATTCTACACGAAAGGGAAGAGTTACGACGTCAATCTAGCAGTCTTTCACATTTGTGGTGTTCTTTCATAAGAAAATCAAAAACAGTAGTTTCAATAAAATACCATGGTCGCCTTGCTGAAGTAAATCTCTGTGTCCACGCAAAGGAAGATTTTGAGTTGCAATGAATTTTATGCAGTCTGGAGGATTCTTGTCAAGATATCACGCCACTTGTTTTTTGGGATCAAAAGAGTTAAAATATGTACTGGGAAATGTTACAGAAATTATGACTTTGTCTGGCCAGACTACGAAAGGCAGTTCTTTTAATTGTAAGCGGTGCTAATCATGGATGAGTGTTTATATTTGTGTAAGCTGGCACCCTTCTTACTTTGAACAAAATCAAACTTGTTATGGACCATTTACAGTGTGTAGAATTAATATGTCAAGGATGAGAATCAAACATGTACCAGCCATATAGCACAGTTAAATTATGGCACCACAGAAGGGTTACCTGTATCAGTGCGAGTACACTAAAGAGAAGTAGTTTTATCCACCAGGCCAAACGGCTCGGCAGACAAACCACTGATTTACCTGAAACTGATAGATCCTTAAATGCTGTCCCAGAACGGACCCCCTGGAGAGAGGAGTATAAGTTTCCAATACACATCAAGACTGAAGTGAAAGGGGTATTTGACAAGGAAGAACAAAACAGTGTGCAGCGCAAAACAGCCACCCTCAGTCTACTTGATGATGAATACCCGCAGAACCTTTGGGTCCGTGTTTACACAGATGGGTCAGCAGAAAGCGCAGTCAGAAACGGAGGTGCGGGAGTGTACATTGAGTATCCTAATAATACCAGGGATACAGCCAAATTACCAACGGGAAAGCACTGTCACAACTATGATGCAGAAGTTGAAGCCATCAAGATAGCGGCAGAGAAACTACTAAATACAGGGTATTTTTCACAACCAGTGGTATTCCTGACAGATGCAAAAGCAGTACTTCAGTCACTCCAGTCTGGAAAATTACCAAGCATACGGACACTATTATCTGAACTAGGCAACCGCTGTAAATTAGTAATGCAGTGGATACCTTCCCACTGTAGAGTTCCCGGAAACGAATAAGCTGATAAACTAGCCAAGGAAGGTGCAACTGAAGAACAACCTGACATACCAGTCTCTTATCAACAGAAGAAGAGAATGATCAAATCAATCAGAATGACACCGAAACTGGCACAAGATGATTACCATATTATGGACAGACCAGAGCAAGTCATTATCCTTCGCCTTAGAACAGGGCACAATCGACTTCGCTCCCACATGTACAACAAATTTAAGATTGGCCAATCAGCCATGTGTACTTGTGGACTGGCACCTGAAACAACAGATCACATCCTTCAAGACTGTCCCAGATTCAACGCTTTGAGGCAAAACCTTTGGCCAAAAGAGACACTTGTGGAAGCCAAACTTTACGGGCCGCTTAGTGAATTACAAAAGACAGTGAAATTCATACTAGAGACAGCTTTGCAGTTTTGTGTGTGCTTGGGAAGAATGGGGGGGGGGGGGGCTACTTAGGGCATAATGAACCCACTATTTTAATGACATAATGTTCATAAGATTATCTAAGAATTCGCAGTATGATTTATATCCTAATCACAACCCAGAAACAAAGTAATATTTGAAAAAATAATACAAATCTTTTTCTTCTTTTTCTTCTTCTTCTTCTTTCGTTCGCTTGAAATTAGTTAGTTAGTTAGTCTTTCCTCTTGTGTCGAGTGCGGCACATAGGGCAGTGGTCATGACTCTCCATGCATGGCGGTTCGTTGCAATCTGTTGTAGGTCTTGGATGTTTGAGTGGCCCATGAGCGAGCCTTCCCTGATGATAGTTCTACGTAGGGTTTCCCTTGGTCTTCCACGAGATCTTTTCCCCTGTGGTGTCCAAATGAGGGCTTGGTAAGGAAGTCTTGATTTATCCATTCTAAGGGCGTGGCCGACATAGTTCCAGCGGCGTTTTCGTATAAAATTAGACACAAACTCTTGCCTGGATTCTTGAAATAGATTATCTATATCTGCAGTGATGTCTGTAGTATGAACTTCACTACCTTTTGTAATTCACTCAGTCACCTTTTAAAGTTTGGCTTGCACCGGTGTTCCTTTTGGAACTACAGCTTTGCCTCGATATGTTGTATTTGGGACAGTCTTGGAGGACTTAATCTGTTATCTCAAGTGCCAATTCAAATTAAACACCGTTATTTCCCCAAGTATAAAGCGCATTTATTTTCCCGAAATTAAGGGTATAAAAACAGTGTACAGTGTACAATAGTTGTATATTTTTACCGAATAATTTGTTGGAAAATATTTCGTTCAAATCTTCAGTTCGTAATGCCGGTTCAAGAGCGACATAACATACGGAGCTTTTTTTTTAAAGTTCCGTTTTGATCGCAGCGACAAACACCGACGGAAAATGTAAATGTACATATGCAGTATGTTTATGTGGTTCATTGGCTAGCCGTGTGATTTTTTTTAACTAGTTGCTATTTTGTCGAAATCTTGTTTGATGCAGCGTGTGGGTGATTTATGAGTGTAAAAAAAAAAAAAATACTTCCGCCAGATACGAGGTGTACGCGCCGATTTGTTTTTTTTTTTTTTTTTGGGTTAGAAAAAAAAAAGTGCTGCAGAAAATCAAAGGCAACTCATTGAGATTTATTTGCCAAATATTATGACTGATAGTATGGTTCGGAAATGGTGTCGAATGTTTAAAGAAGGGCGAATAAATATCCATGATGAAGTTTGTAGCGGTCAGCCGAGTGTAGTGACAGACGGTCTGGTCGAAGAAGTGAACCAAAGATTTCAGGAAAATTGTAGTTTCCCAATTTCTGCATTGTCTGTCGAATTTTCGGAAGTTTCACTTAACTTATTTACGACATTGTGATAAGAAACCTTGGATACAAAAAACTGTTTGCTATTAGCCCCCCCCCCCGCCCTCCCCCCCCCCAAAAAAAAAAGAAGTGAGTTGCTGTCCTCCGGAATTGTGCTTTTGCACGATAATGCTCGAACTCAAGTCGGAGATGGAACCGTTCAACTGTTGCAAAAAAGTCACTGGGAAATTGTTGACCCCCCGCCCTACAGCCCCGATCTGGCGCCAAGTGATTACCACCTCTTCATGCACCTAAAGAAGTGGCTGGCATCCCAGCGGTTTGAAACTGAGCATGAATTGCAGACAGGTGTCAATGCATGGTTCAAGACACTGGTGGCAGACTTCTATGACAGTGGAATTAATAACCTGGTGCCACCATACCAAAAATGTGATGAAGTCGATGGTAACTATGTTGACAAATAGTGTAAATGTGTGGTTCACTTCTGGCTGCAATAAATAATTGTTATATACCATGATTTTTTTAAATTTTATTTTATACTGGGACGTACTTAAAAAACGTGTAAATTTAGCAGTTCTTTCTCGTTGTAATAGTTTTGCACTTCGTGCTCATTGTTTGGCACTTTTTACATTAGATAACATTTCCTCCATACATGTATCAGAAAAGATTTGCGTACAGTGCTGAATTTAAATTAAAAGTGTTCAAGTTCGTAGCAGTAAATGGAAATCGTGCTGCTGAACGTAAGTGTGGTCCTCCTCCAGCTGAGAAAACGTATCTGAGACAAGCAACAGGAAGAAGAAACCGCACTGAACGTGAACCTTTATGTAATCATATTTCTCTTCTCTCCAAATTTGCGGCCCCATAATCAAGGTGCGCCTTATACATTGGATTGTGCCTGAATAAATAATTAAATTACACGATAGATAAAATAAGCAATAAATACTCTGAGAATTCGGTGCAGGGTTGAACAGGATTTGGGTGTGGTAAAAATGGTTACTATTACATATGTCATGACTAATGTGCAGTGACGTCACATTTGATAAGATAACATTGTAATTATGTTTTGTGACGCTGATATATATGTAGTTTAGGTTATTTAACAAACGTGGACAATGAACAAATCACATATGCAAAAAATAACTACGTGTGAAATGCGATGTCTCCGAAGAGTCACCAACAATACACGAAGAGACAGAGTCACAAACGTCAGCATTAGAGACAAAGTTGGAACAAGAGCATGCATGAAACATATTGAAAGACAGAGATTGAAGTGGTTTGGCCATTTAATAAGAATGCAACCGGATCAGATTGCCTATAAGGCCTTTTACAGTAGAACATCGGGAAGAAAGGCCAGAGGAAGACCCAGGAAAAAATAGATAGATGGAGTAGCTGAATACGGCCAGAAGATCCAGAAAACTGTCACTCAAATCACGCGAGAGGCATAAAACAAATATTTTAAACCACGACACTGGGCTGCAACCCGATAAAAGTGAAGAAGACAATAGATAGATAGATAGATAGATAGATAGATAGATAGATAGATAGATAGATAGATAGATAGATAGATAGATAGATAGATAGATAGATAGATAGATAGATAGATAGATAGATAGATAGATAGATAGATAGATAGATAGATAGATAGATAGATAGATAGATAGATAGATAGATAGATAGATAGATAGGTTATTTAAGTATCTAGGCAAATGGATAACATCCGATGGAAGATGTATCACAGAGATAAGGAACAGAAAAATGACAGGCTAAAACTGCATTAAATGAAATGAACACCACACAATAAGTCCATGTCACTGGAAGTTAGGAAAAGAATTATCTCTTGCTAAATAGAGCCAGTTTTAACATATGCATGGTTGAATTAACCAGTAAGTCCACTAAGCACCTTCTTGGAGCATCACAAGGGGGGGGGGGGGGGGGGGGGGGTGAGGCACCAAAGAAACTTATTATTTTTGGAGCTGAGCATTTACTTCTCGGTTGACATACCACGGCACAACAAAAGGATGATGACAATGAAATAAGGCTACTAGTCCTAAAACAGATACTGCCATTAGGGTATTCAAATCCATGACATATGAGGTAAGGCGGACAGTTCCCTTCCTCCCAGCTTTGACTGTCTTGACAATTCCATTTAACGGCACTATAGCAACTCCCCCAACATCCCATCGTGCCAATTCCACAGATTATCCCCCTTGGCGATGACGACATAAATATGGCAGCGACTTGTGGAATGTGCAGCAGATAGAGTACCTCTCCAGATTTCGCCAGATCTTTTCGTCTTTCTTTATATTGTCCAACAAACCGCTGCAACATCTGTGAATTACCAGGTATGTTGTTATGGAAATAAGATGAACTCAAAAAGCGGGCGAAGTTCAGGGTAGTTGGATTTTTGTTGTCCTATAAATTTGAAGGAAAACCGGACTGACTTGACTACGGGTACGAAGTGAGTCTCTACCTGTACAGTGAAAGAAGCTTTATATAGTGCGAACGACATGAAAGCCAGTGACCTACCTACACTGTTCTTTTGTAGAAATTTCCATACCGCATGTTTCCAGATGGAAAATGTTTGCGCTTATTTACTAGAACTGTACTACTTATTTATTAGAACTGTACTACTGGGGTACTGACATTTGCAGACTGATAGTTATAGACTAGACGATAGTTTGCTTTTAAATGCCTTCGTCCGTTTATTCTTTGTGTGGTTCGGACCTGGCGATGCAGTGAGATGATTATCTCATTATCATGATATAGAAAACGAAAACCATTTCATTTGTGAAGCTAGCATTAGATATATCCCTGAACGTTCTTGTAATGGTACCCCAGAACCATATGTACCCTTATTTCTCTTTGGATATTTGTTTTTAAATTTAAAGAAAATTATTGAATTTGTTAAAAAATATCAATTAAGAAGGAAACAGCAAAAGGGCAGTTTGTTTGATGAAAAAAAAAAAAGCATAAATTGAAAAGTGAAAAAAGAATCCTAGCCAGATTAACACCTTTCCTTTCATATTCCAGATACCATAAAGATATAAATTAACAGCTATGTTACAGCATAGAAGCTGCTCTTTAAAAAACAACTTTTTCAGTTCAGAGATATTAAATTGCTAGAGATTTCGGCTATCTTCAGAATAACGGTCCCAAATTATCGAGGCAGAAAATATACCCTAACAGGGCCTTAGTCACGTGTCAGTTGCGCACTTTCAGCGACTTAAATTGCGCACGTCCGCCACCGCCGAGAGTATCACCCACGTCGCTCACGCGGCGTGGATTGGGGCTAAACTAGATGGCTGGGACTCACGAGCAGCAGCTACCGCATTTCCTGCAGCTGCCTTGATTTTATTTGCTTTAGATCCCCGTTTGGGTTCCGGGGTCCTATTATAGAGAAAACAGGAAAAGACCCACTGCCTACCCAAAAGCATGTCGTAAGAGTTGACTAATTGGGAGCTTCCTTCAAGGTCAGAGTGCTTCTGCCTGAGAGGCAAAGAACCAACAGTCTGCACACATATGAGTCAGATCTGTCAGATGGATGCACATGCAGCACTCAGGTTCTGAAAGAGGACTGCAGTCCAGAATTGAACGAACAACCAGAACTTTCCGCTGGAGTTTACAGCCGATGAACACGAATAAGAAGAAGAAGAAAGTCTCTAGAACGCAGCACATTCAGTATGTCTGCCCTGTCCATACTTCTTCCTCCATCAGTCACTGCACACATGGCCAGTCTGGTGCAGACTGAATGCAACACGGCATCTCGGACACCTTAGATAGCATCACACAGCATAAACAGTCCAAGCACACACAGTTAAAGCAGAGAGGATTGACTTATTGCACTGGGTTATCCAATTTGGCTTAGTCTCTCTCTCTCCACAGAAGGGCTAGTTGCCTGCCTAAGGAATCGTACAGAGCATAAGCTCCATAGCTCTAGTGATGGATCTTGGTGGTGAAGTGGTCAAGCTATTTTCCTTGTGCTATGAAGGTCTCATGGGTTCAGTTCAGGGATGGTCGTTTTCACAACGACACTGGGGATCACTGCTGGAGAACAGAGCTTCTTCTTTGTGTGATGTTCTTGGCTGCTTGCTAGATGTTTTGCAGAGAGAGAGAGAGAGAGAGACCAATTCATTTGGGAGAACCTGGTGAAATGTAGTTGAGTCTCTCGACTTTAACTAACTTTAACTTGCTTTAAAATGGATAGTTCTGCTTAGCATTTCAAGCTACATCTGTTGTGGGATGAAGCTCTGACATTAGGTACAGAAATCGCCGTTTTAGGTTCTAGGGTCCCATTGTGGGGAAAACATGAATAGACCCACTGCCTCCCCAACGAGCATGTCATAGGAATCGACTAATTAATGGCTTCCTTCGAAGTTGGAGTTAATATGCCTGAGAGGGAAGGAGCCAGCAATCAGGATACAAATAAGTAAGATCTGTAAAATGGATATGCATGCAACATTCAGGTTCTGGAACAAGATTGTAGTCTAGAGGTGGACAAACAACCAGAACTTTCTGCCAGAGTTTAAAGCTGGGTGAACGCAGAAAAGAAGAAGTACAGAGATGTGTCTCTATCCAGTAAAACTTCAGCAATTTGAAATTCTAGTGTTTTTTTTTTTTCTGATGTTTTTCTAAATCTTTTTACTAATTGGACCTGGTTGAAACTCGTTAGGTTTGACTTTTACTAAAACATGACCTCAAAGAACTATGCTTCTGCCTTCTCCTCAGTATGGTTTTGAAATGGGACAATGTTTCGTCATTCCAGAAATGCTGTTATATCTTGTTTGTAGTTTGCTAGGGTGATGCTGTTCTGCAAAGTCATTAACATCTGTCCATGGGCTTTATCCCAAGAGGTAACCAAAGATAGCGCCCAGTGCATTGACTAATTTTGACTGGTGCACATTCACATTCCTAACAGAGGTTATATATCAGGTTAAAGTTTTCACATCTAAACAGAACGTATACCAGAGTTACCATATACCAAAGTGAACCTATACCAAGATACCACTGTATTTGGCAATCATATTATAATTGCTCTAACTGAACATGATGTGTTGGAATCATTGCCATCTGTGTTTTCCTTTCATTTGACAGTCTAGGTAAGGAATCGGTCGAGAACAACATTTAATATGGCATCTATTGAGTGTGAATCTCAGAATATTGATGAAGAACAGCTGATGGAACTGTCATCTTCATTGACTGACACAGTTAGTGCCAGGAATTTGGATGGTGCTATCTCCGGAGAAGATGATGGGGATCAGAAAGACAGCAGGTAGGGGTGAAATTATTTTACAAAAAATACTGCCTTTAAAAAAATAATTTATGATGTCTTTCCATTAGTCTCAATGCACTTTTTGAATTATCATCATCTTCCTTTCCCTTTTCCCAACAAAGTATACTTAATTCATCATCATCTTATGCCATTCATATGCAGCATAGTTCTCGCAGTCTATTCCTCCTTTCTGTTCAGTCCTGTAAGTCTTTTTCAGTATTATGGATTAAATCCAGTTTAGCCTCTTTGGCCTCTCTCATCGTTTGTTTTAGTGTATTTTCTTGGATGTCCTATTTCCCGCATTGTGTTCATCAGTTCCTCAATAAATTCTGCAGTCTGTCTGTCTGTCTGTTGAGGTTTACTTGTGATCCTTTTGATCGTTGACAGAATATGGTTTTCCATTAACAGGCTGGAAAAGCAAGAGTTGAGAAACCCCAGTGGCGGGATAGACATTGAAGGTGAAGACGGTGACAGCATTTCACCATGTGCTACCGTGGTGCCTAGCAACACTCCTGTCACGGGAGACTCAGGTCATGTCTCTCCAACTATGGAGGTACATTCAGCTTGTAGTTTGTTCTTGTTTGTATTCTTGGGAGAGAACTAACATTCTAGTGAATAAGAGGAGAAAAATATACTGGTGACACACATTGATTATCCTGATAATTGTGTAACGAGAATGTCCCTTGTTTCAAAATGGACTAATATGGCATGAGTGGATGCCTGCATCAGTACACCAGCATTGCAGGGAAACACGCGGATATACTGTCCATGATATGTAGGAGTGCGAGGGAATGAAAGAGTGGATTTTCTGGCAACAAGAGCGAAAGCTACGGGAACACTTGTACCGGACAAGGATCTTATAAAGACCATATATTAACGAATGTTGACAGAAGTCACAAGATTAGATGTAATAACGTGTTCAAGAATGTGTGAAGGAGGAATTAAGTGTGAATCCAGCAAAGAGGGACGGATGAGAGAAAAAGAGCGACATGTGTATAATCAGTATACTACGAGAACAGTTAGCATTTACACCTTAAGACAATTGCTGCGAAAGATGAAGCATCTGTGGGTATGCCCGGTGTGATATGATGTTAATTCTTAAACTTACATGTTGGTTTAAATTCTGTCACTGATAAGAGACAATGAAATATTCCACACTACAGATAATACTTTTTAATTGCTTGTTTTCACATTATTTTTTTTTCACTTATGATCAGTAACACTAATTTCTTAATTAATTCTGATAGCTGAGTTGAACGATTAATAATTTCAGATCATGGATTATTTCTGTCAGTCTCATACCACTGGTTTTAACAATTGTTTATTGTCACAAATTAATACTCACTGTCTCTTGTCACTGTTTAACAAATATTTCTGACCACAGATCGGTGATAAATCTGAAATCACTGATTAATACCAAATATACAAACATTTCTTGTCACAGATTAGTTCTGAAAGTTTTTTTTTTTAAATCCCTGGATATAACAGGCATTTAGATCAAAGATCAGTTCCAGTAGTCTGAAGTCACTATTTTAAGCTTTCACTTCTGGTCAGAAATCACAGATAAGTTTATAAAGAATCAGGTCCTGTTAATAATTTCTTGTCAGAGATCAGTTCTGACAGTCTCAAGCCATTAATTTTGATGGTAATTTAATGTCACAGATTAGTTTTGACAGCCTCAGGCCACTAATTTTGACAGTGATTTTTTTGTCACAGAATAGTTCCGACAGTCTCAGTGACTGCACCCTGCAGCCACAAGGTCCACCAGACAACCAAACTGCTGACGATGTTGTTGAGTCTGACGATGTCATAGATTATGCCAATGATGCCTCTGCCTGTGTTCCTGTTGCAAATGTACAGACTGATCCTGTTAATGTGGAAACTTCCTCTGTGAGTAAAGAAGATGGGCCCAGCAGTCAGAACAGTGTGCCAGTTAAAGTAGGGCGGCATGAAAAGAGGGAAGAGAAGAAGAAAAGCAAGAAGAAAGAGGATAAAAGTGTTGGTAAGCTGTTACTGGTTCCTTGTGATGTCTAGTTATAATAATGTTCTGTATATATCCTCTTGTTGACACACAGGGCATTCACAGATGATCTCCATTGATGACAGTCTGCTGCTTTTCTGCACACTGTATCACAGTTGAAACATCTTCATTTCCCTTTTTCTAGTCCTTCTCCAGGTTTCCTTAGGTTGTCCATTTCTCCTTTTTCCATCTGCCATCCACCGGAGATTTAGCTGTCCTTGCCAAAGTCACAGACTCTCTGCAAATGGTTTCAAGCCATCTTCATCTTCTTTCTTTAATAATATTTGCTGGTAATGAGCATTTGAGGGTGTGGGGTAGAGGGGGGGGGGTGGGGGGGGGGGGTTCACCACCTGTGGATAGGGGAGCAAGGATGACAGCACAGTGAAGCTAATAAAAAAAAACAAGTACATAAGGTGTAAATATAGCAGCTTTACTTTAAAAAGGTACACTGCGGTTACATCCAAATGATGTGAGACGAATTAAAAATAAAGTTATTTTGGGTTATTTCCTGTGATATGATTTGAAGATTCAAATCTTTTCTCTAGGGTATCCCTGTATGTTGGGGGAAATGAGTAGGCAGACAGATTGGGTAGTGGATTGGTGCATGATGAGAGCACATGTAGTTGGGCCATTTGGAGGCATGTGAGCAATAGGATGGAGAATATGGTGAGACAAGGAGTGGCTTTGGCACCTGGGGGATGCACATCACTAACAGGAAAAGAAAGATCTTGGCTGCCTAAGTCTTCACAACATCATAGCATACCAAACATCCAAGCACACCCTAGCTTAGTTGTCTAAGTCTTCACAACATCACAGCATACCAAACATCCGAGGGCACCCTAGCTTAGCTGCCTAAGTCTTTACAACATCACAGCATACCAACATCTGAGCGCACCCTACTTTAGCTGCCTAAGTCTTCACAACAACACAGCATACCAAACATCCTAGGGCACCCTACTTTAGCTGCCTAAGTCTTCACAACAACACAGCATACCAAACATCCTAGGGCACCCTACTTTAGCTGCCTAAGTCTTCACAACAACACAGCATACCAAACATCCTAGGGCACCCTACTTTAGCTGCCTAAGTCTTCACAACAACACAGCATACCAAACATCCTAGTGCACCCTACTTTAGCTGCCTAAGTCTTCACAACATCACAGCATACCAACATCTGAGCCCTAGCCTAGCTGTCTAAGTCTTTGCAACATAACAGCATACCAACATCTGAGCGCACCCTAGCCTAGTAGCTTAAATCTTCACAATACCACAGCATACCAACATCTGAGCGTACCCTAGCCTAGCTGCCTAAGTCTTCACAACATCACAGCATACCAACATCTGAGCGTACCCTAGCCTAGCTGCCTAAGTCTTCACAACATCACAGCATACCAACATCTGAGCGCACCCTAGCCTAGTAGCTTAAGTCTTCACAAAACCACAGCATACCAACATCTGAGCGCACCCTAGCCTAGCTGCCTAAGTCTTCACAACATCACAGCATACCAACATCTGAGCGCACCCTAGCCTAGTAGCTTAAATCTTCACAATACCACAGCATACCAACATCTGAGCGTACCCTAGCCTAGCTGCCTAAGTCTTCACAACATCACAGCATACCAACATCTGAGCGCACCCTAGCCTTGTAGCTTAAGTCTTCACAAAACCACAGCATACCAACATCTGAGCGCACCCTAGCCTAGCTGCCTAAGTCTTCACAACATCACAGCATACCAACATCTGAGCGCACCCTAGCCTAGTAGCTTAAATCTTCACAATACCACAGCATACCAACATCTGAGCGTACCCTAGCCTAGCTGCCTAAGTCTTCACAACATCACAGCATACCAACATCTGAGCGCACCCTAGCCTAGTAGCTTTAATCTTCACAATACCACAGCATACCAACATCTGAGCGCACCCTAGCCTAGTAGCTTAAATCTTCACAATACCACAGCATACCAACATCTGAGCGCACCCTAGCCTAGTAGCTTTAGTCTTCACAAAACCACAGCATACCAACTTCCGAGCGCACCCTAGCTTAGCTGCCTTTCGTTTGTTAAACTGTGAGGTCTAGCAGTGCAAAGTAGATGTTGGGAAAAGAAGAAGTCAATTCTTTCTGTTCCAGTCGGTGCGCCTTGTGTGATGAACTATTGCTCTTGTGCCTGAAGCAACATTTAATATAATATTTCATTTATATTTGATCTTAGAAACTAAAGAAATCTGGCTATATTTTTCAACGCATAGCACAGTATATATTTTATATACATTATATAAATCTCTGTGTGTGTGTGTGTGCGTGCATGCGTGTGTGTGGTGTGTGTGTGTGTGTGTGAGTATTTTGTTGGAAGAGTTATGACAAGGAATGGATTCAAAAACTTAGTGATGGCTTACAAGATTGATGGAAAGAGAGGAAGGGTAAGGTAAGGAGATTAAAAAAAACTGAATGGTTTGGGGGTGAGACAAGGGCACTAACCAGATCTGCAGTTTTTGATGATCTTGTGAGAATAAAAAAAAAAATGTGATAGCCTACGCTTCTCGATAGCACATGATGATGATCATGATTATGTGTTGCTTTGAAACTTATTTGTGAGTCATTATTCAAATTGGTTATCTGTCCTCATCGAGGAATCAAAAGAGATCATATTTGTTGTTTGAACAGAACACATCCTACGAGCTTTGAACAGTCTCCAGAGTCCCGAGGAGAAGCTGGCTGCTCTGTGTAAAAAGTTTGCAGACTTGCATGAAGAACACCGCGTGCTGCAGACTTCTTTCAAGACCCAGCAGCGATCCCTGACAGCGGTAAGTTACTTCACTGATCTGTTTTATTCATGATGTTTGTGCCAGGTCCTCCCTTGATGCCAATGAAGAATAAATGAAGTCTTGCTGATGTTGAAAAAGTGCTGGGTTCTCAATGTTCCTACTGCCAGGCTGCAATTACTGGCTGTTTGTAGTCATCACTTTGTGACTGGCTATCCCACTCACGGGAGCCGTCATGGTGTAGAGGCTAGATGCTCGCCTGCGGATCGGAAGGTCGTGGGTTCGGGTTCTGACGGAGCCAATTGTTTTTAAAAAATAGCCTTGGCTCAAGGTGACCCAGTTGTGAGTGGGTACTGCATAAAAGTCCTGGGATGTGAAGGTGGCGGGTGTGATACTGACATCATCCACCATGTGCCGATTGGTCTATAAAATATAGGTCTAGCCCTGTATTCCCAATACACCTGGAGACATGGATAACGTCCTTTACTTTTGCTTATCCCACTCACAGAAAATGCAGTAGTACTTGTGTTTTTATCCTGTAGTCCAAGCAAGTGAGTGACCACTTTCAAGTCACCGCAAAGTGACGAATGATGATGATGATCGTAGTTTATACACATCAGAAGCTGCTTAATGTTCTCTTTAAGTACCTTTCATATGAACTGTCTGACCAACTGAAATTGATAGTAACACATTAGCATTATTCAACAGCTTAGCTTTGGGACTCATCTTGGGTGAATCAGTGAAGAGCCCCTTCACTCTTCCAAATGTAATTGATTTTGAGGGCTGCTTTTAAACCAGAAATGTTGTGGCATGGAGGAAAGTCTTTGAAAAAGAATGTTGTATGCGGCTTCTGGCAGTTCCTGCCAGAAGATTCCAGTGTTGCAATCTGGAACCTAAAAGCTCCACCTTGTTCTTCGGTATGTGTGAAAGATGGAAGTTTGGAAGGGCCGAATGTAAGACAGGCCTGCGTGCCTAATTTGTAACCCTTTGAAAATAAAGTTCGTTCGTTCGTATATTCAGATCTCTTACAAAATCATTCAGTTCACTTTGGGTATGGTTTAGTAAATATAGTTTTCTTAGAAGCTGGGTCGCTTGAGGTTGATAGTGCACCAGTGTCCTCCTCTTCATTAGTGGAAGCAGCCGAAGATGATTCTGGCACTTTGGAAACTTGTAAGTCATCACCATGGGGTTCTTGACATATTGCAGAGGGGATGTTTAGATATTAAAGAGTCCATTTTTCTCTTCTCTGATATGAATTTCCCAATTGGAAGGACTATGCCAAGGTAACAGTTGTTGAAATGATCAGTGGGTTCTTCACTTGCTTTTTGCCAGTCAGCCTCAGTTTAAGATGTGCTGCACATTTATTGTAGCATATATATGATGCCTAGCTCTTATCTGGATCTACTTTGCAGGCAAAATATGTACACTGTGGCCTTCTTAATTACTTTAGTTATATTTCATTTTTATGACAGAAATGTCATCTCACCACATGTATACCAGAAATTATTAGTGCTGCTCACACATGTCCTAGGCAACACACTAAAACACACTAATAACAAAATTGTTCCATTGCTTTGCTTGAAGAAATAATTGTCACATTTTAAACAGCATCCCCAAAGGTGAAGCTTTAGGTTATAATTATGATGAGGTTATGTGCACCATATAAAATAGCTAAGCATTGTTCTGTACCCCTGAAAAAAGACTTTTGCGGTATTGATGCGATCAAAGGAGACCCACAGATTGTCCCGACCTGCAAGGAATTTGTCTGCTGGCCAGCCAGTGGGCGTACCGGTCGCCGATGTGTAGCAAAACTGTTTCAGAAAAAAGATATTTATACACAAAAATGGTGTAACCTTAGGTAGGATTGCATCACCAACTTCTAGTTACAATTTTATTGGTGGTCATTAGAAAAAATGGGATGGTGTTTGTATGGGAATGTCTTGAGTGCAGTTATCTTGGTTCTTGAACTGGTAAAGCAATCAGCAACAATGCCCCCTCAATTAAAGTGGGTAGACACATCCACTTATGACATACTAAAGTTGGTGAATAATTTTTCGTTTTCATTCATTGCCCCTAGTCCGTGTTTTCCCCATAGACTCTTCATCTTCTTCACGGTAATCTCCGGCGAAAAGTTCTTGTTGTTCATTCCCCTCTGATCTTTAGTCTTCTTCCAGAAGCTGAGTGTTGTGTGCACTTGTGTTACATGATATTACATATCTGTATGCAGACTGATGGTTCCTTGCCTCTCAGGCAGATGCACTCCGACTTCCCATACTCTCTTCATAACCTGTATTATCGGATTCTGTCTTGACATTCAGGCCTTCCTTAACACTTTTGAAATTTTCATTTATTTATAGTACTTTGAAGTTTGATGTAAATTTCCTCCTTAAGACTTAGTTTTAAGTGGCTTAAGTGGCTTTTTGAGGCTTTCAGCATCCATCTTTTTTCTTGTTTAGGTTGCTCAAAATGTCAATACACATCATCCATCTTTACTATTGTATAGGTAGTCCAAAATGCCAATTCTCATCATCCATCTTTACTTTTGTGTAGGTACTCCAAAATATAAATTCTTATCATCCATCTTTACTATTGTGTAGGTAGCCCAAAATGTCAGTTCTCATCATCCATCTTTACTATTGTATGGTTAACCCATAACGTCAGTGTTTTCCACATCCATCTTTATTATCATTTACCTTGCAACATATTTCAATGTTGTCTGTAACCAGGTAGCCAGAGAAAAAGATCAGCTGCAGTCAGAGCATACCAAAGCTATGATGGCCAAGAGCAAGCTGGAGTCTCTGTGTAGGGAGCTGCAGAAACACAATAAAGTCATTGAGGTAGGTTATGTGGACCAAAGCTATAGTAACAGACAGGTCTGAGTCACTGATTGAAACATTTTGTTCAACTTCATTCCAACCCATGTTGGCAATAGGTGCTGCACTTGCATTATTAATCATAATTTCAGGAATATTGTGATTGTCTGGCTCAAATTCTTCAGCGACAGCTGCAGTATGGACACTTCTAGATCTAGCTGTGTTATTGCTCTGACCTTTTCCCTTATCACCCTTATCATTTTTTGCAGCAGATGGTTTATTGGAAGATGCCATTTTAGAAAAATCACATATTGATAGACATATTGATGTCACTTCTGAACCAAAGGCATAGGGATAAAAATATTGAAGTCACTGAGATAGTGGTCCTGAACCAAAGGTATAGTGATAGATATATTGAAGTCACAAATTTGGGGGTCCTGAACCAAAGGTATAGTGATAGATGTATTGAAGTCACTGAGATAGTGGTCCTGAACCAAAGGTATAGTGATAGATATATTGAAGTCACTGAAATAGAGGTCCTGAACCAAAGGTATAGTGATAGATATATTGAAGTCACTGAGATAGAGGTCCTGAACCAAAGGTATAGTGATAGATATATTGAAGTCACTGAGATAGGGGTCCTGAACCAAAGGTATAGTGATAGATATATTGAAGTCACTGAGATAGGGGTCCTGAACCAAAGGTATAGTGATAGATGTATTGAAGTCACTGATGTCTTGAACCTAAGGTAAAGGTTACTTGCAGAACCAGCCCCTGGCTGTTGTGTGGTTTTTCTAGGCAAATTTACGTCCAGTAGTTTGCCATTGCTTTCTGGACGGTCGGCTTTTTTGATACCATTGTCGAAACCAACGCAAGGCGCATGGCCCGCAGCTGGGATCGAACCCGGCATTACGAAGCGTTTGCATCGACTTAGCCACAGAGCCGATGAACCTAAGGTATAGTGATAAAAATATCAAAGTCACCGAAATAGGGTAGGGGTTTGAACCAAAGGTAATAGTTTTAGACATTAAAGTCACTGAGATAGTGGCCCTGATGGATGTATTGAAGTCACTGAGGTAGGAGTCCCGTATCAAAAGTATTGGTATAAAACTGAGTCACCGGGTACTAAAGATATAGTGACAGACATGGATAAATCATTCAGGTAATCTATCCTGAACGAAAGGTATAGTGATAGACAGATCTAAGTCATTGAAGTAGGGGTCCTGAAGCAAAGGTTTTATAGTGACGGGTAAATTGTTATAGGGAAATGCAAATACCAGGTTTGACTGTGGGACACAGTCAGAAACGAGGCAGGATGACATAGTGATCAACTGTAAGCAGTTGCCACTGAGGATGATCATGTATCAGGTTCTTTGCAAAATGTTGCATAGTTGATGAGGTCAGCATCACTTATGCTGGGTATGATTGCTTGACACGCTAAGATATGATTGACTGACATAGTTCTCATGATTGCTTGACATGCTTAGATATGATTGACTGACATAGTTCTCATGATTGCTTGACATATTTATTGTGATTGCTTGACATCCTTGCCATGATTGCTTGACATCCTTGTCATGATTGCTGGACATACTTGACTTGTCAAAATTAGTTGATATACTTTTCATAATTGCCTGGCCCACTTGTCCAACAGAGTGAGAGCATCAAGCGGGCAAAGGAGAGTGATGAAAAAAGAAAGGAGATCTCAGCTCATTTCAGTGTAAGTTTGATATTTAGTAGTGAAAGGGTTATGTTTGGTAATGTCAGGTTTATGTCTAGCAGTGTAAGTTTGATATTTAGTAGTGAAAGGGTTATGTTTGGTAATGTCAGGTTTATGTCTAGCAGTGTAAGTTGTATATTTAGTAGTGAAAGGGTTATGTTTGGTAATGTCAGGTTTATGTCTAGCAGTGTAAGTTTTATATTTGGTAGTGAAAGTTATGTTTGGTAATGTTAAGTTTACGTCTGACAGTGTAGGTTTTATATTTAGTAGTGAAAGTTATGTTTGGTAATGTCAGGTTTATGTCTAGCAGTGTAAGTTTTATATTTAGTAGTGAAAGGGTTATGTTTGGTAATGTCAGGTTTATGTCTAGCAGTGTAAGTTTTATATTTGGTAGTGAAAGTTATGTTTGGTAATGTTAAGTTTATGTCTGACAGTGTAGGTTTTATATTTAGTAGTGAAAGTTATGTTTGGTAATTCCAGGTTTATGTCTGGCAGTGTTTTTGAGTTTAGTAGCATTTGTTTTATGTTTAGTTGTGTACGTTTTGTATCGAAGAGTAAGTTTTATATTAAGTGGGGTGTTTTATGATTTGTAGTATACAAGATATGTTTAGTGGTGTGTTTTATGTTTAGTAGTGTTAGGTCCATGTTTAATGATGTAAGTTTTATATTTAATTTTGTAAGTTTTATGTTTATTAGTGAAACTATTATAGAACAGAATCTGACATGACAGTACATGAGTTAAATTCAAAAATAAATATTGTGTGTCAGCAGAATTAAGCTATATGAATGGTCATTTTTTTTTTGCCCACAGAACACCATCAGTGAGATACAAAACCAGATGAGTGACAACAGTGAGAAGAACAACCTTCTAAGGAAGGAAAATGAAAATCTGGCAGAGCAGCTTCGGGTGTTCATGACACAGTGCCAGGCTCGTGATGAGGTATGTGTTTGGTAACAGTGAATGTGTGGAGCTTGTCATGAGGTATGTGTTGTTGGTATGTGTTTGGTAACAGTGAATGTGTGGAGCTTGTCATGAGGTATGTGTTGTTGGTATGTGTTTGGTAACAGTGAATGTGTGGAGCTCATGGTGAGATGTGTGTTGTTGGTATGTGTTTGGTAACAGTGAATGTGTGGAGCTTGTCATGAGGTATGTGTTGTTGTTGTGTGTTTGGTAACAGTGAATGTGTGGAGCTCGTGGTGAGATATGTGTTGTTGTTGTGTGTTTGGTAACAGTGAATGTGTGGAGCTTGTCATAAGGTATGTGTTGTTGGTATGTGTTTGGTAACAGTGAATGTGTGGAGCTCATGGTGAGATGTGTGTTGTTGGTATGTGTTTGGTAACAGTGAATGTGTGGAGCTCAGGGTGAGATGTGTGTTGTTGGTATGTGTTTGGTAACAGTGAATGTGTGGAGCTCGGGGTGAGATGTGTGTTGTTGGTATGTGTTTGGTAACAGTGAATATGTGGAGCTCGGGGTGAGATGTGTGTTGTTGGTATGTGTTTGTTAACAGTGAATGTGTGGAGCTCATGTAAGATGTGTGTTGTTGTGTGTTTGGTAACAGTGAATGTGTGGAGCTCATGGTAAGATGTGTGTTGTTGGTGTGTGTTTGGTAACAGTGAATGTGTGGAGCTTGTCATAAGGTATGTGTTGTTGGTATGTGTTTGGTAACAGTGAATGTGTGGAGCTCATGGTGAGATGTGTGTTGTTGGTATGTGTTTGGTAACAGTGAATGTGTGGAGCTCAGGGTGAGATGTGTGTTGTTGGTATGTGTTTGGTAACAGTGAATGTGTGGAGCTCGGGGTGAGATGTGTGTTGTTGGTATGTGTTTGGTAACAGTGAATATGTGGAGCTCGGAGTGAGATGTGTGTTGTTGGTATGTGTTTGTTAACAGTGAATGTGTGGAGCTCATGTAAGATGTGTGTTGTTGTGTGTTTGGTAACAGTGAATGTGTGGAGCTCATGGTAAGATGTGTGTTGTTGGTGTGTGTTTGGTAACAGGGAATGTGTGGAGCTCGTGGTGAGATATGTGTTGTTGTTGTGTGTTTGGTAACAGTGAATGTGTGGAGCTCATGGTGAGATATGTGTTGTTGGTGTGTGTTTGGTAACAGTGAATATGTGGAGCTCGTTGTGAGGTGTGTGTTTGGTAACAGTGAGTGTGTGGAGCTCGTAATGAGATGTGTGTTGTTGGTGTGTGTTTGGTAACAGTGAATGTGCGGAGCTTGTGGTGAGATATGTGTTGTTGTTGTGTGTTTGGTAACAGTGAATGTATGGAGCTCATGGTGAGATGTGTGTTGTTGGTGTGTGTTTGGTAACAGTGAATGTGTGGAGCTCATGGTGAGATGTGTGTTGTTGGTGTGTGTTGTGGTAACAAGGAATGTGTGGAGCTCATAATGAGCTGTGAGTTGTTAGTAACTGTGTGAAGCTTGTGATTAGCTATGGGTTGTTGGTTTGGTTGGTAATTGTGTGAAGCTTGGGGTAAGCTGTGGGTTGTTGGTTTGGTTGGTAACTGTGTGAAGCTTGGGGTAAGCTGTGGGTTGTTGGTTTGATTGGTAACTGTGTGAAGCTTGGGGTAAGCTGTAAGTTGTTTGTTTGGTTGGTAACTGTGTGAAGCTTGTGATAAGCTAGGAGTTGTTTGGTTTGTAACTGTATGAAGCTTGTGATAAGCTAGGAGTTGTTTGGTTGGTAACTGTATAAAGCTTGTGATAAGCTAGGAGTTGTTTGGTTTGTAACTGTATGAAGCTTGTGATAAGCTAGGAGTTGTTTGGTTGGTAACTGTATGAATCTTGTGATAAGCTAGGAGTTGTTTGGTTGGTAACTGTGTGAAGCTTGTGATAAGCTAGGAGTTGTTTGGTTGGTAACTGTGTGAAGCTTGTGATAAGCTAGGAGTTGTTTGATTGGTAACTGTATGAAGCTTGTGATAAGCTAGGAGTTGTTTGGTTGGTAACTGTGTGAAGCTTGTGATAAGCTAGGAGTTGTTTGGTTGGTAACTGTGTGAAGCTTGTGATAAGCTAGGAGTTGTTTGGTTGGTAACTGTATGAAGCTTGTGATAAGCTAGGAGTTGTTTGGTTTGTAACTGTATGAAGCTTGTGATAAGCTAGGAGTTGTTTGGTTTGTAACTGTATGAAGCTTGTGATAAGCTAGGAGTTGTTTGGTTGGTAACTGTGTGAAGCTTGTGATAAGCTAGGAGTTGTTTGGTTGGTAACTGTGTGAAGCTTGTGATAAGCTGTGGGTTGTTTGGTTGGTAACTGTATGAAGCTTGTGATAAGCTAGGAGTTGTTTGATTGGTAACTGTGTGAAGCTTGTGATAAGCTGTGGGTTGTTTGTTTGGTTGGTAACTGTATGAAGCTTGTGATAAGCTAGGAGTTGTTTGGTTGGTAACTGTATGAAGCTTGTGATAAGCTAGGAGTTGTTTGGTTGGTAACTGTATGAAGCTTGTGATAAGCTGTGGGTTGTTTGTTTGGTTGGTAACTGTGTGAAGCTTGTGATAAGCTAGGAGTTGTTTGGTTGGTAACTGTATGAAGCTTGTGATAAGCTAGGAGTTGTTTGGTTGGTAACTGAATGAAGCTTGTGATAAGCTGTGGGTTGTTTGTTTGGTTGGTAACTGTGTGAAGCTTGTGATAAGCTAGGAGTTGTTTGGTTGGTAACTGTATGAAGCTTGTGATAAGCTAGGAGTTGTTTGGTTGGTAACTGTATGAAGCTTGTGATAAGCTAGGAGTTGTTTGGTTGGTAACTGTGTGAAGCTTGTGATAAGCTAGGAGTTGTTTGGTTGGTAACTGTGTGAAGCTTGTGATAAGCTAGGAGTTGTTTGGTTGGTAACTGTATGAAGCTTGTGATAAGCTGTGGGTTGTTTGTTTGGTTGGTAACTGTGTGAAGCTTGTGATAAGCTAGGAGTTGTTTGGTTGGTAACTGTGTGAAGCTTGTGATAAGCTAGGAGTTGTTTGGTTGGTAACTGTATGAAGCTTGTGATAAGCTGTGGGTTGTTTGTTTGGTTGGTAACTGTATGAAGCTTGTGATAAGCTGTGGGTTGTTGGTTTGGTTGGTAACTGTATGAAGCTTGTGATAAGCTGTGGGTTGTTGGTTTGATTGGTAACTGTATGAAGCTTGTGATAAGCTAGGAGTTGTTTGGTTGGTAACTGTATGAAGCTTGTGATAAGCTAGGAGTTGTTTGGTTTGTAACTGTATGAAGCTTGTGATAAGCTAGGAGTTGTTTGGTTGGTAACTGTATGAAGCTTGTGATAAGCTAGGAGTTGTTTGGTTTGTAACTGTGTGAAGCTTGTGATAAGCTAGGAGTTGTTTGGTTGGTAACTGTGTTAAGCTTGTGATAAGCTGTGGGTTGTTGGTTTGATTGGTAACTGTGTGAAGCTTGTGATAAGCTAGGAGTTGTTTGGTTGGTAACTGTATGAAGCTTGTGATAAGCTAGGAGTTGTTTGGTTGGTAACTGTGTGAAGCTTGTGATAAGCTAGGAGTTGTTTGGTTGGTAACTGTGTGAAGCTTGTGATAAGCTAGGAGTTGTTTGGTTGGTAACTGTATGAAGCTTGTGATAAGCTAGGAGTTGTTTGGTTGGTAACTGTGTGAAGCTTGTGATAAGCTAGTTGTTTGGTTGGTAACTGTGTGAAGCTTGTGATAAGCTAGGAGTTGTTTGGTTGGTAACTGTATGAAGCTTGTGATAAGCTAGGAGTTGTTTGGTTGGTAACTGAATGAAGCTTGTGATAAGCTGTGGGTTGTTTGTTTGGTTGGTAACTGTGTGAAGCTTGTGATAAGCTAGGAGTTGTTTGGTTGGTAACTGTGTGAAGCTTGTGATAAGCTAGGAGTTGTTTGGTTGGTAACTGTATGAAGCTTGTGATAAGCTGTGGGTTGTTGGTTTGGTTGGTAACTGTATGAAGCTTGTGATAAGCTGTGGGTTGTTTGTTTGGTTGGTAACTGTGTGAAGCTTGTGATAAGCTGTGGGTTGTTAGTAACTGTATGAAGCTTGTGATAAGCTAGGAGTTGTTTGGTTGATAACTGTATGAAGCTTGTGATAAGCTGTGGGTTGTTTGTTTGGTTGGTAACTGTGTGAAGCTTGTGATAAGCTAGGAGTTGTTTGGTTGGTAACTGTATGAAGCTTGTGATAAGCTAGGAGTTGTTTGGTTGGTAACTGAATGAAGCTTGTGATAAGCTGTGGGTTGTTTGTTTGGTTGGTAACTGTGTGAAGCTTGTGATAAGCTAGGAGTTGTTTGGTTGGTAACTGTATGAAGCTTGTGATAAGCTAGGAGTTGTTTGGTTGGTAACTGTATGAAGCTTGTGATAAGCTAGGAGTTGTTTGGTTGGTAACTGTGTGAAGCTTGTGATAAGCTAGGAGTTGTTTGGTTGGTAACTGTGTGAAGCTTGTGATAAGCTAGGAGTTGTTTGGTTGGTAACTGTATGAAGCTTGTGATAAGCTGTGGGTTGTTTGTTTGGTTGGTAACTGTGTGAAGCTTGTGATAAGCTAGGAGTTGTTTGGTTGGTAACTGTATGAAGCTTGTGATAAGCTGTGGGTTGTTTGTTTGGTTGGTAACTGTATGAAGCTTGTGATAAGCTGTGGGTTGTTGGTTTGGTTGGTAACTGTATGAAGCTTGTGATAAGCTGTGGGTTGTTGGTTTGATTGGTAACTGTATGAAGCTTGTGATAAGCTAGGAGTTGTTTGGTTGGTAACTGTATGAAGCTTGTGATAAGCTAGGAGTTGTTTGGTTTGTAACTGTATGAAGCTTGTGATAAGCTAGGAGTTGTTTGGTTGGTAACTGTATGAAGCTTGTGATAAGCTAGGAGTTGTTTGGTTTGTAACTGTGTTAAGCTTGTGATAAGCTGTGGGTTGTTGGTTTGATTGGTAACTGTGTGAAGCTTGTGATAAGCTAGGAGTTGTTTGGTTGGTAACTGTATGAAGCTTGTGATAAGCTAGGAGTTGTTTGGTTGGTAACTGTGTGAAGCTTGTGATAAGCTAGGAGTTGTTTGGTTGGTAACTGTGTGAAGCTTGTGATAAGCTAGGAGTTGTTTGGTTGGTAACTGTATGAAGCTTGTGATAAGCTAGGAGTTGTTTGGTTGGTAACTGTGTGAAGCTTGTGATAAGCTAGTTGTTTGGTTGGTAACTGTGTGAAGCTTGTGATAAGCTAGGAGTTGTTTGGTTGGTAACTGTATGAAGCTTGTGATAAGCTAGGAGTTGTTTGGTTGGTAACTGAATGAAGCTTGTGATAAGCTGTGGGTTGTTTGTTTGGTTGGTAACTGTGTGAAGCTTGTGATAAGCTAGGAGTTGTTTGGTTGGTAACTGTGTGAAGCTTGTGATAAGCTAGGAGTTGTTTGGTTGGTAAAACTGTATGAAGCTTGTGATAAGCTGTGGGTTGTTGGTTTGGTTGGTAACTGTATGAAGCTTGTGATAAGCTGTGGGTTGTTTGTTTTGGTTGGTAACTGTGTGAAGCTTGTGATAAGCTGTGGGTTGTTAGTAACTGTATGAAGCTTGTGATAAGCTAGGAGTTGTTTGGTTGATAACTGTATGAAGCTTGTGATAAGCTGTGGGTTGTTTGTTTGGTTGGTAACTGTGTGAAGCTTGTGATAAGCTAGGAGTTGTTTGGTTGGTAACTGTATGAAGCTTGTGATAAGCTAGGAGTTGTTTGGTTGGTAACTGAATGAAGCTTGTGATAAGCTGTGGGTTGTTTGTTTGGTTGGTAACTGTGTGAAGCTTGTGATAAGCTAGGAGTTGTTTGGTTGGTAACTGTATGAAGCTTGTGATAAGCTAGGAGTTGTTTGGTTGGTAACTGTATGAAGCTTGTGATAAGCTAGGAGTTGTTTGGTTGGTAACTGTGTGAAGCTTGTGATAAGCTAGGAGTTGTTTGGTTGGTAACTGTGTGAAGCTTGTGATAAGCTAGGAGTTGTTTGGTTGGTAACTGTATGAAGCTTGTGATAAGCTGTGGGTTGTTTGTTTGGTTGGTAACTGTGTGAAGCTTGTGATAAGCTAGGAGTTGTTTGGTTGGTAACTGTGTGAAGCTTGTGATAAGCTAGGAGTTGTTTGGTTGGTAACTGTATGAAGCTTGTGATAAGCTGTGGGTTGTTTGTTTGGTTGGTAACTGTATGAAGCTTGTGATAAGCTGTGGGTTGTTGGTTTGGTTGGTAACTGTATGAAGCTTGTGATAAGCTGTGGGTTGTTGGTTTGATTGGTAACTGTATGAAGCTTGTGATAAGCTAGGAGTTGTTTGGTTGGTAACTGTATGAAGCTTGTGATAAGCTAGGAGTTGTTTGGTTTGTAACTGTATGAAGCTTGTGATAAGCTAGGAGTTGTTTGGTTGGTAACTGTATGAAGCTTGTGATAAGCTAGGAGTTGTTTGGTTTGTAACTGTGTGAAGCTTGTGATAAGCTAGGAGTTGTTTGGTTGGTAACTGTGTGAAGCTTGTGATAAGCTGTGGGTTGTTGGTTTGATTGGTAACTGTGTGAAGCTTGTGATAAGCTAGGAGTTGTTTGGTTGGTTGGTAACTGTATGAAGCTTGTGATAAGCTAGGAGTTGTTTGGTTGGTAACTGTGTGAAGCTTGTGATAAGCTAGGAGTTGTTTGGTTGGTAACTGTGTGAAGCTTGTGATAAGCTAGGAGTTGTTTGGTTGGTAACTGTATGAAGCTTGTGATAAGCTAGGAGTTGTTTGGTTGGTAACTGTGTGAAGCTTGTGATAAGCTAGTTGTTTGGTTGGTAACTGTGTGAAGCTTGTGATAAGCTAGGAGTTGTTTGGTTGGTAACTGTATGAAGCTTGTGATAAGCTAGGAGTTGTTTGGTTGGTAACTGAATGAAGCTTGTGATAAGCTGTGGGTTGTTTGTTTGGTTGGTAACTGTGTGAAGCTTGTGATAAGCTAGGAGTTGTTTGGTTGGTAACTGTGTGAAGCTTGTGATAAGCTAGGAGTTGTTTGGTTGGTAACTGTATGAAGCTTGTGATAAGCTGTGGGTTGTTGGTTTGGTTGGTAACTGTATGAAGCTTGTGATAAGCTGTGGGTTGTTTGTTTGGTTGGTAACTGTGTGAAGCTTGTGATAAGCTGTGGGTTGTTAGTAACTGTATGAAGCTTGTGATAAGCTGTGGGTTGTTGGTTTGGTTGGTAACTGTATGAAGCTTGTGATAAGCTGTGGGTTGTTTGTTTGGTTGGTAACTGTGTGAAGCTTGTGATAAGCTGTGGGTTGTTAGTAACTGTATGAAGCTTGTGATAAGCTGTGGGTTGTTGGTTTGGTTGGTAACTGTATGAAGCTTGTGATAAGCTGTGGGTTGTTGGTTTGGTTGGTAACTGTGTGAAGCTTGTGATAAGCTGTGGGTTGTTAGTAACTGTATGAAGCTTGTGATAAGCTGTGGGTTGTTGGTTTGGTTGGTAACTGTATGAAGCTTGTGATAAGCTGTGGGTTGTTGGTTTGATTGGTAACTGAAGCTTGTGATAAGCTGTGGGTTGTTTGATTGGTAACTGAAGCTTGTGATAAGCTGTGGGTTGTTTGTTTGGTTGGTAACTGAAGCTTGTGATAAGCTGTGGGTTGTTGGTTTGATTGGTAACTGAAGCTTGTGATAAGCTGTGGGTTGTTGGTTTGATTGGTAACTGAAGCTTGTGATAAGCTGTGGGTTGTTGGTTTGGTTGGTAACTGTATGAAGCTTGTGATAAGCTGTGGGTTGTTGGTTTGATTGGTAACTGTATGAAGCTTGTGATAAGCTAGGAGTTGTTTGGTTGGTAACTGTATGAAGCTTGTGATAAGCTAGGAGTTGTTTGGTTTGTAACTGTATGAAGCTTGTGATAAGCTAGGAGTTGTTTGGTTGGTAACTGTATGAAGCTTGTGATAAGCTAGGAGTTGTTTGGTTTGTAACTGTGTGAAGCTTGTGATAAGCTAGGAGTTGTTTGGTTGGTAACTGTGTGAAGCTTGTGATAAGCTGTGGGTTGTTGGTTTGATTGGTAACTGTGTGAAGCTTGTGATAAGCTAGGAGTTGTTTGGTTGGTAACTGTATGAAGCTTGTGATAAGCTAGGAGTTGTTTGGTTGGTAACTGTGTGAAGCTTGTGATAAGCTAGGAGTTGTTTGGTTGGTAACTGTGTGAAGCTTGTGATAAGCTAGGAGTTGTTTGGTTGGTAACTGTATGAAGCTTGTGATAAGCTAGGAGTTGTTTGGTTGGTAACTGTGTGAAGCTTGTGATAAGCTAGTTGTTTGGTTGGTAACTGTGTGAAGCTTGTGATAAGCTAGGAGTTGTTTGGTTGGTAACTGTATGAAGCTTGTGATAAGCTAGGAGTTGTTTGGTTGGTAACTGAATGAAGCTTGTGATAAGCTGTGGGTTGTTTGTTTGGTTGGTAACTGTGTGAAGCTTGTGATAAGCTAGGAGTTGTTTGGTTGGTAACTGTGTGAAGCTTGTGATAAGCTAGGAGTTGTTTGGTTGGTAACTGTATGAAGCTTGTGATAAGCTGTGGGTTGTTGGTTTGGTTGGTAACTGTATGAAGCTTGTGATAAGCTGTGGGTTGTTTGTTTGGTTGGTAACTGTGTGAAGCTTGTGATAAGCTGTGGGTTGTTAGTAACTGTATGAAGCTTGTGATAAGCTGTGGGTTGTTGGTTTGGTTGGTAACTGTATGAAGCTTGTGATAAGCTGTGGGTTGTTTGTTTGGTTGGTAACTGTGTGAAGCTTGTGATAAGCTGTGGGTTGTTAGTAACTGTATGAAGCTTGTGATAAGCTGTGGGTTGTTGGTTTGGTTGGTAACTGTATGAAGCTTGTGATAAGCTGTGGGTTGTTGGTTTGGTTGGTAACTGTGTGAAGCTTGTGATAAGCTGTGGGTTGTTAGTAACTGTATGAAGCTTGTGATAAGCTGTGGGTTGTTGGTTTGGTTGGTAACTGTATGAAGCTTGTGATAAGCTGTGGGTTGTTGGTTTGATTGGTAACTGAAGCTTGTGATAAGCTGTGGGTTGTTTGATTGGTAACTGAAGCTTGTGATAAGCTGTGGGTTGTTTGTTTGGTTGGTAACTGAAGCTTGTGATAAGCTGTGGGTTGTTGGTTTGATTGGTAACTGAAGCTTGTGATAAGCTGTGGGTTGTTGGTTTGATTGGTAACTGAAGCTTGTGATAAGCTGTGGGTTGTTGGTTTGATTGGTAACTGAAGCTTGTGATAAGCTGTGGGTTGTTGGTTTGATTGGTAACTGAAGCTTGTGATAAGCTGTGGGTTGTTGGTTTGATTGGTAACTGAAGCTTGTGATAAGCTGTGGGTTGTTGGTTTGATTGGTAACTGAAGCTTGTGATAAGCTGTGGGTTGTTGGTTTGATTGGTAACTGAAGCTTGTGATAAGCTGTGGGTTGTTGGTTTGATTGGTAACTGAAGCTTGTGATAAGCTGTGGGTTGTTGGTTTGATTGGTAACTGAAGCTTGTGATAAGCTGTGGGTTGTTGGTTTGATTGGTAACTGAAGCTTGTGATAAGCTGTGGGTTGTTGGTTTGGTTGGTAACTGTGTGAAGCTTGTGATAAGCTGTGGGTTGTTGGTTTGGTTGGTAACTGTGAAGCTTTTGAATGGTTGGTAACTATGTGAAGCTTGTGATGAGCTATAAGATGTTGGCTATGTTGGTAACTGTATGAAGATCGTTGTTGATTTGGTTCATACAAGATCAGTTCTGTTGCACATGAACAGCTTTCAGGTTTTCAGCAATGTGTTCACATAAAGGTTTTCGTCTCCATACATTTTATTAGTTTTATCTGATGTCTCATTGTGTGTATACTAGAATCACACATGCTGTATGTATTTTTTTTTTCTTTTTCTTTTCTGCTACTGAGGCTGCCTCTTCCCTTTTCCTACCCCTTTCTTCTTTTTCTTTTTCGAATTCTCCTTTTTTTCCTTCTTCTTTCTTATACTTCTTCTTCTTTTGATCCTCCGTCCTACTCTTTCCCTTCATCCTTTTTCATTCTCATACACTTCTCCTTGTCCTTCTTATTTTGTATACTACTCCTTCTTCTACTCCTACAGCTGGTTAATAAATGGAGCATAGGCTCTCATGTCAAGCCCTCTAGTCTTTTCTGGTAAATATCAGAATCACAGGGAACATTAACCGGATCCTTCTTTGTCTTGTAGATGTGACAATTGGTGCACATTTGAAATCAGGGTTAGGTGTGTCAGCAAGTCATCCCCTGATAATTTCAAGCTACAGAATAAACACGTTTTCAGAGAAATATATAGTTCTTTGATTAAACATAAATAACGTATATATAAAGCCCTATCTGAATACATTAACTGTATCCAGTCATGCATAGTTTGTCACTTGGTACAGAGAAATTAGGTTTTTCTGCTAATGGGCACTAACTCGCCTGGGAGGAGATTGACACCAGCCAAGTCAGATTTGTTATTGCCACACCTTGTGACAGGCCTAACAAGACGGCAGTGGTGTTGTCAGAGGCTACTGCAACAAAATTGTCCTGAGTTACATTGAAAAACAGAGAATGAAGTGGTTTGGCTATCTAGCTATACTGCATATAGACCAAACTGTATGTGACTGTGATTGATTATTTGAGCTGGCGATCCTTAATCCAATATGTTTATGGGCATGGATCATAATTATGTTTTTAAAGCTGCATTGTGTTCTCTTCAGCTTCTCCTTTCTCCGTGTAACAAAAGTTTATTATTGACACATTTGCACACATACATTCTTAAGTTTATAAATTTCCGCAGCATGTGAAGAAACTTCAAGAACAACACGACTTGGAGAACAAGTTAGCAGCAGCAAAACTTGCACAAGCAGATGCCATAATCAGAGATTTGGAAGAACGAGGCAGCAAAGAGAAAGAACTGGTAAATTATAGTTTTTTTTTTTTTTTTTGAGGTTGGGAATGGCTTAAGATGATGTATAATATGTTAAACTGATGTGACATATTTTTTTTGCTGACATGGCCAATTGTTTATGTTTGACTGTATATTATGCTAAAATACTGTGTAAGTTTGCATCACAGTTGTATTTACTTCTTAGTTTTGCTGCCATACTGTTAGTTTGACTGACAGTTTCCCCCTGACTGTTTATATTTGACTTTCACTATTGACTAAGAGTCTGCTGTTTATATTTGACTGACAGTTCCACTAACTGTTAATGTTTGACTGATAGTTCCACTAACTGTTAATGTTTGACTGATAGTTCCACTAACTGTTAATGTTTGACTGATAGTTCCACTAACTGTTAATGTTTGACTGATTGTTCCACTAACTGTTAATGTTTGACTGATAGTTCCACTAACTGTTTATATTTGACTGACAGTTCCACTAACTGTTAATGTTTGACTGATAGTTCCACTAACTGTTAATGTTTGATTGATAGTTCCACTAACTGTTTATGTTTGACTTCCTTTTTCATTACTGGCTGAAAGTTCCAATAACTTTTTATGTTTGACTGAAAGCTCCACTAACTGTTTATGTTTGACTTCCTTTGTTAATATTAACTGATAATTCTACTAACTATTTATGTTTTACTAAATTTTTTTTTTTAAATTACTGACAGGTGTTTCAATATTGATGTTTGTTTGGCTGATAGTTCCACTAACTGTGTTTGACTTACTTTTTTCTTTACTGACTGGTGTTCCAATATTCACATATGTTTGACTGATTGATACACTTACTCTTCTGTAGATGCTACTGAAGCTTACTGAAGTCACCAAAAAATCACAGCTGACTGAATCTCAGGTTAGTAATCATCTGACCTTTGTGTTATTGAATTGAACTCTCTCTCTCTCTCTCTTTCTCTCTCTTTCTCCCTCCCTCTCTCTCTCTATGCTAAGTGACACACCATGTGTAATTGGTATAGTTGATTCATTCCGGTATAGACTTTATTTACATTTTTAAATTCTGTTTTTTTCAGTCAGGGACTTCAAAGAAAAGGAACATGTATTTTTTTTTTCAATATCAGTTTTATTTTTTGAAGTTTTAATTTTTGGAGCTTGGTGCCGCTCGTGTTTACTGTCAAGTTGAATGAGATCAGGAGATAAGTGTATTTTTATTTTTTCTCTCTGTTACTCCTTTGTTACTCTCTCTCCTTTCCTTCCTTTCTCCGTCTGCCTGACTCTCCTGCTGTCACTGTTTCTTTTGTTATCTGCCTATTTTGCTGTATGCTCCCCCTCCCCCCCCCCCCCCCTCTCTCTCTCTCTCTCTCTCTCTCTCTCTCTCTCTCTCTCTCTCTCTCTCTCTCTCTCTCTGTGTCTCTCTATCTCTATTTGTGTCTCTAAAAGTCAGTCTCATTCTCTCCCTATATATCTCTCTATTCATGGCTTTGTCACTCACCTTTCCCCATGTCTTTTCTTCCCTTCTCTTTCCCTTTTCTAGTAACTAGTTGTGCAAGCTTGTATTCATAATGAGTACTTGTCTTCTGTACTAGCTTGTATTCCCATTATGTACTTGTCTTCCTTACTAGCTTGTATTCCCAGTATGTACTTATCTTCCGTACCAGCTTTTATTCCCAGTGTGTACTTGTCTTCTGTACCAGCTTGTATTCCCATTGTGTACTTGTGTTTTGTACCAGCTTGTATTCCCATTTTTTTCTGTAACTGAAGTTGTACCAGCTTGTATTCCTAGTGTGTACTTGAGTTTTGTACCAGCTTGTATTATCACTGAGTACTTGTCTTCTGTACTAGCTTTTATTCCCAGTGTGTACTTGTCTTCTCTACCAGCTTGTATTCCCTGTGTGTACTTGTATTCTCTAGCAGCTTGTATTCCCAGTGTGTACTTGTCTTTTCTACCAGCTTGTTTTCCCAGTATGTACTTGTATTCTGTACCAGCTTGAATTCCCAGTGTGTACTTGTCTTCTCTACCAGCTTGTATTCCCTGTGTGTACTTGTCTTCTCTACCAGCTTGTATTCTCTGTGTGTACTTGTCTTCTCTACCAGCTTGTATTTACTGTGTGTACTTGTCTTCTCTACCAGCTTGTATTCTCTGTGTGTACTTTTCTTCTCTACCAGCTTGTATTCCCTGTGTGTACTTGTCTTCTCTACCAGCTTGTATTTCCTGTATGTACTTGTCTTCTCTACCAGCTTGTATTTACTGTGTGTACTTGTCTTCTCTACCAGCTTGTATTCCCAGTATGTACTTGTCTTCTCTACCAGCTTGTATTCCCTGTGTGTACTTTTCTTCTCTACCAGCTTGTATTCCCTGTGTGTACTTGTCTTCTCTACCAGCTTGTATTTACTGTGTGTACTTGTCTTCTCTACCAGCTTGTATTCCCTATGTATACTTGTCTTCTCTACCAGCTTGTATTCCCAGTATGTACTTGTCTTCTCTACCAGCTTGTATTCCCTGTGTGTACTTTTCTTCTCTACCAGCTTGTATTCTCTGTGTGTACTTGTCTTCTCTACCAGCTTGTATTCCCTGTGTGTACTTTTCTTCTCTACCAGCTTGTATTCCCTGTGTGTACTTTTCTTCTCTACCAGCTTGTATTCCCAGTGTGTACTTTTCTTCTCTACCAGCTTGTATTCCCTGTGTGTACTTTTCTTCTCTACCAGCTTGTATTCCCAGTATGTACTTGTCTTCTCTACCAGCTTGTATTCCCAGTATGTACTTGTCTTCTCTACCAGCTTGTATTCTCTGTGTGTACTTGTCTTCTCTACCAGCTTGTATTCCCTGTGTGTACTTGTCTTCTCTACCAGCTTGTATTCCCTGTGTGTACTTGTCTTCTCTACCAGCTTGTATTCCCAGTATGTACTTGTCTTCTCTACCAGCTTGTATTCCCAGTGTGTACTTGTCTTCTCTACCAGCTTGAATTCCCAGTGTGTACTTGTCTTCTCTACCAGCTTGTATTCCCAGTATGTACTTGTCCTCCTTACAAGCTTATATTCCCTGAATTAATCAAGTAAAAGTGTACTGATCGGCACTCATAGAAAGGAGTAGATAGATAGAAGAACACACTAAACAATATAAAAATCAAAAGCTATTGTTACCATGCCAGGAATTGAACCTGTCACCTCTAGACGGTGACTGCGCCTCGCTATGAATGCAAGTGCACTAAGAACATGGTCAGCCAGGCACCCCCAAAAAAAGTGTCTTATTGGCCATGTCTATCGTACAACTTGAAATCGACAACTATGAAATATGGACAAAATTCATTTCAAAACATTTAACTGGCACCATAGGTTATAGAAATTTATATTAAGGAAGCATATGTCGAATAACAATCACAGCAACTATTAACGAACACAGTAGACTTTTAATTCTTTGTCTAGAATACACAAACATTTAAGAAAGGTATTTTTTTAGTTGGTGTGTATGTGTCATTCCTATAAATAAACAGGGGGAACCTTTGAGTGCCAATTAATACACTTTCTGTTACTTGTATTCCCTGTGTGTACTTGTCTTCTGTACCAGCTTAAATTCCCAGTGTGTTCTTGTCTTCTCTACCAGCTTGTATACTCAGTGTGTTCTTGTCTTCTCTACCAGCTTGTATACTCAGTGTGTACTTGTCTTCTGTACCAGCTTGTATACTCAGTGTGTACTTGTCTTCTGTACCAGCTTGTATACTCAGTGTGTACTTGTCTTCTGTACCAGCTTGTATACTCAGTTTATACTTGTCTTCTGTACCAGCTTGTATACTCAGTTTATACTTGTCTTCTGTACCAGCTTGTATACTCAGTTTATACTTGTCTTCTGTACCAGCTTGTATACTCAGTTTATACTTGTCTTCTGTACCAGCTTATATACTCAGTTTATACTTGTCTTCTGTACCAGCTTGTATACTCAGTTTATACTTGTCTTCTCTACCAGCTTGTATACTCATTGTGTACTTGTCTTCTGTACCAGCTTGTATACTCAGTTTATACTTGTCTTCTCTACCAGCTTGTATACTCATTGTGTACTTGTCTTCTGTACCAGCTTGTATACTCAGTTTATACTTGTCTTCTGTACCAGCTTGTATACTCAGTGTGTACTGTACAGCTTGTATACTCATTGTGTACTTGTCTTCTGTACCAGCTGTATACTCAGTTTATACTTGTCTTCTGTACCAGCTTGTATACTCAGTTTATACTTGTCTTCTGTACCAGCTTGTATACTCAGTTTATACTTGTCTTCTGTACCAGCTTGTATACTCAGTTTATACTTGTCTTCTGTACCAGCTTGTATACTCAGTTTATACTTGTCTTCTCTTCTTGTATACTCAGCTTGTACCAGCTATACTCAGTTTATACTTGTCTTCTCTACCAGCTTGTGTACCAGCTTGTCTTCTACTCAGTTTGTATACTCAGTTTATCTTTCTGTACCAGCTTGTATACTCAGTTTATACTTGTCTTCTGTACCAGCTTGTATACTCAGTTTATACTTGTCTTCTGTACCAGCTTGTATACTCAGTGTTATACTTGTCTTCTGTACCAGCTTGTATACTGTAAGTGTATACTTGTTTATAGTCTTCTGTACCAGCTTGTATACTCAGTGTGTACTTGTCTTCTGTACCAGCTTGTATACTCAGTTTATAGTCTTCTGTACCAGCTTGTATACTCAGTGTGTACTTGTCTTCTGTACCAGCTTGTATACTCAGTTTATACTTGTCTTCTGTACCAGCTTGTATACTCAGTTTATACTTGTCTTCTGAACCAGCTTGTATACTCAGTTTATACTTGTCTTCTGAACCAGCTTGTATACTCAGTTTATACTTGTCTTCTCTACCAGCTTGTATACTCAGTGTGTACTTGTCTTCTCTACCAGCTTGTATACTCAGTGTGTACTTGTCTTCTCTACCAGCTTGTATACTCAGTGTGTACTTGTCTTCTGTACCAGCTTAAATTCCCAGTGTCTACTTGTCTTCTCTACCAGCTTGTAAACTCAGTGTGTACTTGTCTTCTGTACTAGCTTGTATTCTCAATGTCTTCTTTTGACCCTAAGTAAAGTGGTACCAGCTTGTATTATCAATGTCTTTCTTTGACCCTAACTAAAGTGGTACCAGCTTGTATGCTTAATGTCTTCTCTATCTAAAGTAGTAGATGCTTGTATTCTCAATGTCTTCCTTTGACCTTAACTAAATTGGTACCAGCTTGTATTCTCAATGTCTTCTCTAACTAAAGTTGTACATAATGTCTTCTCTAACTAAAGTAGTACATGCTTGTATTATCAATGTCTTCTCTAACTAAAGTGGTACATGCTTGTATTCTGAATGTCTTGTCTAACTAAAGTGGTACATGCTTGTATTCTCAATGTCTTCTCTAACTAAAGTGGTAGATGCTTGTATTCTCAATGTCTTCTCTAACTAAAGTGGTACACACTTGTATTCTCAATGTCTTCTCTAACTAAAGTGGTAGATGCTTGTATTTTCAATGTCTTCTCTAACTAAAGTGGTACACACTTGTATTCTCAATGTCTTCTCTAACTAAAGTGGTAGATGCTTGAATTCTCAATGTCTTCTCTAACTAAAGTGGTACACACTTGTATTCTCAATGTCTTCTCTAACTAAAGTGGTACATGCTTGTATTCTCAATGTCTTCTCTAACTAAAGTGGTAGATGCTTGTATTCTCAATGTCTTCTCTAACTAAAGTGGTACATGCTTGTATTCTCAATGTCTTCTCTAACTAAAGTGGTACATGCTTGTATTCTCAATGTCTTCTCTAACTAAAGTGGTACACACTTGTATTCTCAATGTCTTCTCTAACTAAAGTGGTAGATGCTTGTATTCTCAATGTCTTCTCTAACTAAAGTGGTACACACTTGTATTCTCAATGTCTTCTCTAACTAAAGTGGTAGATGCTTGTATTCTCAATGTCTTCTCTAACTAAAGTGGTAGATGCTTGTATTCTCAATGTCTTCTCTAACTAAAGTGGTAGATGCTTGTATTCTCAATGTCTTCTCTAACTAAAGTGGTACACACTTGTATTCTCAATGTCTTCTCTAACTAAAGTGGTACATGCTTGTATTCTCAATGTCTTCTCTAACTAAAGTGGTAGATGCTTGTATTCTCAATGTCTTCTCTAACTAAAGTGGTACATGCTTGTATTCTCAATGTCTTCTCTAACTAAAGTGGTAGATGCTTGTATTCTCAATGTCTTCTCTAACTAAAGTGGTAGATGCTTGTATTCTCAATGTCTCTAACTAAAGTGGTAGATGCTTGTATTCTCAATGTCTTCTCTAACTAAAGTAGTACATGCTTGTATTCTCAATGTCTTCTCTAACTAAAGTGTTGCATGCTTGTATTCTCAATGTCTTCTCTAACTAAAGTGTTGCATGCTTGTATTCTCAATGTCTTCTCTAACTAAAGTAGTACATGCTTGTATTCTCAATGTCTTCTCTAACTAAAGTAGTACATGCTTGTATTCTCAATGTATCGTCTGCAGCTGGAGCTGTACAAGTCCAAGTACGATGAGTTCAGCTCACTCCACACAAGGAGCAGTGAGACCTTCCAGAGATACAAGACTGATATGGATAAGGTCTGTTTTTTTTTTTTTTAAATCTCACTACTTCTGTTGCGAGAAGCTATGCTGGCATGGTTTGCTAGATACTTGACTGCTGTCCTCAAGGTCTTGGTTTCAAAGCCATATCAAGGCAGAATTTTTTGTGGTGTTGAAATTGACCTTGGCTCCTAGGTCGAACCAGCCTAAAATGGGTGCCATCTAGTGTCATGGGAAGTAAAGGCAACCAGCATGTTTTTGACTACATCAGCCACCGAGTCCATATTGGCCTAAAATAAATATGAATATAGCATCATTTGCCTGCCTCTTAGGGGAGGGAACCCTTTTTTTTGGGCAATGTGTTGGAGTAGTTTGTTGACATATAGGTGCTTAAAGCCCATGGTGGTGAAGACATGGTGTGGTCCCGGCCAGTCTGTATGTACTGTGCTGCATAATCACTGGTTGTAACTGAATATTTCTCAATATGAATGTGTCAGGTTAGACATTAGCTAGGTTAGAACATTTAACCATCCTGGGAACATTAGCCAGGCTGAGAACATTAGGTAGGTTGTGAATATTAGAGCATTAGCTAGGCTGTGAACATTAGCCAGGTTGAGAACATTAGCCAGGTTGAGAACATTAGCCAGGTTGTGAACATTAGCCAGGTTGAGAACATTAGCCATGTTGTGAACATTAGCCATGTTGTGAACATTAGCCAGGTTGAGAACATTAGCCAGGTTGAGAACATTAGCCATGTTGTGAACATTAGCCAGGTTGAGAACATTAGCCAGATTAGAGCATTAGGCAGGTTGTGAACATAAGAGCATTAGCCATGTTGTGAACATTAGCCATATTAGAGCATTGATCTGGCTGGGACCATTAGCCAAGTTAGATTATTGGATAACAGATGCCATTTATTCTGTGTTGTTTGCTCCAACAGATGTCATTTACTGTGTGTTGTTTGCTCCCACAGATGCCATTTACTGTGTGTTGTTTGCTCTAACAGATGCCATTTACTCTGTGTTGTTTGCTCCAACAGATGCCATTTACTGTGAGTTGTTTGCTCCAACAGATGCCATTTACTCTGTGTTGTTTGCTCCAACAGATGCCATTTACTGTGTGTTGTTTGCTCCAACAGATGCCATTTACTCTGTGTTGTTTGCTCTAACAGATGCCATTTACTCTGTGTTGTTTGCTCCAACAGATGCCATTTACTCTGTGTTGTTTGCTCCAACAGATGCCATTTACTGTGTGTTGTTTGCTCCAACAGATGCCATTTACTGTGTGTTGTTTGCTCTAACAGATGCCATTTACTCTGTGTTGTTTGCTGTAACAGATGCCATTTACTGTGTGTTGTTTGCTCTGACAGATGCCATTTACTGTGTGTTGTTTGCTCCAACAGATGCCATTTACTGTGTGTTGTTTGCTCCAACAGATGCCATTTACTGTGTGTTGTTTGCTCCAACAGATGCCATTTACTGTGTGTTGTTTGCTCTAACAGATGCCATTTACTGTGTGTTGTTTGCTCCAACAGATGCCATTTACTCTGTGTTGTTTGCTCCAACAGATGCCATTTACTGTGTGTTGTTTGCTCCAACAGATGCCATTTACTCTGTGTTGTTTGCTCCAACAGATGCCATTTACTCTGTGTTGTTTGCTCCAACAGATGCCATTTACTGTGTGTTGTTTGCTCTAACAGATGCCATTTACTCTGTGTTGTTTGCTCTAACAGATGCCATTTACTGTGTGTTGTTTGCTCCAACAGATGCCATTTACTGTGTGTTGTTTGCTCCAACAGATGCCATTTACTGTGTGTTGTTTGCTCCAACAGATGCCATTTACTGTGTGTTGTTTGCTCCAACAGATGCCATTTACTCTGTGTTGTTTGCTCCAACAGATGCCATTTACTGTGTGTTGTTTGCTCTAACAGATGCCATTTACTCTGTGTTGTTTGCTCCAACAGATGCCATTTACTGTGTGTTGTTTGCTCCAACAGATGCCATTTACTCTGTGTTGTTTGCTCTAACAGATGCCATTTACTCTGTGTTGTTTGCTCCAACAGATGCCATTTACTCTGTGTTGTTTGCTCCAACAGATGCCATTTACTGTGTGTTGTTTGCTCCAACAGATGCCATTTACTGTGTGTTGTTTGCTCCAACAGATGCCATTTACTGTGTGTTGTTTGCTCTAACAGATGACCAAGAGAATTAAAAGACTGGAGAAGGAGGGGCTGCAGTGGAAATCTAAGTGGGAGTCTACCAGCAAGACTTTGCTAGAGATGTATGAGGCGGTAAGCTATTTCAACTTTTTTGTTTCCCTCTTCCTTTTGGGTTCAGTTTCATATGCTTTGGTCAGACCATCAGGTGTGCTACCTCTTTGACATTGTATGTCAGTTGCAGGTCCTCCAAGGCTGAACCCAGCTCGTCGCCCCCCCCCCCAACTTTCCTGTGATTCCCAAATTTGTTTCAGTTGTCATTCCCAAGCTTGCCTCAGTTGTCACACTTGCCTTTGCCATGATCTGTGATTTCCGAGTTTGTCTTAGTTCTCACCCTTGATTTTGCCATAGGTTGTGATTCTCAAGTTTATCTCAGTTGTCACTCTCGACTTTGCCCTAGGGCGATTCTCAAGTCAGTTGGAAAATGACAGTAGAGGTACACATAAACTATAAATTTTAAAAAAATGTTTAGGATAGTCCTTCAAATATTTCAGCCAAACAAAATCACAAGTGAAGAAATGAGGAAGAAAACCAAATATTTTTCACCGGCAAACATCAAAGGAAGAAGAAAGTCTTAAGCAGGTTTGTGAAATGCTCAAATGACGCAAGGACAATTCACAGATGAAAAATATGTGGACATCTTAGGGGGACAAATAGAGTGTAAACTGACAAAGGGATACCATGGGCTTAAAAGCAGCAGACTGGTAACAATTGAGATCACTTGTGATGCCTTAGTATCTCAACTCTAACTTCGACTTTTAACACGTCTTTACATAATAAACCTTGCCCATCCACGCTCGGTTCTAACATGCCACAGCCATCCCAAGGTTCCTTGACTGACTGTTGCCATGATAAATTAGTTTTAAAGCCTCCTCTGTATCTTGAAGATGACATAGGTGCTTTGCCAGGTCATGTAATATGGTTAGCATCAGAGACACATTTTGTCCAGCAGCCTAGTCCATACAGCATTTATAATAATGGCATGTCAGTATTTCTGTCTGCTTGGGGGGGGGGGGGGAAGTATTTATTACTAATACTTAGTGTGCTCACTTATTCCTTTCTTCTCTGGTTTGTAGATCCAGGGTCGGAAGGTAAAGTGCAACTTTCAAACGCAATAATCTTTATAGTTATTATGTTTTTTTCTGTGTTTAAAACAGAAAACCAAGTCAGATCAGGAAGCAGCAGTTTCATTGCAGAAGGTGAAAAAACTGGAATCTCTGTGTCGAGCTCTACAAGCAGAACTTCACAAAAAGAAAGTGGATATTGATAGTGTAAACGGAGAAGGAGATGGTGAGTAATGTTGAAGAGCATAATTTTGTCTACTTTAAAGATAAACATTTTCTACATGAGTCCCAGGGTCCTATTATGAGATAAAATAGAAAACACTCTTGCGTGTCTTAAAAGGCAAGCAATTAAAGATTTGAAACTAAAAAGTTGTTGCAGTAGTGATGTGAATTAGAATGAATATGAGGTACATTCTTTGACCACGATATATGAGGCAAATGTTTTCTATAAGGTACATCAGTTTTCACAATATGTGAGGTACATTCTTTGACCAACATTTATGAGGTACATCAGTTTCCACAATTTGTGAGGTACATTCTTTGACCATGATACACGCAGTCGCAACACTCAGGTTTTGGAACAGTCCAAAATTGGATGAACAACCAGAACTTTCCGCTAGAGTTTGCAGCTGGTGAACGCGAAGAAGAAGAAGAGATATGTGAAGTACATTCTTCACTGTGTAATATGAGGTGGGTCCAGTTAGCTTTCTCATCGCCATTCTTTTCTAATCAGTTCTCAGAAGATTGTGGAAGTTTGATGTGGTACTCATGTTTATGCTGCTGAATTGATCAACCCTAGAGTTGTGTTGGTCTGAGGAGGGGAGAACCATGCTATTACCTAGCATTAAATCCTGATCACTGTCCCAGCTAGCGAATGCACTGACCACTGTGTCTTTCTATCAACCATGACATGTGCTTGATTTGAAAAAACAAAACGGACTGCTCTGAGAAAAACTGAGCGATATGGGATAAAACACTGTGCATTGGGCTAGATTCAATCACCTTAACCCTTTTCCCCCGAGAAGCAGGCAGCAAAACTGTCTCTTCTGGATGCGTCCACTTCCCCAAAAAGGTCAATTTTTTTTCATTTTCAGTAGTGGCGAGAAGCATAGTTAATGCTGTTGGCTTTTCTCGCACCTGCACAAAAATGTAGGGAGTCACAATATGAATTCATTGACTAAAAATAGCATTTAGTGGGTTTTCTTTGAACCAAATAGCATTATTAAAGTCAGGTTGACCTACATTTTTCCTGTAAGCCCTAGTGATGGAGGTCACAGGGTGGGGACAAGAGTCACTGGATACATATCTATTTTTATGCCCCTGGGAATGTATTTCATTGAATGCTTCACTCCGTTCGTGTTTATTGATAATAAATGTTTATCAAATGTATTAGTGACATGTGTAAAATTGTTGCATTAATATTGCATTGTTACAGTTATACTGATTAATTTTCTACATAGAACTCATAGAACTGTTTACACAAGGTGGTTTTTTCTGGCTATAACCCAGAAGAGTTGAACATAATATTTAATACAAAAATAAATACTACTTCTGCTAGTTGTTTAATGTAAACTTTTTTGTCTTTTACAACACAGTCAGATATAACTATGTTGTCTTTTACAGAGCAGTCAAATATCCATACAGCTGTGGCTTCTGCAGCTCCCCCTAACTCTCCAGAAGTGCCTTCACCTAATGAAGGTGCCACAGCTTCCATAGAATCACCTTCAGATCCATGTGCTGTGAATACACCTGCAGCATCACCACTTTCGTCCACCTGTACGACCCCGGACCCATCTCTTGTGCCTGATGTTGCAGCTGTCACTGAGGCAGTCGTCACCAATGCAGCCGTCACCAATGCAGCTATTGCTGACACAGTTGTCACCAATGCAGTCGTCACCAATACAGTCGTCACTGATGCAGTCTTCACCGATGCAGCCATCACCGATAAAGCAGCCACAGATCCCTCAAGTCAGAACTGTCTGGAAGCAGATAAACACACCATTCCTGGTGACACAGATCTTAATGGGAGAACCGAGGATGAAGCTAAGGAGGAGCTGACAGCACCTATGTTTTTGCCAACAGCATCGGTTCCGTGCTGTTCAGAAGATGGGGTTGAGAAGCAAGTCCCTGTGGTGGCTGACTCGTGACCAGGCAGGGGTTAAAGGGTAATGTTTGACACCTAGGTTTATAGATGAATTTGACACCTTTTTTTTTTTTTTAGTGATAACATGACAGAGATTTTTAAAGCTAACTTACTGTGGACAGTATGATTTAGATGTAACAACTATCTTGAAATATGGAATGGATGAGAAATCCATTAGGTTTTTTAAAATGTATGTCATTACACTGTAATCTCTGTGTTTAAACAATACTGACTGGTGGCACTTTTGGACCAGTAACTTACTAGCAACAGCGTAATTTAATTGTAGGCACTGACTTGAATTATTGAAATGTGTGCAAACAAGAAGAAACGTCATGTGGATAAGAAAGAACACATTACATTTAATTGTTTTTGTTAGTCTTTCCCATTTAGTGGTCTCTGGATCCCCCGGGGCTCCACCTATCTAACAAAATTTATTTACCCTTGAATCCTAACCATAGAGTATTGTCTTTTCTTGCTTAGCTACACTTGGTTAGAACATGTTATAACAAAAAAATGTGGCCGTAGCAGTGCCACTTCAACCATATGTTTAACCTTGTTAAATGTAATGCATTCATGTGTTTTTATATTGACTGTTTCTCCTTTTTTGGGCATTTACTGCCAGAACCTTTTGGGAATTGAATGAGTCAATAAAATGAGGTGGAGTTGTGAAACAGTTTGAAATACTCACTGAACAACACCATAGACAATTTGGTAGATCAAAAATATGTTTGTGAAGTTTATGAAACTGAACATTTAATTGTGCTGATCGGTTTGAAGAGATATTTTAGAAAGCGTGTACTTTTGTACAATGATAAATGTTGGAAAATGAAAAATGTTGGAAGATGACAAATGTTGGAAAATGTCAACAGAAATTACACATAAACTATAGACTTTTCATTAAAAATGCCACAGAATAATCCTACACATTTTTTTATTTCCAAAAAAGATTACAAGAAAGAAAACAAAATGTTTGTTATATAATTAAGGAACAGGATAGAAGTGGCTTGAACATATTTACAGAATGCTTCAAGACACTTTGGCCGATAGATAAGTAGACATGGACGACCTAAATAAACCTGGAGGAGGAGAATAGAAAGGGGAATGAAGAAATGTGAAATAACCTGGGATTCCACAGGCAGAAAAACAGCAGCCGTAGCAGTGGAGATCACTTTTGCATTCCTGATGTGTCAGCAGTGACATGAAGATGATATAGAGGGATTAGAAAGGTGTTTGCTAATAAGGCAGGAAGGTCAGACCAAGAATTTTTCAGGATGTTTGAAGAGTTAACTACACACCTGCTATCATTAAATGAAAGAACTGTTTTATGTAACAATTCTCCCCCCCCCCCCCCCCCCCCCCCCCCCCCCCCCCCCCCCCCCCCATCATTAGGCTTGAATGTTTGACAAGCAAGTGACTCAAGGTGCCACTTTTTGGATGCCAATCTGACATGAATAAATCCTTGATATGCAGTTCAACCGAATAAAATAGTTATAATATGGTATCCTTCAGAAGTCACCCATTGTCATGAGTGGGTCAGTTGATGTAGTAAGGAAGGTTAAAAAAAAAGGTGAAGCAGGTTTTGTTTTTCATAATCATTTGTGGCACAAATACTGCAATTGTTGGCTGTTTGTGGTTTTACTAGGCAATTTTAGGTTAGTTTAGTATTTTACATTAGTTTGCCATTGCTTCTGAATGATGGGCTATCTGTATCATTGTTTAAAAATCAGCACAAAGCTGTCTGCTGCCAAAATAAAACCAACTATTTCAGAACTACAAAGCATGTTTGTCCCTAAGCCACAGGTGCTGACTCTCATAAACAACATAAAGGTTAGTTGCATATCGTTTACAGAACCAGCCCCTGGCTGTTGTGTGGTTTTTCTAGGCAAATTTACGTCCAGTAGTTTGTCATTGCTTTCTGGATGGTCAGCTTTCTTGACACCACTGTCGAAACCAATGCAAGGCCCGCAGCTGGGATCGAACCCAGCATCCCGGCACTACAAAGCGTTCACATCGACTTAGCCACAGAGCCGACATACAACATGTACAAATAAATAAAATATACTGTTACATTTCCAACAGCCTGCAGAATGTAGCCAAATGTCTTGATCTGCACGAATGTTAGGAGAGTTTTACAGTTCTTCTTGTTCATGTGCACCGGCTGTAAACTCCGACAGAAAGTTATGTTTTTTTTTTCCACTTCTAGACTTGTAGTCTTGTTTCACAACTTGAATCCTGCATGCACTTCCATTCTCTAGATCTGGTTTATTTGTAGGTAGACTGTTAGACTTGGTCCTTTCTTCTCAGGCAGAAGAACCCAATTTCCAAGAGAAAATTTACATTTTTAATATAGCAGATCTGTTCTTCTCCGTAGAATAGAGCCCTGGAATCCACATGGGGAAATTCAACAGGTCTAACATACAACAGCAGTATGTTTTTGTTGTTGGTGTGTATGGGTAGTTTTACATTTTCCTTTGCTGTGTTTTCTTGAAGATATTACATTTTTGTTCAGTCTATGACTAGTACATTTGATTTTAACGAACATTATTTTTGAGTTAGCTTTATCTAGCCTATTACTGTGCCCAGTCTACCTACAAGGTAACAGTGGTCTCATTTCTTTCTCTGGTCCGTGCCCCTCGACCCGTCTGACCCTACCAGTAATCACTCTTGGAGCCTTCAGGACACGCATGTGCCTGTGTCTGTGTCAGACCAAGGTGTGGAGACATTTTTTTGCTGCCCAGTTTCCTCCTCGTGGAGTCTGTGGCTTAGGCGTGCTGCCATGCTTCGTAATGCCAGCAGCTATGGACGGTTTGTCATGCGTTGGTTTCGACATTGGTACTGAGAGCTGTCCTTTCAGAAAGCAGTGGCAAACTACTGAACGTAACATTTGCCTAGAAAAACCACAACAGCCAAAGAAATGCTGGGCTTGGTTCTGCAATGTTCTGTAAAGGATACGTTGCAAACTTTTTTGTGAGTTTTGTTAAGTTTTCCCCCTCACTGTTAAATGTAGTGCCATATACATTGAGGGTATTCTATTTCCCTCCATCTCTGTCATACACCAGGTGGTTATCTCTTCAAAATCCTGCCAGTTATGTATTTCTGGTTGTTTCATCTTACATTAGGAATCCTTGTGATCTTTTCTCTCTCTCTAGATGCAAGAAAACTGTGAGTATAACATCATTGAAAGGCTCCTAAACTAACATAGTAATAAGTAACTATTTATTAACATTTGATGTTAATTTTTAAAATGTGCTCCCGTCTGGAGCAAAGCAACATTTTGTTTCACATCCTTGTAGGTGATATTTTTCAGTTTAGCAGGAGAGGCCAGACAGAATAAGGGCTGCCACAGTATTTCAATCCAGAGTTTAAAAAAAAAAATTTAGTTTGTTGAGTATCTTTTGTGCTGTTTGCTCCCATGTATATGCCAGTTCAATATTAACATTTTTTTTAAAGCAGAGCAAAGATGCTGCTGTATGTTGGTGTGTGTTTGCTGCGTGGACTGCTATGATTTGTTGTTTAACCATTTTTAAGTGCCTCATTAACATCTTGTATTCTTGTTACATCAGTATTTTATAGTCTTAGAGTGTATCATTAGTTCCCTGTAGAGGAATATTCTAGAAGCTTTTGTGGACATGTAGAGCAGATAATGCTGTGCTTGAAAACAGTCTGTAGTTTATGGGAATTGTTGAGGGCAGACAAAACACTGGGTCTCCTAAAAACCTTGTTTTCTCCAGCATTGTTTGCTCCATTGACAGAGTTCCCCTCGAATCTCAGTTTTTATATATGTTCTTTAACTTTTTTGCAGCTGGATAGAGAAAATAACAAATGTTCACTGTTAGTATCTTTCTGCCATGATTCTGTAAAGATTTTCATTGTTAGTATCCATCTGTCGTATCTTTTAGAGACATCTTTCTATAACAAGCTTCTGTGTAGATGTGTTTTATCATGCTTCTTGTTTTTATCTTTTTTTGTCATGCTATGTTTATCCCTATTTTGTTGTTGCATGCAGGCTTGGTTGTTTCTCGTCTCTGTTTTGCATCCTCTATGTAATCATCCCCTAGGGTTGCTAGTTGTATTTATCTGGGCCATAGATTCTACTTTTTATACCCACAATAAAATTGCTGAGACTTGCTGACAGACAAGGTGGGTGTTTTGGCTTTGTTTGTTTCTGGGGCGGGTCATCAGCTTCACACCTGTTTAATGTTTATTTAAGAATCAACATCACAGCACAAGCTCTGTGTCCCCATCTTCAGCAGCAAGTGCAGAGTTCCAATTCCAGTGATACCAATAGCAGTCTGACCTCTACACCTTTGAGCGCCCAAGGGAAAATCTCTTGAGTTTTCTCTTCCCTCTCATTCTTTATCTTCTTGAGAAATGGAAGGAAACAGAAGAGTTGTGGAAAAAGTGCCTTTATTCTTTATTCTGCTTCCTTTTTCCCCCCCTCTCTTAATCCTTGTTGTTCATCCTCACCCCTCTTTCTTTCACTCTTGTGTCTTTATTCTTATTCTTCCTACCCATTCTTTCTTTCCCTCTCATGTCTTTATTCTTATTCTTCCTACTCATTCTTTCTTTCCCTCTCATGTCTTTATTCTTATTCTGCCTACTCATTCTTTCTTTCCCTCTCATGTCTTCTTTTTCCCTTTCATCTCTTGATCTTCATGCCTTATTGTACTCCTTTTTTTCCCCTCTGGTCTCTATATTATTGTTCTTCCTTCTCACTATTCTTATTTCTCACCGCTTCATCTGTCTTCTTCCTGCTCCTCTCTTGTCTCATTGCAGCTGGTAGTATCTCCAGGGACAGCACCAGACACCCAATACATTAGTGAGTAGGTAGTCAGTCTGTAGGTACAACATCCCAACCAATATCACTACATCACATAATGGGTATTCAATCATTCAGCTACTGTATGTGTCTAGTATTACTTCCAGTCCTTTTTTAGGACAAAATTTTTCGTTATTTGATGCCCTACTCTGGCTTTTGCCAGGGGCCACAATATAGCCTGGTCATAAATATGGCCTAAAGGCTGAACGCGGTTACTGGGACCTCTCCACGGTGATCCTTATCCACATGGTGGCACATTGTGTCATCAGGTGTTTGTTGCTTGTGTGATGTCCTGGTGGGGTAGAAAGTCAGTCAGTCAGTATGTGTCTATGGTCAAGGCAGCAACAAGAACCACAATCATTTATCTCCCTCAAAACCCGAACTAGTACAAAAGCAAGCCAAGAACAAGAAGATGACCATGTATTGGCTATCCTGATTATAAATCATATACTGTATCATGGTTAAGCCATCGGCTAGGAAGGTGAAAAATAATGTCTTTGTAACTGCTTATATCAGTAGTTATAAGACAAACAAGATGGTAAAATATTGGGCACATTATGAGAAGAAGCGGATAGAGAATCACAAAACAAGTACCTTTCAATCCCAGGAAGACTTTACAAGAAGTTGCCAAAAGGAAACAATAACTATAATAAAACAAAATCACCGTATTACCTTCAAGCTGCTAGCATATATTCCACTGCTGTGTAAAATAACTGGCCAGGTGTCTTTAGCAGGTTCAGGCTAAATATAAAAGATATAATTTCAAACCATGTCTTGTTTGATACACATAGACTGTAGCTTCTGTGGCACTGACGTGAAGAGATCTGATTCCATGAAGTACCTGGGTATAACATTTGACAGATGCTTAGCATTTAAAAAACACATAGACTACATTATAACCCAAAGCCAAGAAAGGTCTCTTTGCAATAAAAGTTATGGGAGCTGCAAACTTTGAGTAACGGCTACTTGTAATGTTTGAGCAACGGCTACTTGTAATGTTTGAGCAACGGCTACTTGTAATGTTTGAGCAACGGCTACTTGTAATGTTTGAGCAACGGCTACTTGTAATGTTTGAGCAACGGCTACTTGTAATGTTTGAGCAACGGCTACTTGTAATGTTTGAGCAACGGCTACTTGTAATGTTGTATCGTGCATTAGTTCTCTCCACCATTGAATATGCCTTGGCCATCATGACAATCAGCACCACACAGATGAACAGACTGGAGAAAATTGAAAATGAGGCAATGCGCATTATTCTTGGATGCACTAGAGACACCACCTGTAAATCCATGCGATACCTCTTGGATTTCCCCACAATGGAAAACAGAATCAAGCTATCCAGGGCTGTTGCTTTTCTCAAAGCGAAATCAGACTATCGACACCCACTTTATGAGAAATTATTCAAGAAAAAAAAAAGAGTAGACTCAAACGAGGCAAATCATGGATGGGTCGCGCTGAGGATGCCATGGAACATGTTTGCCGCCTTACTGACTTTAATTTTGGAAAGGGATGGATAATTATGCCTCCCTCTCCAAACATTATTTACAGTCCATATCACACTTGATGGAAGCTGTAGAGAGCAGATTCCTGGCATTGTTGACACTGTAGTCAGAACACTGATTGACGAAAACACAGATGAAGGTGATGCTATAGTTTACACAGATTAGTCAGTCATTAGGGGCAAGCGAAGTGCATGGGCCTTCACAGTAAGCTTAAGGGGGAAAACCATCAACGAGATGAATAATTGCACAGCTTAGAAGGTACTTATTTAAAAACTCAATAATAATTTAAAAAAAAAAAAAGATTAAATCCACATGCAGAAAAGATCACAGCAGGGAGACAGGCGGGTTTCTGTGCTGGGAGAAGCACTGTTGAACAGATATTTCATCTACGCATATTATCTGAGCAATACCACAAGCACCAAAAACATCTATATCATGTGTGTTCATTGATTTCAAAAAGGCCTTTCATAGAGTATGGCATGCAGCATTCTGGGATACTACAAAAAGTACAATATGGGTAAAATCTTCATACGTTCTATGGAGCATCTCTATGCCGGGCCAGCAGTGCTATCACACTTAACGGGCAAATGAAAAGCTGGTTTCGACAACAGTGGGAGTCCGGCAGGGCTGCCTTCTCTCTCCAACACTGTTTTACATCTTATTAAAAAGAATTATGACTGATGCCCTAGAACAACATCATGGAACAGTTAGTATCGGAGGTTGAAAAAAAGCGAAACTTAAAGTTTGCAGATGGGTTGGCTGGAGAAGCACAAGAACTAGTCGAGCTTGTAAATCTGCCTCGATGAATCATCAACCAAGTATGGCATGGAAATAAACGCAGAAAAAAACAAACAAAAGGAAAAACATAATCCAGCTGGCAGAATTTCACCAGTCTACGTTAAAGGCCAAAATTTAGAATAATTGACCCATTTCAAATATTTGGGATCCATTAAAGTGACTTGGGGTTAAGACCAGAAATCATGTCTAGGATTACCCAGACAACATCAATCCTTGCCAAGCAGCAAACATGGAGATAGAAATTTTTTTTATGTAAAACCAAGATTCGATTGCTCAGAACACTAGCTATTTGTACATCTCAATATGAAAGAGTGGACTTAACAGCTGTACTTGAAAAGAATGATGCAAGCATCCGAAATGTGATATTTCAGAAAAAAAATTATTATACAGAGACCACATTAAAAACGAAGAGGTTCCCCATAAACAGCACATTAAAACTATGAACCTCTTATAACTACAGCGAAAAGTCGAAAATTGCAATACTAACAACATGTAATAAGATCTAACGGCCTCTAAAACACAATACTGCAGGGGTCTGTAGAGAGAAAGAAAAGAAGAGGCAAACCAAGAAATATCTGGTTACAGAACCTGATTGACCGGACAGGCCTCAAGCATGCAGCCGTGAAGTGATGATAATATATTTGAAATAATCTAAAATGCAAACACAAGTACTTAACAAGAAAAGGTCTATTCATGGTTGGAAAAAAAAGAAGGGGGGGGGGGGGGCGGGGCGGTGCTTTAAGACTCCTTGCATATATTGTAGGGGGAGGGGGGGTGGGCTCCTGGCTTCTAGAACCAGCTATGTAACTATATAACCTGTGTGAAAGACTTACACCTCCCCCCCCCCCCACCCCCCCCACACCCCCACCCAACATTGTCCTACGCAAAAACAAACACATCAAATTTCTTCTGGTACTGAAATAGTAAGCTTGAGGGCGTCTGTGTAACGGTACAACAGCGCCCCCTCCCGGTAGCTAGACCTGAGTTTATTTTAATCCGATTCTTTGTGGGTTATACGATAAACATCTCGTTGATCACCCTTACTTTCCGGGATTTAAATTGGCCACCATTTTAGGCTGCATTAACGGAGGTCGATGTGGATGTTGAATTAGGAAATCGACATCACAGCATTCGGGACGCTCCCATAAGCGCTCAGTCCCCATCTTCAGCAGCAAGCGAAGAGTTCCAATTTCGATGATGTCAGTAACCTTCTGATTGTATATCCTCTCATCCTTCCCCTGAGTTGTTGAGCGTCGGCCAGATCCCCCATCGTAACTCCTCGCAGCGCCGCATTCCCCCTCAGACCGTAATGATCTATCTGCCCCTCCGCACTGGTTCACTCGCTCCCAAAAGGGCCCTCACAATATCTAACTTGTCATTCATCATTCACCACAATTTGGTGGGCAGAGCCAGCCCAAGTCTCTATCTGCCCTGCTCATTTCCCAACACACCTGGCATAACCTGGAGAAAAATATCCAAAGAGTGCTAACTACTCGGGACCTCTGAAAATGATGCTTGCCACTCTGCACGAAACATGCCTGTTTTCTCGATGTGGATTCAATATCAGAACCTTCGGGCTGGCAGAGAAGCGTTTAGCCACCTGTATCACAGCGTCTCTAATGTTAGAATAAACGCATAGCAAATGTTGATCACTGAAAAGAAACAAAGCTGACACAACAAACTTCAACCAAATGACCTGAATGAGGGTCGACATTACCTGTTCTTCTGGCATATTGCCCAATTGTCTCTCTCAGGGCCACACAACAAAGCACGCAAACTTGCTGTCTGCTACGTAATTCGATCAATATGCGTCACCCGTTGCTGGTAGCATTCTTTTTGCTCAAACAAATGGCAACCATTATTTATTAAATTAGGCAGTCACTCTCACAAATGCATGCAAGTTACTTTATTGCATTTCTGCCGGGATACAGAGGTTACGAACGCACAATTGTAGGTGCACTAGGACTAGGGCTTGTGTGGCGTGTGACTGCAGGTTGCACCCGGCAGGTGAAGCCGTTACGTATGCCCTCATTAAAAATCTTCGTGAAGCTAGAAACAAGTTGCCAAACCGAGGCCCTGACCAACGTAGATAGGATCAACTTGTCCTTAGAAGTGTCCTGTGTCTGCCTGAGAGACAAGCACCCACAGTATGCACAAAAAAAATCCAGACCTGTAAAACGGATATGCACGCAAACACTTAAGTCGTGGAAGAGAATGAAGTCCAGTAAGTGGCAAACAACCAGGATTTTCCACAGAAGTTTACCGTCGATGACCGCGAAGATTACGAAAGGACACCCCTTCCTCTTAGTGATGATTGTACACCACACCCCGCCAACCTCTCCACCCACCCACAACAAGAATAGTTAAAGAAGCGTTCCCGTGTGGGCCCTTCGTGGCAAGAGCGGTCTTTGTGGGCTTTGACCATATATGTAGCGACCCCTATGCGCGGGGTTTCCTCGGGTATCTCTGTAGTCTCATGTGTATATAGTGTCCTCTGGATGTGTCGTATATGTGTGTGTGTATGTGGTGTCTACGGGTGTATTTCTGTGTGTGTGGTGCTGTGTATATGTATGTCTAGCGTATGTGTTGCGTTTTGTGTGTCTGTGGGTGTGTGTCTGCGTGTATCTGTGCGTGTGCCTGTTTGTATGAATGCCTGCGTATGCTTTTGCGTGTGTGTGGTCCTGTGGTTTGTATGTAATGTGTCTGCATAAACATTAGCAACGTGTGTTTGTGTCTGCGATTTGTGTGTGTGTTTGTGTGTCTCCAAGTGTATCTGTGTGTGTTTGCGTCTGCGTGTGTTTGTAACATATGTCTTGTGTGTTGTCCGTGTGTGTGTGTGTATATGCCGGTGTTTGTGTGTGTGTCGCATGTGTGTGTCCTATGTGTTGTGTATCTGCTTGTGTGATTTGGGTAATGTGCGCCTATGTCTGTTTCTGTGTGTTTGTCTGCATTTTTTTCTATGGGTGTGTCTGTGTGTTTAAATCTTATGTTTTGTATGTGTGTGAAAATGTGGGTATGTAGGTATGTTTGTCGAGGGGTGATGAATTGGGTGTGTTGATGTGTGTGAAGGTATGTGGGTGTGGTTTGAGTGATTGGGTGTGTGTGTGTGCATGAATTTTAACCACCCCATCGCTTTTTGTGCTTTTTCCTTTCCTCCCCCCCCCCCTTTATTTTCATAGTCATAATAAGCATATTATCATATGAAATATAATATGCGTTATGGATAAAATAGCAGCTGGCAGTGTGAAAGACGAGTGGTTTGGAAAGGCCGAAGTAAGACAGGCCTGCGTGCCCAATTTTGTGACCCGTTTGAAAATACAAGTTCGTTCGTTCAGGCAAGTTTGCCAGCGTGCCCATCGCGTTAAGATCGCACTGGTGTAGGGACCCATTTTAGGAAATGATGCGCACAAACTCAGTCTGGGTCAGAAGTGGACAAAACTTTTACAACTGCTCTCGGTGTTTAGACAACCTGTGACCAATAAGAAGTAGTAAGAGGAAGGAGAAGAATAAGAAGAGAAGAAGAGAAGAAGAAGAAGAGAAGAAGAAGAGAAGAAGAAGAAGAAGAAGAAGAGAAGAAGAAGAAGAAAAGAAGAATAAGAAGAAGTAGATAGAAGCAGAAGAAGAAGAAGAAGAAGAGAAAAAGAAAAGAAGAAGAAGAAGAAGAAGAAGAGAAGAAGAAAGAAAAAAGAGGAAGAAGAAGAAGAAGAAGAAGAAGAAGAAGAAGAAGAGAGAAGACGAAAAAGAAGAAAAAGAGAGGAGGAGGAGGGACAAGAAGGGAGAGGGGCGGAAGGGGAATTGAGGGCTATCAACAACTCTTGTTTCAATACGTTTATCAAACTTCATCCCCCATTGCCCATTTAAAGTCTCATCGTTCGTCTGAGTTGCTTCCAGATCAAATCCGTTAATCCCTAGCATGAGAAGACACCAAGTGAGTGCACAGAATTTGGTGCGACGTCTTTGGGTGAAACATTTCCAACTCCAGCTCGGTGTTGGGCTGAGCTTGTATAGTAGCACACGATACGCAATCCGCCTACAATAGAAATGAGTCCTTAAAACAAGTGATGGGAACTTTTATAGTCATTAACCCATTTAAAGTTAGTTGGGTATCATTTCATAGTAAAAACCAAAGCAAGGTCGTCTGCTGCCAAATCGCCTGCAGCTGGAACAGAACATGGCACCTGAGAATTACGAAACAACGCCTAAGCACCAGACGTGATTCTATCATATCATTAATTCCTTTTAACCTGCAATGGACATTACTGCATTTTATTTTATTTCATTATTAATTTATTTTTCTTTGTTCTACATTTTCATCGACTTGACATTAAAACTACGAGAATATATTTTAAGTGTTGTACAAGCGTTACTTTCTATTCACATAACTGATTCCCTAGTACTATGTAAATCACACACGCCTGTTGTGCATGTATTTGTTACTTATCCCCCATCTATATCCACATTACTAACTTGTGAATGACTGTACATCTTAAAGTGAAGTTTCATAGAATTCATTTGGATTATTGCTTGGTTGGTTTATCCTCATCTATGTATATATGTTGCCTCTGTCCTACTACTGCTAGACATAATGAATTGATTGTTCCTCATATGCGTTTAGTATGTCATGCATAGTAGTCTGAAAAGCTATGTTAAAAAATATGCGAGCTTTTAGGTGTACATTTTATACTTCAATAGTCAGCATTTACAAACTTTCTGAAAGCAGCTTAATAAATACCACATTTGTTACTTGAAAACTAATGTATGAATTTAAGTTCTTTGATTAGGGTGTTTCACTAATTTGTTTTATTTCCTCAGTAATCAAATATAACCTGAAATTCTGCTTTTAGTGTGTTGAAATGCACTTACTTGTATATGCCACAAAACTGGAAACAATTAATGCCCACAGATGCATTTTGATTTCTCCTGTGGATACAAAAGATAATTAGAGACAGTTTTTGAAAACAAAGCTGGTTTCGTATCCCTAATGACAGAATGTAAGACGGGCCTGTGTGCCCAATTCCTAACCTTTCGAAAAAAAAAAAGTTCGTTCATTCGTGAGTTCCTTTGTAGATAGTTGCAGATTCAACCGCGGAATTAATTATTTGAGGGGACTGGGGAGGGTGTTTAGTTGCACTATATATTTTACATTTGGTAGTTCCCATTGAATACGAAATGTCGACTATCGAAACCATTTTCGAAATCAACGCAAGGCGGTCTGCAGTCAAATGACCTACAGCTGGAACCAAACAGGGTACCTTCACAGACAATGGCAGATCAACATTAAATAAATGTGAAAACCTGTATGAAATACTGAAGTTTTTCTAAAGAGATCGTGAACAAAATTCCATGGCGTGTAACATTGAAGAACTGTATGGATAATTAAAACAGTGCGGCTAAGTTAGAAAATGAAGAAGGGAGAACATAATGCTGGTCTAATAAGAAACTTTCTGAGGAGAAAATAAAAAAGTGCCAGCAAGCTAAAATTGACTATTGATCTCTGTTAGATATTTTAGGGAAACGACAGTGGTAAAAGAAGAATGGGGAGGAGGAGGTGGTTTAAGTATGAAAAGGTCATTCACATAAATAAACAAAGGGGGATTCTTGAGACTGTATAAATATGTTAAATTTAATAAACAAACAGACAATGCATCGATCGGCACTCATAGAAAGAAGAAGAAAGATGAAAGAACACACTTAGCGAGGCATCCACGCCATTAGGAGGTGACAGGTTCGATTTCCTTTAAGGCTTTATATTGTTATATTCCAGTGGGTTCTTCTATCTTTCTACTTCTTTCTATGAGTGCATATCGATCCATTGTCTGTTTGTTTATTACAATTAAGTATGGAAAGGAAGTGGAGGAGAAGGAGGAGGAGAAAAAGTAGAACGGCCTATAAGCTTTAAATCTTCTTCTTCTTCCGTTCGCTTGAAATAAATTCTCTATTTCTGTAATGTTGTCTCTAGTAAAAGCTTCACTTTTTTTTCAATTTATCCAGCGGTGTATTTGGGACAGTCTAGAAATGCTTTTATTTATTACTTAAGCTCCCTGTGTTTGTGTACCCAGCGCTATTATAGGGAAAACAAGAATAGACCCACTGCCTACCAAAAAACATGTAAGAATCAAATAATTGGAG